>JAOUQX010000041.1:12205103-12228370 GCA_028566295.1 Liobagrus marginatus | reverse complement strand
GAGAGAGAGAGAGGGAGGGAGGGAGGGAGAGATTGTAAGAAAGAGGAAAGGAGAGGGAGAAAGGAAGAGGGGGCAAGTGACCGAAAGAGAAAGGGCGGGTGAGAAATAGGGAGAGAGAGAGAGAGAGAGAGAGAGAGTGAAAACGGAGAAATCACATTGAGCTTAACTTCGATGCAGTGAAGTGAAAACAAAGGATACTCGAAAGGTCAAAGGGAGAGACGGAGTGGAAATGATCCGGTGAAACTTTAACTCTCTGTTCGGGACAAAATGAGTCACTGTATTTAATATTTAGTATAATGTAAAAAAAAAAAAAAAAAAAATGTAAATAAAGAAATAAAACATTCTCTCTCTGGCCTGCCGACAAGTTTAAAGATGTTCTGCTTTCACAGGCGTCTCCGTCTAGTTAAGTTAAAAAAACAAAATGGTTTCATACCAGTGAAGTGTTTCCTGGGTTTTGTCCTAAACAACACATTTTCTTAGTGATGCTATTTATAAAAAAAAAAAATTTATATATATATATATATATCCTTTTTTCTGTTAAGGAATTTATATCCTGCATAAATATACAAAAGCTATTGAGGCTTTTGCTATTAACTCTCATTTATACATCATTTTATTCATTAGGGTTTTATTCCTTATCAGATTTTTTGCATTTTTAAAATGTGATATCTATAAATGTTTGTACTATCTCTATCTGCTGTGAACAGATTGCTAATAAAAGGCATGTTCTTGCTATGCATTCACTCACTTGATGCCACCTTGTGTTTAAAACTTGCATTAATGTTTCCTCTAACGTCTGCTGTTTCTCCAAGATTGGAGTCTCCAACTCGATTTTTGAGCATGGAAGCCCCCAAAGGTGTTCACATCAAAGCGCTGGCAGGGAATATAGATGCTGAATCAAGTCTGGATGTTGTTTTGCACTCATCTGAGGGTCTTGTAAGTACACAGTAACAGTAATGCTATTTAAACATCAGTCGACATTAGATATCTGAAGGAATTTATAATTATATAAAAAATAAAAAATGATATAATTATATAAAATAATGTAGATTCTGATTAAATGAGGTTATTAATAACAATCTGATTATCAGGTTATTCAGGGGGTCCTTAAGACTGAGATGGCTATTGTATATGGTTCTACTTTCAATTATTTCTTTATTATAAATTTAAATATAATTATATACATTACTGGCTACAGCTTGAGAAAAAGGTAGAATCTTTAAGAGTTTCTGAGCATTTGGTACGTCCCCTTTTTGCTTTAATGACAGTGTGCACTTGAGTTGGCATGGACTTCACAAGCTTGTGCAAAATCTTATAATCCATTTTAGATCAAATCCAAATGTTACTGAACACACGCTTCGGAATAAGACATTATGCATGAACAAATTTGAGCTTTTGTGCAAAGCAGTTAAAATATCATAAATTTCATTGCATTTAAATACTATCTAGTAATAAGGTAGAATACTTAAAAACATTCCATTTATGAAATATTTATTTTGTTTTGTAAAATTCTAAAAACAGTTTATTTGAAACTTTTGTAAATGATCAACTTCAGCGGTAGATATAGTTTTATGTCCTTTCTCTTTTTTTTTTGTCATCCTTATACAAATGTGCAGCTGGTTTTAGATGCTGAGACTATTCGTATTCCCAATTTACCCACGGGTGAAGCAGGACCACCAGGTGACTCTCATGGGATGTTTGAAGTGTGTGTGTGTCCCAGTGGCAAGCTGTTCCTCTCCAGAGCTGCTGTCTCCTCTACATGTAGTGAGAGTCAAGAGTGCTGAAATCTATAGCATCTGTAGACTGGTTTTCATTTAATGATTGGTTGGAAAGTGCCTCCTGAATCTCCTGCCAAGACCACCTGTTGCAGAATTCTCAGATGGAGTACAGAAGCACAATTTTGCTACTACAGTGACTACACACGCACACGCACGCACACACACACATGCAAAGGAAGCATTCTCATTCTCAGGTGCTGAGTTTCATCCTGAAATCTTTATGTACCGGGATTACTTCTATTTTAATTTCACTAATATCATTGTAAGTGGTGACTATATGTATATGCTTTTATTTTCTTTTTTTTTTTCTTTTTTTTTAATTCTTTTAACAAACTAGGCTGGGCAAAAAGGGGCTGGTCACCAGCGTACATCCTATGCAATATGCTTTTTATAGTGCAATACTCACAATTTGTGTAGTAAATATGATTACTGTTAAAGAAAGGCCAAAAGCTAAATTAATGTTTTATATGTACATAAACAATGAATCACTCCAGTTTTAAAGGTTTAGATGTACAAAATTAGCTTTAATAATATGGCCCTAATGCAATATATCTTAATTACCATAAGTCTAATTAATAATCATAATTTTACAGCAAAATTATTTGAGTGGTGTCAAGATTCAAATAAGTTAATCAGTGGTATTGTTTTTGGGTTTTTTTATACAAAAAAATCAGATGGTCCAAGGAAATCCAGCCAAAACATGTCTTTTTTTAGTTAATTTATCGAGTGGTCTTGGATGTATCTTTGTGAAGTATTTTTGATTGTGACATTAGTACCAAAAACAGTGTGTGATGACTTTCTTTTTCTGCTAATAAAGTATTTGATCCTCATCCTGGTTGATTCAGACTGTCAATAACTTTCCAATTTTTTATTGATAAACTTGGAACAGGCACATATTTGGGGGAAAATTGCATTATTAGATAGGTAACTATATAGATTACTATATAGATAAGGACCTTTCATATGACATTCAGAGTGTATGATGATGAAAGTATAAAAAGTTATATAAAATCATATCCATAGTGTATGTTCTATATGGGTTAAATGGAAAGAATTTTCAAAATGCATTGCTGAGAGAATATTTTAGGTATGAAGCAGTATGAAAACTTACTAATATAATATACTTAAGTATAATACCCTGTTTGGGTGATATAAACCCCCCCACAATTGTCAGGCCTACACACATGGGATGCTCTGGAAATTTATTTTGGTGTATGGCACTGTTAATAAAATACACTGTACTTCAAAATATACAATGAAAGATGAAATAAATGGCTTATGGGATTGATTTCAAACATACAAAGCTACAATAAGGCATGAAATAAGTATGAAGGTAAAAAATACAGACACAGTATCAACAAAATGCAAGTGAAAGCTGTATCCAGTGTTTTAGTTGTCCAGGTCTTTCGTGAAACACACAGGACAAAACATAAAAGAAAAATCCCTATTTAAAAAAAAAAATTATTTTGTCCTTCTTACATTCGCTGTGAAACAAGGGATATAGACAACAGTGTATTGAAAATAAAGCAATATTTCCCCAATCCCTCACAAACTTCCATTTGTGATTTTAAAGTGCATATTGCTAACCTTATACGCACTGCCAGTTAAAAACATAAGGGCAGAGGGTATTACTGGTGAGCAGATCGATCATAACACACTTTTCTTTGCTAAGAAACACATTGAAGTTGAAGCAATTTCACACCATGCAAGCATATAATCTTACTAGTTAATAGCTGGCAAAATAAAGTAACGGTCAATAGGACACAAAGAAGTTGCCTACACCAAACCCATATTGATTGTACTGAAGTAAATCTTCTTTTTTTTTCCAAGAAGCATGTTATTCTTCCTTTATCCACTTATAAATGGTTTGAGCAAATAATTTTTGAATGGATAAAAAACTAACAAAAAACAATCAGTTCACTAATGAAGTTTCAAAAAAACATTTAAAAAAGTATTGGAATGCAGGAATTCCATGAGAATACTATGGTACAACTCTAGAATTTAAAAAAAATCTCTGTGTCCCTAACAGAGATACTGAACTAGCTAGATAATCGGTCTATTAATAAACTTTTATATACACAAATTCTATGCACAAGATGGTCATTTGTATATTGTTTTCTAAATGCTAAAAGATATCGGTATACATATCCCAGAGTTCAGAGGACAATTTGACCAGTTTTTGCATTTTCTTTATGCACCATGGTTAAACTAAATTCTCAAAAGCGGTTCTTAATCAATGGTTCAGTGCAAATGCATGCAAACTACAGGAAAATACAGTCAAACTGATGACTGTGGCAAGAAAAATACTTTTATATAAAACGAAGTAAAAAAGCTGCATTTTGTTGTTCATTCTGTACATAAGATAAACATAAAATTTACAGTAAGAAGAAAAATATTGCTATGCATTTTAGCATTATGTACACTCGCATGCCAAAATCTATCACACTAAAAAGTCACAGAAACATTTGTAGGCTGAGATCTGTCTGGACGTTTACAAGCAGATATATGATATGAGGGATTTAGCACCATTAAAGGTACTGTACACAACTATGAGATGACTTTTGCTTGAAATATGCAAAAGCAAATCCGTTTATTCTTATTGCACAAAGCCACCGTTTGTGTTGTGCTTTGTGATGTAAAAGCCTGGTATTTTCTGATGGGTTACATTTTTTGCTGGACAAAGACTTCTAGTTTGACAATTATTCGAGCTGTGCATTCCATTACTCTCATTGCAACTTCTGAAGTGTACCTGTCATTAGGAATCTGGGGAAAGGGCAAGAGATCAGGATAGCGGGTTCTGAGGCTGTCAACACCATAACCTTCTAAAATATTGACATCCTTAGCCAGTCCATTTAGCTGAGAACTGTACTCTTCCACCTTCTGTGCCAATGCTGTGGGTTTCACATCTTTGTCTGATTTCCCTCTGACTGCATAGTCCGCAGCAATTAATGCTAGCTTGGTGGCCAGATAGCACTTGAAACACACCCACTCATTTGCATTTTTATGAAGGTCATTTCTTGCAGCTGAAAAGTTTGCTCGTGCTTGCCTTAGCCATCTTCTTGCCTCCATAGGATTTCCAACTGACTTAAATGATGGTGGCACAAAGAAACGTCCAGAATGTGATGATCCTGAATAACTTGCAAACTGGTCTCTAAAGTGGTGCCTTTCAGATTTATGACTTGTTGCTTCTTGATTCCATGATGTGTAAAATCTTTGAAAAGAGAATTTCTCTGAATGGAAACGAGTGGATGATGAAGAGTAAGTTCTTCTTGATGCTCTGTCTGTGGCCTGCTCTGCCTGTGCTTGCTTCTCCATCCTGCTGATCTCCTTTTGTAAGTGTTTGAAGACCTCTGTGGCAATATCAAGGTTTTCTGCATTTTTGTCTGGATGCCACTTTAGATACAATCTCCTGATAATCTTCTTTCTTTCAGTTTCAGGAAGTTTCCAAGCCTGTTCTACAACGGACGTAACTTCTATCAGAATTTCAGGTAATGCTTTAATCTTCATTTTTTTGGGAGACATTTTTTTTGGTAAAGGTATGTGATTTTCCTTGCCAGGGAAAATGGGTGGTGTCATTCTTGGGCGTGTGGAGGAAATCTCTGATGGGCTTGTTGGTGTTTCAGATGCACCGTTTCGAATATTAGTGCCGTCATCTTGTCTGGAGAATTTATATAGGTCAAGGGAGCTCACAATTTTGTACTCACTATATCCAATGTCAATTTGAAAGCATTTTCCAAGAAAACCGGGCTTATCATCATCATCTCTATCTACTTCTTGAACAACAATGGCATATGTGTAGGTTGGCTGATAGGATCCTAAGATATCTCCCCCTTCAGAATCAACTAGGTAGCCCACATACTCTCCAGGATAGAAAACATTCATTGGGTCCATTAGCAGTAAATGATGTATCTCTGCAGGTATTGGTGTCCCAGGAACGGGAAGCTCAAGTTTTGAGGTCTCAGTTGAATCATACTTTACACCAAGATTGTCCAGCTTTTCTGTTATTCTATATATGTCATTGCAGCCAAGCATAGCAATAAGATAGGAAGTGTCAGAAATCAGATTGTCTGTAGCAGATTTGAGAGTCATTGCAAGAGCAAGAAGAAAATTTATATCTTTGCTATCTGAATGTTGAATGTACAGGTGGATAACAGATGTACCATATCGCTTTAAAAAGGCCAGCGTTTCACTCCGGCTGTGTTGAATAGGACTGCAGCCTTTAACTCGCAATGTTGTTTGTAGCTTTTCAAAACAAGATACCTTTAAGCCCTCGCAGAGTGCTTTGCAGAGCCGTATAGCTTTTTCCTCATTTACCATGTATGCATTGTCATTCTCATGCTTCATTATCCTAATTAGCCCTGTGATGAACTGCTCAGAGGAAAGTAGCAGCTGAAGCCGACCTTGAAGTGAGCAAAGTCCTCCAAACTGGCACATTTTCTGAGTTGATTCATCGAGTTGTTCCTCTAAGATACTACTCAAAAGTCTTGGCCTCATTTTTTGTGGAAGTAACATAATAAGCTTAGTGTGGAAAGCATGGTCTTTGCCTAAGTAGCACTGACTCATGTCAACAAGCATTTGCACTCCCACATTACCCTGTATTCTGCTCTTATAATGTGGAGCGTCATCAAAGACTAAATTGCTTGACTTGGCGAGCCGGCCATCATGACTTGGTAGGTAAAATATAAAATCTCTGATAGACTCTAGATCTTTTCGTATCTGTACTGGGTCATTCTGGAGACTTTTGAAAAGACCAGAAACTGCTCTTTTGACTGTTCTCATTTCATTTGGGTCAAGCTGCTTACCTTCTGAGCATCTGTAGATGCGACACAAAACTTCAACATATTGTTTTGTTGATACAATGTCCTCAGTGCCCAATAATTTGAACAACTGGTGAAAAGTACCAAGTTCAAGAGGAAGTTTATACAAATATGGCTTGAAGTCTGATTCATTGTCCAAATTGATCACAACTTCTTCTGGTTTTAGAAGTTTCCATCCCTCTTCAACCATAACAAATGCAACCCCTCGCAACTGATAACGGAATTCTTGTTTTTCTGCATTAAGGAATTCATAGGTTTTCCTTAAGACTTTACTTCTCGTTTTGACTGTGTCATCATCTATGTTTGTGATGCTGCAGATATTTTTGCAGTTGCTAATGACTTTTTCCAGTGTCGGTTCTGAATTTACATGTAACATAGTCAAAACCTGTTCAAGCTGCTCTTGGCCTGAAAGGGTGCTTCCTTCTTGGTCTTTTATGCTTGAGGGAGTAGCTTTCTCTGGTAGAATCGGACAAGATGTCCAAAGTAATTGCATGACATCAGTTTGTTTGAATTTTAGATTAACCTGTGATCCATTGAAACGAATTAGAGGAAGAGTACCATTGATTTCTTGGTGTTGAGGATGCAATCTAAGAAGTTCTGTTGGTGCACATTCTGGACATAAAAATGAGATCATTGAGAGTTCTTTGAGAAATACTCCCTCAAACAGATCTGTCCTCTCGTTGAAAATGTGATTCAAGAGAACATCAATGATGTTCTGAACTTTTTCTTTAGACCAATTCTCTGTCTGTGCCTTAATGCTTATCTCCTTTGCAAACTGGAGAACTTGTTGTTGAGACACAATATATTTTAAACCTATCTTGCGTAGGAATGTAATCCATGAAGGCATGATAGATGTTCCATTTTTTGGTTTCAATACTTTCTCAATTTTCTTGAAAAAATCTATGGGGATGAAAGATTTTGGTGGAAGCATCACTTCAAACACTTTCACAGTTTGGTCATAAAAAGCTTTGGCAGGTTTTAGTCTGCTTGTTGAATCAAAAATAAATGACAGATTTTCCAGTTTTTCATAGAGTTGATCCTTTGTGCAACATGACTCCTCCATTGCCAATAGCCTCTCCTTAAGATAAATGAGGTGTTGAATTTTGGCATCATGTGACAAAATGTCAAACTTTGGAAGGAGGTGCTTCAAGTAGACTTCCAGGTCATCAATTGGATTGCAGCCAAGAAATGTATAGAGTTCTTTCAGCTGTGGATTATCAACTAGAAAGGTTGATGATGCTGTATGTGCCCATTTTTCCATGTCAATTGATGGAATGCTTTTGGTCAGAACATAACAAGCTCCAAAGTTTGCAATGCTAATATGCTGTCCACTGACAGCTCTGTAACATGGGAGCAATTTCAGACTTTGCACATCATCTTGACATAAACTGGTCAAATTAGAGTTAAAGTACAACAAAAGTGCTTCACAGTCTTTGTCAGTCAAGCTCCCTGATTTGAAAGCAGATGTTTGAATAATGTACTCAAGGGATCTTAAAATGCTTGAAGGATTGTCTATATTTGCTGTGTACTGGGCCAGTAAAGGCAAGATAGGACTCTCTTTTGCACATATTTTGTTTACTGCTACTTGTAGGCATCCTGCTTTCATGAGGGTGTGAAAAACCTTTTCATTTTGTCCATTGGGAAAAATTGCAGCATACATTAGGCTGAAGGGCAACAAAGCATCATGGTCTGGCACAGTTAACTTGTTGCTCGACACCATAAACTTGATCCCTGGTAGTAGCGCCCAATCCTTCAGGATCTCTGCAGCTGCCTCAAATTTCAGCTTAACCTCTGTGGGTTCATCTTTGATGCCAATATTTTCACTGATAAAATGCCATGCATTTTTCAGCCATGATTCACTGGCATAATTTTCTCTCCACTTTATAGGGGCCCTTGTTCTGTACTCTCGAGGTAAGACAGATCCTAATAAATCTCCCAAACTGCTAATGTCAAAAACCTTTGCCACCCCTGCTTTGAAGAGAATGTTGGCATATCTCATGTACAGTGTGTGCATGAACAATTCTGTTCTGGAGGAGACAAGTTCATGATGGCTTGTTAGGAATTTGGGACGTTTTGAGTCAAACACTTGCAGGATGTTGTCCACTGTCAAAAGCAATGGTAGCCCCTCAATTCTGACATCATCTTCTTCAATATCTTTGAAGCAATAGTCTACCAGCAGCTTCAGACTGTGGAAAAGCTTATAATTAGACTGTTGCAGTCGACAAGGCAGTTTTCCAACTTGACAAGATGTGTCCGGAGATGAAAAGGTCAACAGGAAGCATCGGACATCCTCGGGTGTCACATAGCTCACTGGAATACCTGCATCTTCCATGCAAAAGTAGAGACTGGCTGTCTCATCACAACTGTGGACTAAATTGAAGCCTACATCCAAAAGCATGGCCTTAAGCCTGTAGACATTGTCGGTCACCGACTTACGTGTGATAATATTGTACTCTGTGTTTTTCAGATGTTGCAACTCATCGTGTAGCAAGTTGTCAAAGAATGCTCTGCCTTTCGTTGAAGTGGATGTGTTCACCCAGGAAATGTATATTGCCGAGTGCATATGATCAGTATTATCCAAATTTGGTGCCCTAAGAACAGGCAGAAGTCTTTTCAGGTCTATATGAATACACTGGTAGATTGCCTTTACCAAACAGTACCAGTCTGGTTGAATGTCCAGTCTGTTTACTGGAAAGAAAAACAAGAACTTCCGCAACATATCTTTGACTTGGTGAACAGGTATTCCCTGTAGAACTGTCACTGTGGGATCATGTCCCGGGAACACCCGACGTTTCAGTTGAATCAACAGCTCAACGTAAGCAGGGGCTATTAATGCGGTCATTAGATTATTGTTCCAATCACTCCTTACACCAACTCCATTATCATCCCTCCACAAGTTTCTTCTGGCGGAATCCAAGGCAAAATGGCCATTCACATGAAATGGCAAGCCTGTCTCAAGTGAAAGGGGAAGAAAACAAAAGGCTCTATGAGCCTTTTTATAATTGTGACTAGTACAAGCTGCAACCCCACCTCGAGGAAAGAGTGTTATGTCCTCATTTTTGTGGGCTGAAACTACACTTTTTGAAACTTTTTCCATATCAGAAAATCCTGTTCTGTTACATATAAGCCAGTTTGTTGAGTTTCCATCGGAGTCTTCAATAACCATTGTGTATGTTATTTGTTGTACTGGAATTTGGTTCAGCTGTTTTTTCTTTGAAACACTGTCCACTACACTGGCATGAAACTGTTTACGTTTCAAACGATCACCATCTGTGATTTTTGCAGTGACTGAATACAGTGTTTTTAATTCCCCTGTCCTATATTCTATTTCACATATTGAAATTTTTTCCATGTGGTTCAAAAACATAAGTAGTTCTGCACCATCTGCCCGTAGTTTGTCCAGAAGATTTTGTACCATTCTGTCTGAAGCGGGTACTGAGCTAATCTCAGAATCTTTTGCCATTTCTACTGTGCGAACAGGGAACCGAAACATTGTGCTACGTTCCAGCTTGAAATGCTTTCCCAAATACAAGTTCAGAACATCAGAAAATTGGGACCGAAATTCAGAATCTAGATCTCTGAACATTCTTCCTGGGCTTACAGTTGTTGCGCCAGGTGCATACCGCGCATGTGGGTCAAAGATACAAAGAATGTCATTATTGGAAATGAAAGATGGACAATCAGTGATGTGATATACTGAATTGAATCCAATACCATACTGTCCAGTTTTGCCTGGGTTTGCCTCTTTCGTACCTCTACCAAGATTCTGGATCCCTCTTATATCATCCTCTGTAAATGGTTGATTGTTGTACACACAAAGGGATGGACCTTGCATTGGCAACCATTTATCATCAAATATTCTGTCAGTTGGATGGGTCCTTGGATCAAACACAAAGTATATCTCTGTTGCCTTGGCATCGTCTGCATTCTGAAGAAGTTCTTTTAGCATCTCCTTCTCTGAGGGGTATGCATTGAGGATGCTCTTTATTCGGCTGGTGAGTCTTTCCTTTTGCCCAAACTCACTTCCAAGCGTGGTGAAGCAGATATTAGAAGCATACCTTTCCAAGGCTTTGTGTCGTTTTGGAACAACACCTAATTTCACTGCTACCTCTCTTGGGATATCTCCATGACAATACTTCACAGTTGTATCTCTGACCTTAATCCAAGGGCAGTCGTTATAGCACAATGACCTGGATTGTTGCAATGTAAGATTGCCATCAGGTAAAAGTATCTGTCCAAAGTTCCTTTGGCAGAACTCTTGATTCTTGTCTCTTATTAAACTCCATATCCCTTCACTGATGATTCTACGACATAGCTGAAAGTTATCCTCTGTGAGACATCTCCCACATTCACTTTTAAGAAGATGAAGAACAGCTGAAAAGTTTTCAACGGTGAAATTTGGAAGAACCCCAACAGTTTCAAACAGCTCCTTGCAACTGTTTCTATACTTGTTAGGAAGTTGGTACAGATATGGAGCAGCATCAAAATTCAAATAAAATGCCACTTTTGATGGGTTTACATATGTGTTTTCCACTAAAATGGAGCAAAATTGTTTTAGCTCCTCCATAATTTCTTCCTTAGCATCGTTGGACTGCATCATCTCTTCATAAAGGTATTTGTAGCAAGCATTTGTTATGTTTTCTTGATACAGTGTGACGCCATCAAATGATTTTGATAATTCTTTAAGTTGACTGATGACTAAACCAACAGATGGCTTTTTTATAAGTCCAAGATAGTCTTTCACAGCTAGAGACATGGGGCCACAGCCTTTAAAAGATGGAGAATTCTCATTCAGGATTGGCTTCATCAAACATACAGTGTCCTGATGGTCTGTTGTGTAAAGTTCTGTTGCAGAAAACATTGTGGACTGCGGAAAATTATTTCCATACCAAGGGAGAGAAAAGCCAGCAGGCTTTGTCAAGAATGGAAGAAAACGGATGGCTTGTAATTTTGCAAAATGTTCGTTTGCCCATGGATCTACCATTTTAAGTTTTTCATCAATCAAACTAAGCAGTATACTGCTTCTTTGACATGCAGCAGAATGATCAACTTCATTAAGAGCTAAAACAGATTCAGAACGTTCTGTCAAGTCTTCCCAGGAAAGGTCATCCTTGACCATGCCCAATTGCACCAACTTTACCAAGCATACCGGATTCATATAGTCTTTTACAGTCCCGTCAGGGAAACGGCCATCTTCACTGTTGTACAGTTTAGCAACTCTTCCCTCTGGATGGATCAACCGAGATGGCAGAACAAGACTGCGTGAGGGTCCTGAGCAAGGAATGCAAGGGGTTTCTATTAGAATAGTTGCAAAATCCTCCAATTTTTCATTGAGGACATATAGCATCAGGGGGTCACGAAGGTCTTTATCTATATCTTGTATATGAGGGAAAAAAACATCTGTAAAGAATTGTTTTTCTGTGAGAGTGTTTTCCATCAGTTTGCTTTTACAGCCAGCATCATCAAAACCTTCTTTGACCCAGTCTGGCAGCTCTACAGCACAAAGATTTTGGGAGCCACACTTTTTCAGATATTTCAGGAATATTTGAAAGGCAGCAGGTCCAACATCTGGTTTGCAGAGCAAAGTGTCATCCAAGAACCTAACATACTTTATTGACACCCAGGTATTGCCATCCGAGAAGACTTTTGTATCGTCTTGATCTTGGCCTTTGGCAATTTCTTGATATACCCCTTGGCAAATCAAGTTAAAGTCATCGTGCACCACCCCAGGGTCAGGCCAAACTGCGTAGTATTGGTAATCAAGGAGTTCTCCATTTTCTGACATAGTACGCAGCATATTAAGCGCAGCCATGTATGCCTGCACAATCACATGTCTCATGAAAATAGAGTTCCATTGTCCTTTTGTGTCAGTCTTCCATATTTCCTTTCGATTTGATGTTACTGCAAAACATCCATTTATATGTACAGGTAGGCCAGTTTTTATTCTGAGAGGTAAATAACAGAACACCTCTCCAATTGGGCTTGCATTTGTTCGTAATGTCCATTTTCGATTTTCTTCTTCAGAAAGCAGAACTGCTATACCCCCACAGGGCACCAATCCTAGTCGTTTTCCACTTTCGCTCAGAGAAAACTTCAGAGCTTCAGTCACCTCCATACATGAAGAGATGAGCCAGGTTGTGGTTTCCACAGCCTTTTGAGGAATTTCATCAGTAAGTCTTTTGGTTTGAGAACCTTTAGCTGCCATCTCAAAGTATGCAGAAGGATCCTCTTCTGAACCTCTGAAAAGGGGTGAGTGTAGATCAAGAATACGTCTAAACACATTGTGGTACTCCTCCACCATAATTCTGAGGATGCAGCCAGATTTAGGAATATCAACAGGCACTTTGTTGGTGGATGAAACCTTTTTCATGACCTTGGCTGCTGACTTCAGAATACTAAGAGGGCCATATGCTGCTTTGGAAGACCACACACTTTTGTTTATTGTGACTACATCCTGTGCAGCAGCAGGATTTGACTCCTCAGATTTCAAATACTTCAAGACCATTGTCCCAACATGCTGAGTGAAGAGAATTAGCCGATGCCCACAGATGCTGAACTCGTCTACAAGTGAATATATATCAGTAGTGTTGTAGTATATATTACTAATTTCACTTGCTGCTGCTTCATGTTCTGTTCTGAACGGAAGTCTGAAGAGAGTGCCATCATACTTGTAGGGTGACTCTTGGGAGAGAGGTAGTTGGCAGTTAAAGACATTAAGAAAAGGCTTGAACTGGTTAGGAAACTTCCTCAGTCTTTTCTGCTGTTTACTCCAGTTGATTTTTATGCCAGGGTTTGATTTGTCCCTGATGTGTTTGCTAATGTGATTGATGTTTGGGTCAAATATGATCATAAATTCCCTGCTTATGATAATAGGTATGTCTGTGATGTGATAAACGGAGTTAAACCCTAATCCAAATTTGCCTACCTTGTCTGCTTCACATCTTTTCATAGAGCCACCCAGCCTTGTTATATTGAGGAAGTCTATATCTGAGAAAACAGCATTGTTAAATGACCACAAAGAAGGACCATGAGAAACAATCATTCCAGGGTCCAGTAGGTTTTCTCGTATAGCAAGATTTTTTCTCATGTCAATCAGAAAACTGCATTCAGTAGCATTTGCATCATCAGCATTTTGCAGGAGCTCTTTAAAGACATCTGCAACAGATGGATATTCCTCTAGAATATTTTTTATTCTAACTGTTAGAGGTTCCCTCTGACCAGATTGTTCAAACCCAAGGTTCTCTGGGTTTATTAGTCTTGTGCTCAAACATGGAACTCTTAACCACTCTGCAGTTTTCATTGGAATATCATCATGTACAAGGATGATTGGTTCTGTGGTATCATCAAGTAAGTCATTCAAATCATCAACTTTGATATCACAGTATGCACATTCATGAATTGGTTTCATAATTAATTTGCTTGGATCTTTGTAGCAAAGAACTGGAACCTGCATGTCAATGTCCACTGATATTTGATTGTTGTACAACCATCGCAAGATGTTTATCAAAAGAAGGATATCATGTTTCCTTTCTTCTTTTGTTGTTTCTTGTTCACTTCTGTTCTTAATTGTTTTCACCACGTGAAACACATGGTCGGGGTCAATTTCATCAATTGAACCACAGAATTTAAAAAGTTTGTGAAACTTTGCAATGGTCTTTGGTAGTGAGTACAAGTATGGTTGTAGATCCAAATCTGGGACAGGGTTTAGGACAGTGATGCCAGGGGTGGCAAATGTTTTCCCAGTCCATACCCAATCAAAGGACAGAGACTTTACTGCTTCGCTTGCATCCTCTAGGTGAACTTGCATGAAACCATAAATTTCAAAAAGGATTTGCTGGAACTGATACCAGTCCTCTGTTGTAAATACCTGGGATTTGTGCCAGTCATTTACTGCTTTTAAATGTTGCAGAACTTGGTCAACTTGAGGCTCCATGGATAACCTAAGGGCTTTTTTCACTCCATCAGATATTCGTTCTACCAGTGTTACAGAAGAGCCAACAAGCACTGCATAAGATATACTGCACATGTCACAGAGAGAGGAAATATGACAAGAGTCTCCCTTCCAGCTAAGAGACTTAGGATAATTTAGAGGCCTGTCCTTGCAGACTGGTACCCATTTTAACTTTTGGAGGGATGCCTGAATTTCTGATGACTTCACTAATTTAGTTTGTTTGTTCAGAATAGTAAGTAGTGTTTTTGCCTTTTTCAAAAGAGGCTCCCATTCTGGACTGGGACTTTTCTGTAACTCTTCAATTTTCTGGGCAACATGAAGTACATCCTTTTCAGTAATGTGCACCTCATTCTTGAGCCCTAGTTGTCTTAGTGAATGAAGAATATCAGGAGATGATGTGTAGGTGTTTGGTGGGAATCTTGTATTTTCCTCCATGTAGAACAGGTCTTGTAGTATTTCCAGCTCAGGATCAAAGAATTCCAATGCTGCAAAAGGTTTTCCGGAGGAGGAGTACATGAACTTAAGAGGCGAAAGCCACAAGATCACTGCTTTGCTTTCATTTTTTAGAAATGACAAATGTGTTAGGGTCCAGAGCATGATGCTCTCTATTTCGTCTTTGGTGTAGAAGCCTCTGTCAATGTCCTGAACAATTACCTTCAGCAATTCAGTGCTTTTAACCTGTTCCAAACTCAATAGACAGATAAGACGAATTGTTGCCTCATCTCTGTTGTCAACCAAATTAATGGACAGTTTAACATCTGGAGGGTGCTTGGAAGTATGATGTAGTGCTTTAGCTCCTTTGAGAAAAGTAAAAGATGGGATGTCTTTGTCTGAAAACTTACCCACTTTTTCAAAGATGGGAAGCTCTTGAATTATGCGTTTCTCCTTTTCAGTGACATCTGTAAGACCAGCTAGAAAGTCTTTGAGGGCAACCTTTTGATTGACAGTGAAGGATGAGACTTGGCTAGCCAGTCTCTGTGATGACATCCTGTCCATAATTTGTAGCACAGTGCTAGGAGATAATGGGCGGATGTAATTTTTCAGTAGCGGGTGTTGCAAACATGAATCCAACTTTGGTAAGATAACCCCTCCAACTTTATTCAAGACTTCCAGCAAATCGACAGAAATTTCACTCTCTTCTTCATTTACAGCAATAATAGGAGATGGAGTCTTGAGACGATGTAGCTCCAAAGATTCCATACTGTCCTTCGTTGGCACATTTGGAATCAAAGGCATGTCTTCAAACATGCTAAGGTCATCAGAAAAATTTATATATAGATGTTTCCAAACCATTTGCAGCCAAGATAATAAGGGATGCTTCTTCTCTTTATCACCAGGGTACCACTTCACAGAAAAGTCTCTGGAAGGCCATGTTGTGGTGATGACTTCTTTTATGAGGCGTGCTGATCTTTCTGGGGTTAGAACTTGAACCTGAGTACAAGGCCTTCCTAAAAAAATTCGAAAGAAAAAAGACCAAATAGTTATCATTAATGCTTATTAGTTCAAACCTTTTGAAAAGTAATGTTTATTTAGTTAGGGCCTGTGACCAGCTAGTTGTGACTTGGATTTATACACCTTGGAGTTATTTCACATTTACATGCATAAATTTTAATTGTTGCATGCTTACCAAAAACAATTCTATGCATACTGCCTTTTAGTCATCAATCAGTGTTAGTGCTATATATATTTTAAATGTGCTGACCACAGTTACTTGAAGAAAAATAAACATTGCCTGGTTGTTTCCAATTTTTATTTGTCAGGTTTTGGTGAACCACTGTCCAAAGTAGTGCCAAAATTTTGTTTTGGTGTGACTAGTACGGAATCTTCTGCTTTAGCAGATCGTCTGCTCCAATGTTTAAATGTGATAAGTCTTTGCTGACTTTCTTGTCTGTAAAAAATGCAAGTTACTGAAGTTGTCCTGTCAGGTCAAAAGAGTAAGCTCACTGGATTGTTTTTGTATTCTATAAACTTTATAGACTGTTGGGGTAAAATCTATTAAGTGCATACTGACCGTATACTAAACATAGCCATAACAGTTTTAGTTTAAAAAATGTGAAAATAAATGTTGGATGTTAAAAGGAGGGGATTATAGGTATAGAATTACTACTTAACATAAATTAGTAATTCTTTATTTTTATTCGATATAATACACATTTTAATAACTATACATGATTGTTTGTACATCGTGCCTTTACCATGAAAATTTTATTTGAAAATGACAAACTATAAAGATATTAGTAGCTTCCATGACAAAAACATATGTATACAAGAACACCTTCAACCATACAAGTCCCGTAAAGAACTTGGTAACATTCACCGCATGCTGTAAACATATCTACACAGCATTGCTTTTTTTTTTTTTTTTTTTTTACGTCATTTAGTAATTTACCATAATGAAAGATTTGTTAGCACGTGACAATTTATTATACAATTCAATGGCTTTAATGAGTTAGTGCTTTGGCATTGAAGTGCTGCAAAAAGGTAAGTAACCTATATGTTGAATAATTCATCACACCAAATGTACTGAGAATAATAATGCCGGCTTCACAGGCATGACACAACACTAACTTACCTGAACAACCCCAAAGATACTGCTGAACTGGAATTAATGTTCAACATCGGGATCAAAATAAAAACGGTTAATCTCACAGACAAAATAATGCGAATTAAAAAACTTACATTTATTCATTTTCCTAAGGTAAGTACAACTATTTACACTGTATAGGCTGTATTAATAATTTGACTGAGTCATTTAATGCCAATGCACACAAAAAACAAAGAAGGTTGTCCCTGCTAAAGCATCATCACTTAATGTTTCTCAGTATACATTTCTGAAAATAAATTTCTAAAAGGTAAAGGGAATAGCATATTTTGAATTCTGAAACAAAGTCAGAAGCATGTATTGTTGATTAAATAGATCTCAGTCTCGCTACCTTCCAAAGTAAAGCTCTCGTTTATTATTTAATTTAATCTCCATTAAGTAGGAGAGTGGTTTTTGGGTATAATATGTCTACTTATGATTTAATGATGCTTGTGGTCATGCTTATTTATATATTTACCTCTACTTTTGGCTGCTTCTTTCAGGCTATTCATAACTTCTGGGGAAATGCTTTCTAGTATGAATCTTCCTTCCAAACCTGGGTAAAGAGATCTATTGAGAAATTGAATAAAAAGTAGATGCTTTATTCCATGGTCAAAATATACAACACTACAAATCTGCCCCGAAACTGTAACAATAATATATTAAAAACTGTTTAACACCATACCTTGGGTATTCTTCTGAGGCAATATACACTGCATCCTTGTCACTTACAGAGGAAGAAAATGCAACAAATGTCTCGTTTTGCAAAGGCAGTAGCTCCAGTCCAATAAGTTCACTGTAACAGGCATCACTGAGAATAAATTTGAGAAGAAGCAGTTTTTCACTGGATGACCCTTTGTGCCTTGTTTTCCTTAACATCTGCCGAACAAAAGAAGGCGTCACTCTCTTTAAGCTGTCAGGTTTAGTGGTAAACGTGGACAAAACAGTAGAAATATTGGCGGGCACTCTGGCCAGAGTCATCCCTGAGTTATTGAGGTATGTGATTACTGATTCTGTGCTGTCCTGCTGACAATCTAGCTCTAAAAACACCGCGTCGTCCAATTTGACCCAAGTGTTGCTGAGAGAGTAGATGGCTGGCTCTTGGAGCAAATCACAAAACAGGGGCTCAAGAATGGGTCTCCAGTGTGAGCGTATCCTGGTGGGATCAGGCCAGGCTTCATAAATGTTTCCAGGAGAAATGGGAAAATCTTGGTCTTTCATCGTCTGAATTCTTCTAATAGTCTCCATAATGAGCATGTAGTATGCTTTAGGAATGACTGTTACAATGAGAAGTTCATTCCACAGAGCCGCTGGGTCCCTCCACTGGTCCACTTCCCGCCATTTGATACTCCTACGGTTATCGGTCAGGCCAAAAAAGCCACTGACATGCACTGGCAACCCGGTCACACTCTCCTCCCCCAGGGGCAGTGGAAGAAAGCAGAATGCCCGCCCTATGAAGCTGGAAGTTGCTCCATTATCCTCATCATCTAGTAGCATCAATGGTAAAGCTATCCCGATAGTTGGGATGAACTTAAGTTCATCGGCAAGAGTGTCCAGTTCAGTGCACATGCCTCGTCCACCCACAGCATTACAAACTAACCAAGTGGTCCTCTGACTTTCGTTCGACGTTTTATCCTGCACGTCAATATTGAGCTGGTATGTGCTGCAGGTGACAGAATTAACCGGAACACCATTAGTATAGCTATCAATGGCCAGGCCTAGAGTTTTTAGAGAGTTTGGTTGGTCCAGATTGTGTTCAGAGTTCTCACATGCTGAGACTTGAAAAAGCATCCGTTCAGTACCATCTGACTCACGAACATGCAGAGATACCTTCTGTACACTCTTCAAGAACAGCAGCACAGTGTCTGCATCAGCTTTGAAAGACTCAAACAGCTCTAGAACTTTCTCTTTATTATACACATTGCTGCTTAACTGAGAAGGCGTCATACGGAGTGGGAAGCGAAAAAGCGTTCCTGGAAAGTGCCCATCTTTCATGGTCTTTTCAGAGCTGCCAAAAATTCCAAAGTATGGGGCAAACTGGTCATTCAGATCACTTATTTCTTTTATGTCTGTCTTCAAGTTCCAGCACTGTCCAGACTCATGGACTCCAAACAGCATCTGATGAGGGTCCAGCATACCAATTTGATCCCCACTAAATATACTTGGGACATCTGAAAGACCAGATAAATTATTTGAAATGCATTATATGTATAGTACCTACCAATTATGCTTTTCCAAAAAAAATCGGTATGTTGTATATGAAAGTTTCACCATACTACAGTTACCTGTTATGTGGTAAACAGAGTTAAATCCAATCCCAAATCGACCAACTTTTAATGGGTCCTCTCTTTTCCTACTCCTCGCAATTTCCTGAATCCCATTCCAGTCTTCAGTTGTAAAAATTGCATCGTTGTACACGTACAAGGCCGTTCCTGGAGGACAAAATTCACATTACAATTGCTGAGTGTTCTGTACACTGTGTAACAAATTTACATTTTTTAAAGATACTTAAAACTTTGGTGTGTACCTTGATATTGGGCCATATCAGGTGACCACAGTGACTCCGCCCCATATTCATTTTCATCATACATAAATTTAATCTCTGTTGCTCCTGCATCTTCTGCATTCTGAATCAGCTCCTAAAAGAGAGAGATCAAGAGCCAACTAATGACTTGTTTCATTAGAAAGACAATTTTATTTAAGAGCTTTAATATTTCCAACCAGTTAGAAATAAATTACGCAAACTTAATTTATTTTAAGACATTTACAACTTACTTTCGATTTAGGTCTCATTGAAGTACTTAGCATCATAGTAAATATAGCACCACAGAGTTACGAAATGTTATAAATATTCCAAGTTGGAAGCTAAGGAGTCTGTCATTTCAAATAAAGTGTTTTTCAGAAGTCTAACATTTATTTTTAGCAATTGGCAGACAAATGAAGGGAGACACGCAATCCCAATAATGATGCGGGGGCATTTATTTCTCTCCCAGAAGTCTATCTGTCTGTTTAAATAGGCATCAATGCAAATTATTACAAAGATTTACCAGATCTTCTATATACTATGACATATCATTTCTAGCCTAATGGCTACTCACTAAACACTAGGGCTCACTAATTGGCTTAAGTATGAAAATTACATCAACACAGATAATAATAATGGGGGGAAAAAAGAAAGAAACTCTCTTAACAGAATGGTGTTTATTGATCCCGGACCACTCCAGAGATTTGTTGAATCTGTGCTACAAGAAGAGCTGAAGATGTTCTGATTGCTCCAGACCCATCGTCATGTTGCTTTTTTCTTTAAGTTGTCACCATTTGCAAATTGATTTGATGCTTTAAACAAAAAGACCTACTTTCAATATTTGTCCTCCTTCTGGATATCGTCGCAAAATGTCTTTCAAAAACTCGACTAAAGGTGGAGTAGTTTGGCCAAACCTCCCTGTAAAAGAGTATTTGATGGTTAAAAAAAATCCTTAGTAAAATACAATGAAATGCAAAAAGTAACAAGATGTTTAATGTGGGTTAGTGTTATTAAATTGTATGTTTTGATGTGTACCAATTAGAACAATATTTCAACTGTACTACACGTGTATATTAATACCACTTTTTTAACACTGCTGTTTCAAATGTTTTGCAGTGTATGTGGCAGGTATTTCACCAACCAACAGTAATGAAATTTTTGCACTCAGCTGCAAATAGGAGTGCTAGTTATTACTATACAAATTATCAGATGAATAATAAATCTTAAATTCATTGGCATATTGTAATTGTGTTTTTACGATGCATAAGTTTTATAAATGTAATTATAAGTTACCGCCCCCTCGTAGTCCTCTTCCGTGCAGTGTCATGTTTATTTCTGGACTCGCATGCAATACCAAGGTTCCAACTACAACTCCATCCTGGACCTAAGTAGAAAAACACAGGCTGTCTTTAATCATCATTTCATCAATAGGAGGATGTATTGATATGTTTACAGTAAATCAAGAAAGATGGAGATTAAATATACTGTAAATCTGCTGATCTTTGAGACACTGGATGTTCTAGTAGCAGATCATGTTCAATCTCAGTTTGATTTCTGTGAGTTACAGAGCCCCTACTATGCAGCAAGTGGACATATAGCGCTGTAAATAGGCATAGGCATAAACTTATCAAAAGAAAATCTATAAAAATATCGCTTTGCTCAGACAAGTCAAGAATGTTTCAGCTACCTTAGTCACTATGTTCAACATGTCGCAACACAGTTGCAGCCTGATGAAACTAAATCAGCAAACCATCGGGCTGCTTCCCAAAAAAGCATTTACTTATGATGTACGGTATTACTTTTCTGCAGAACCACTATGGAGGCATTGTGGTTGTATTTTTAGAACTTTAATGGGCAGAAATTCATTCCACATGTACCTGCTTAAGCTCATGCGGTCACCAATATTTCAGATAATTCGATTGATTGTATATGTGATTATATAATCACTTACTTTAAAATCAATGAATTGCCACAAGCTAAAGCTAAAAATGGAACAGCACCATCTTACCTTCAAGATCTTGTCACCCCACACATCGCACTGTGCACCATCAGATAAACAAGAGTACCGATACCTCAGGATACCAGGTAGGTATGCCTCACAACTAATCTCTGTTCTGGCACCAAGGTAGTGGAATTAACTTTCCATCAACGTCAGAACAGCCGAGTCTCTGTCTATCATCAAGAGACGCTTAAAGGCCTATTGCTTTCTTAAATACCTAGTTGATTACCCTTGATAGTTTGTGCTTTTCTTTCTTTCTTTCTTTTTTTTTTTTGTTTTTTTTTTTTTTTAAACTGCTATAACAGTTGCTCTCTTTTCAACAGGTTTGTGTTTGTTACTCTTTGTTGTAATCTAACAAACCGGAATTGAAATATTCATTAATGGAGAATTTAAAGCACTCTTGTACCTCGCTCTGGATAAGGTCTGCTAAATGCTATAAATGTCAGCTACACTAAACTGAAAATAATTTGTGGACACCTGACCAATCATACCCCCACATATGCTTGTTAAAAATTACATTGTAGATTTAGATCGCCTATGCTGGTATAACAACTTCCACTATTCTGTAAAGATTTTTACTAGATTTTGGCAGATACAGAGCATTAGTGGAAAAAATGTAATCTTAAGAAGCTATTAGCCACACCTTAGTAAACACTAGCCTTTATGTCACCTTAGTGATGAATAATATTGGTTATTGATTTTTGCCGTGTTGCTTCAATTAATCACAATTTTTATTCTGCAGCTTTAATATAAATTTGGTTTAAATATTGTGATATGCAAGATGACACATTAACTCATGGGCTATGGTTAAATGCTACATTAATTCAAGACATCACCTTGAATATTCAGCATGATACTTGAAGGAATAAAATCAATACGAAGTGCCATTATGTAACACAGGGCAGTTTAACATGTCTACGTTGAGCAGGCTGTGCTCACAAAAAATTTGCACTTTACATAAATTTAGTCAGCTACAATCTCAAAGCATTTCAGATAGTATTCACATTATTTTTGCTGAGTTAGTACTTTGCAAGTTGAGAACTTGTCACAGCATCTCCAGCAAGAATCACCACAAGCAAAAATTCTTATTACAGACGCTGGACCAACGCCAGCATCAGAGGGAACTCTGTATTAACATGTAAAATGCAGCCGTTTATCAAACAGCAACCATGAAATATGAAGTCAAGACTTGCTCTTGTAGCATTCGAGCTGTTCTGTAACTGTGAATGGAATTTCAGACAGCTCCCAGATTATCTGGTAAACTGTATCCAGATCTTCAGACTGCTTGACCTGTGATTATGTTTTGATCATGACATAAGTAAACCTAAGGAGAGCCCATCCAACTGCTCTTTTCAATCATGAGGCCTTTCATGTTTTAAGGTTTAGCGCAGCTAAGACAAACAGTGAACAGTGACCCTGCCTCATTTCGGGGGTCTACTGTACATCAGGGTCTTATTCCATTAGCTAATCAACTCAGACTTTTTTTATGGTTTAGATATATAATCTATTCGGCTATATCAATTCGGCTGAACGCTCCAGAGGCACTGATCTCCCTGACCTGGTCGCCATCTACGATAAGCGCTGCTTAAACAGGGCCACTAAAATCAGGAAAGACCC
>JAOUQX010000041.1:12119577-12137974 GCA_028566295.1 Liobagrus marginatus | reverse complement strand
TGCAACCATTCGTATATATATATATATATATATATATATATAACCTAATCACTAATTTATCTTGATTGTTAATTATTAAAAAGTCAATTTTACAATCATTTAGTATTGTTTGTTGTTTTAGTGCGTTTATTTGAATAGCCCTGCTATGTTCTATGGGACTGGCAGCCAAATTTGTAAAATATCAAATACGAAAACCATTGCAAAGAATTGTATCAAAAGCATGTGCTGACTTTGCTAAAAAAAAAAAAAAAAAAAAGAGACTGTAACTCAGCAGATGAAGGCAAGAATCACAAATGAAAACATTCATGTGTAAGTTATTTATGATACCCAGGCTATAATTCTCAGAAATCTATTTGGGAACAATGCAGTTGCAATATACAGTGTAACACTATTTTGTAACACTCTGCACAATTTAAGTTCATTAGATTATTAGAGTCATTCAGCCACTGTTGTTGTTATCTTTGTAAAGCTCTTGTATTCGATCGGGTAAGAAGCAGACTGCCTGTTATCAGTTATTCTACGCCACAACTAAACCGGCACGGGTGCAAGTTTGGCTTAAAGTGTGACTTTGGGCTTAGATTAGAGTCTAACTCCTTTAAGGAGTATAGCTTTACCCCAACAATCCTAATTGGGGTTGTATGTGTTTGTTTGTGTTTTATTTCCTTTGCTTAAAAAGAAAATAGCTGGAAATGCATAATAAATTATAATTATTTGAACCTAACTGCCAGAATGTATATGATTTAGTCCTTATCCAAAAAGAAAGATGAAGTGAATTTCCACATAAACAAAAAGCTGATTAGCTGTAATGATCTCGGCCATTGTACTAAATTCACACATGATTTAAATTTAACCTCTTACAACCTGGCGTCCACATACGTGGACATAAAATGCAAGTAAAACCAAAGCTCGGGTCTTAGGAGGTTAAGCTAGTATTTCCTTGTGGTCCAACCTGTAGTTTTCACTTAGGAGTAAATGTTCTGGTTGTGTCATTCTGAGTACATATACGTGTATATATATATATATTTTTTTTTTACTGTAGCTCATTCCTTACTTTTTATGTTAAAATGTTTGTGACGTTATGATGTTTATGAATTTGCACTATTACTAAACATTTCATATGAAATTTAACCATGGCTTAATAACCGATGTGCATGAGCCAAATTATATTCAGAGGTAAGGATTCTTAATTATCTAAGAGTCTGCTTCACAATTTAGAAATCATAGTGTTCTGAGAAAATTCCCCTAATGCACTTTGTTATACTGTACAGTAATTGCATTCCTTTTGGTTGTCCTAATGTAATACATAGATTCAAATGTAGCACAACACAATAGACTTAGCACTAAAAGCATAACATGTTTACTAATTATAGCGCACATTTGTGCTGATATGCTTATTAACCGAAGGATTTATTACAGGTTTTAAAATAACTGCCATGTATGATTATATGCTTATGAGCAACCCGTTTATAAATGTATGCTTTTACCCAATAAAATCAGACATGTCAACACTTGATTTTTACTGTGTTCTCGTAATTTTAAAATGTGTAACCTTTATGATTTGTATTAAAATAATGAGTAAAAAAATCGTTTTTCATCCTAACTGTCAAGAGTTTGCAAAACATGGAGCCTGCCACGCCACCTACTGGAGGAAAAAACCCCAAGACCCTCAAATTCACGGTTTTATAATTTGTCCCCTCAGTTTATAAACCATACTCACAGATTCTAAAATTATTCACACAGTCTAACAAATAGTCCCTATGAATTTCCAATCCATGCTCTGTTTTGTAAACCGTCCCATCAAATTCTTTAATCTGTTCCCACAAATGCATAATCTGTGCCCACGCTTCATTCTCATAAGAATGACTTTGAATGATAAAGAATCGCGTTTTAGCATGTAGCTTAGACTAGTGATTCTATACGTTTGTTAAATCAGATGCAGTAACATTACGCTGCTGTAATATGGATCGTTTTCTGAAAAGAAAAATATAGTATAATACATGTATGTAACATTTACGTAATGCTTCAAGTTTGTTTATTGTCAGATTGGTTTAAACTGTCATGTTCATAAGGCTGATTGTATTTGATAAATTACATTTGCAGTATGTAAATTGGGGTGATGTAACTTTGTTGATCTTTTCTGCTAATGAATAGAGAGAGCGTTCCCCTCTGGTGTGTTTGACCTGTAGTTACAGCTATGTTAGCCTGGATATGGGGATGCGTTATTAATTAATTTGTTAAAAGAGTGTTCCCCTTGTGTGTCTGACCCAGTCATTGCTCTGACCTGCCCTGTTATTGTTAGTGAAATAAATGGATATTGATTAAACATTCCAAAAGTTATATATATATATATATATATAAATAAAAGGACAGTTTTCCTCTATATAGCTGATTAACAGCAGAGTATATCATTGTACTTTTTGAATATTCTGTTATTCCGTGTTCATTCTAACATATTTAGAAAGGTAGTCCTCGGAAAAGTTTTTAAACAGTGAGTTGCAGACGGTTTACAATTTGATGTATTTAACATGGAAATAAAGAATTGATATAGAATTGTTAATCATTTATCTGTAAGTTTGTTGTCTTGTGTTGGTGAACTGGATTTCTAAAATGAGGGAGCGGCCACAAATCCACGAGTACAGTCTGCAAAATGGTGGGAACAGACTGCAAAAGCGTGGGCCGTGAAAACATGTTCAATGTCACTATTCGGCAATTTGGCATGGTGTATCTTTTTGAGAAACTGCTTAGTGGAAAAAAAAACATCCCTTACACACAGTTATGTCCATTTTAAAAGTCACTGGTTGCTTCACTTGATCATTTAAAAGGGATTGTAAAAAAGTACTTTGCAAAACAGTATGTATGGATTTTGTAAACTCATAGAAAATTAGATTTTGCCAGATGGATTAAGACCAGAGGTGTGCACTGTGACTGCACAAACTAAGAAATAGACATATGAGCAGGAGGTTTTTACGTTCTTCCTGGAAAGATGTTGGATATTCTGGATTTAAAAAGTGCACAACCCTCGTTTAAATTTCAGAATTCTCTGATATAAAAAGATATGAAAAAAATGATCTTATTTCACCTTGATGTGATTTAACACAAAGAAGTTGAAGTGAAAAAATAGTTCTGAGGCTGTTCCTTTGTTTAATCAGATTTGTTCTTTCTTTGCTGTCGTTCTGGAAGGTGTCGTTTTTCTCACATTCAGCTCTCTAACAAAAGCCTGCAGGTTTTGTACCAAAAATAGATTTGTATTTGGAATTACCCATGACCCATCTGTTTTGATTAAAGCCCCAGTCCCAGCTAAAAAAAAAAAGCAGCCCTGTAGCATAATGCTGTCATCACCATGTGGTGTTCTGCGGCTAATATCATGTCATGTTTTTGGACCAAGCATATATTTTAGTATACGGCCAAACGTTTATAAACC
Source organism: Liobagrus marginatus (assembly GCA_028566295.1). Taxonomy (NCBI): domain Eukaryota; kingdom Metazoa; phylum Chordata; class Actinopteri; order Siluriformes; family Amblycipitidae; genus Liobagrus; species Liobagrus marginatus. The sequence continues at coordinate 12,134,553 of JAOUQX010000041.1, read as the reverse complement.
TTTAGTCACATGAGTTGGGGCTATTTATATGTATGTTTTGGCAAAATATAGAAAAGCTTTTAATAAAGATTAATAAAGATTTTTTTTATTATTATTTTTTTTTTTTCTGGAAAAAGGAAGTGACCAGTGCTCGGTGAACATTTCTTCTTGGTACATAAAGTTTTATGGTACATAAAGTTTATGAAATTCTGCCCTACACTTTTAAAAGTGAAAAATCCTGAATAACCAACAGACTTTTTTTCTAATCTAAAAAATTTCTGCTTGTATTTTTCCCATTTAATTTTAGTTTCATTTTATTGGTTGCTATATCAAAGTTCAAAGTTTATTGGTCACATGTACATTATACGTGGTACAACATACAGTGAAATGCTTTGACGACTAACTGTACGTTTGCTTAATATATCATATTGAAAGTGTAAAAATATGATTATTTATTCATTTATTTATTTATTTTTATATTTTTTCCTGACATTGTAACCAGGGTGTTTAAAATGTTTTTACAACCTTGGATTCATTTTGTAGATAAAAACATCTGATTTTGACAGTATTACAGTACGTTATTGTTGTCTTTCATCATTTGTGCTATCATAATAGTAGCTCTTCAGCACTGACACACTGTGCTGATTTAATTTCTTTTCAAAGTCGGTAGTCTAACCTCAAACTTAGTGCCAACTAATGGGGATCAAAACACTATTAAAAACATAATCACTTATCTTTAAATGTGTAATTGCGCTGTGTGTTGCCAGCACTTGGGGGATTCTAGCCTTTTACTTTAGATGACATTAGATGTCAAGGTGATCTCCGGTGCAGATGTAATGCTGAACTAGTAGCACAACAAGCTCAAACATTTGATGTATCTCCAACACATGAAGTTTTAATTAGCTTGCTATAATAAACGAAGAAATGTCAAATAGCGAATAAATATAGATGAATGGATCAAGAATAAATAATAAATGCTCTTTATATTTGGCTTGGCTCACTATTTCACACGTGCCAAAAAGAATGTGCACATTAGTTCAAGTTCAAGTTCAGTTCATTAGCGTGATATCTGCGTTTATCTCATAATAAATAATCTGTTGTCATTCACTATTTCCTAGAAGGACTTCAAGTTGTGGCTTCATGACTTTGTGTATTTAATCATTAAGCATTTCCATTCAAAGTAACTGAAGCGGAGTATTTCCAAAGCAAAACAAAAAAAGTAATAATTTATCCACCAAGAGTTTGGTGCTAGTGTATTTAGTACTGGAGTTTTATTATTCTTATATAACAGTAGTGTGGTTGTACTATACTTTACACAAGTAAAATGGTTTTTGATATATAAAAAAAAAAAAGTTTACATTTTATGGTTTTGATTTAGTTGTAAATGTTTATTCTAAAAAGAATAGAGCATGAGCTTCTTTTTTACTTAGCATTTTCATATTTTTAGAATCATTTACTTATAATATTCATAAGAAATCTAATGTAGTAGTCATGGAGACAGTAATCATTGTACTCAAAGGTCCGTAAAGCATCGCGGCTATCTAAGAGAATTACATCACGTTATGAAAGCGACGACACTCTGCTATTAAGCATTAAGTATGTGACGATAAGTGCAGTGGTTTTTATGATGTATAAAAGTAAAATGAAAGCCCTTAGAGCAGATCTGTGTTAGCTGAGGAGGTGAGAGAGATGGACAGACTAAAGCCCTGCTGCATTTTTTGGTGCTCAGAAGTCATTTTTTGTTAGGGAGAAATGAAGCGAGCCTGTAGGTCATGTAGCAAACCAAGAACCACAGTGAAAACCTTTCGGGGTTTTTTTTTTTTTGTGTGTGACCTTTAACACAATTAAACACACAACCTTCCTCTCTAATAATATCCTCTCTATAAATGTCTAGAATATTCCGAAAGCTTGAAGCTAAAAGACCAGCTACAAATTGTAGAAAAGTCGCTCAGAAAGCAAAGTTATTTTATTTCATAAATGTTTAAAAAGCAAAACATGGACAAGGTCTGTTTTCCTGTATTCCTTACTTGCTAAATTGTGTGTAGAAAAAAAATCCTATTCAGAGTAACTGTGTTTTGTAAGATTGGCATCTGATATGTACACATGATACGAGTCCTGTGGTAAAGTGTTATGCCATAGTGAGATTAAAAACTATACAGAAGACAGCAGAATAGTGTTGCCCTTTATTTTTATAATACACACTAACTATCTGTTTTCAGCCAGTGGAGTATAGCTTACGATCTCCCTGACATTCTCTTTGAAATTACTGTCTAATGCGTGTCATATTATGTCATAAAGAGATACTAAGGTAAAATAATTTTACTGATATACGTGTTTCCTGTAAAATGTTACAAATCGGTTCTGTATGGTCATTTCAATTATTTTGAGCGTTAACATCTGGAGTTGGTGCTGATTGGCTGAGCAATGGAATGTTTCATCACTAGATGGCAGCAAAACGCCAAACCAGTATTATAATAATAATAATAATAATAATAATAATAATAATGATGGTAAAGTAAAATAAATTAGTTACTGTTTTTTCTTATCTAGATCTCACTGAATTGACAAGATATCAACACATTCATCTTTGCATGAAAAAGAGCAACTAAAAGTACATTTTACTCGGAGTACCTTTCTTTTTACAATGGCATAGTTTGGAAATTGGATATGTAATCGTTTCAAAGCAAATGTCACATTGTGTAATACAGTCTAAAAATAAAAACAAAACACAAGAGCAAATTAAAATACATTTCCATACAAAATGTCTAAAATCGATCAGATGTTCTAAACAGTGAAATAAAGTATGAACATTTGTAGTGTGGCACACGTTTTGTTGCAAACACAAAGGCGAACTAGCGTATAAAATAAAAAAGAAAAACATTAAAAAAAACATTTTTTTTATGTGTATGTGCACCTTTTTTTAATGATTCAAAAATACAGAAGAGGTAAAGAACAATTGAGATTTTTTTTTGAAATGTTTGTAACCTAAAACAGGACAATAAGAGGAATAACGATTTAAAATTCAGTTAAATAAACTACTAAATACTTAATTATTCACATTATATACATGCCTTATGCTAGGGAAAATATTACTTATGTGGATGTACAGTAATTATAAAATCATGGAGCATTTGAAATGAATCTAAACACTTTTTCTGGAGGAAGTAACATATTCGGTAGAGAGAGAGAGAGAGAGTGAGAGAGAGAGAGAGAGAGAGAGAGAGAGAGAGAGAGAGAGAGAGAGAGATCGTACTAACAGTGTCATTTAATTAAAATTAAGACTAAAACTATGTCCAGAAAGTAGGCTTTGCATTGTCTAATATACAGATGTTCATATATGGAATCCTCTAATTTTAGCCATTTTTTCCCACCAATAAACACATCAGCAAAATAATATACAGCAATATTAACAAGGGGAACTACAGCATAATTTTATCATCAGTTCTCATATTCGGAATGAAATGATTGGTAAAGCAGACAGACAGAAATGTTGAAAGATAACATAAAACAAACAACAGCAACAAGAAAAAAGCAGCTATGCTTGTTGTCTGATCCTGAGACTGTCTACACCAATGATATTTAACAATGACTTTGTGCTTATATGTGTTACTTGTATTTTTTACGTTAAAAATAAAATAAATTAAGGGCCAATTATGAAAAGAACAAGGATATACAGACATATATATATATATATATATATAATAACACAATAAGCTATTTCTTCGCTTCCATAGGCCAGTAACAATGACGAATTGTGCTTCAATTATTATCATTTCCTTTTCAATGATTTTGGTATCCATATATGACATAAATGTCCATGTTCAGTCTTTAATCGTTATATAACATTCTTGTAATGGCGAACACTTCAGAGGACACTCACTTTCACAAAGAAGGAACAGACAATAAATATTCACATTATGCAGCGCACATACTCTTGCCTTAAAGCGTAATTATTGGCAAAGCCAAGGTTTTCCGACTTGAGATGAACCACATTTCTTGCCGCTCCCTGGTAATATCTGCAAAAGGTATATAACAGGCACAGTGAGGGGGGTAAAGAACGCAGCATTCAATGGGAAAAATAAGTTTCAAAAAAGCACAACAACGAACACAGGACGTGTCTGTATTTTTAAACACTTAGCAACTTAAACAAACGGACTTTTTTTTTGATGGGATGACGGATGGAGAGTTGGAAGGAGGAATAGGATGGTTTGAGCCTAAATGGACCTGGTGTTACAGTAACAAACTCAACAAAAGGCTTTTGGCTTTTTTTTTTTTGGTGATTAGACTGGCATTATAAAACGGCAACGCTCTCTGGTGTCAATTTTGCCCACATTAGAGGCTTAAGTAATCTCCTTCAGGAGTTTGTGGAGGGAGACCCGGAGCCACTTCAGGCTGCACCGAGTGGCCTAGCGCCCTCCCTGGGCCGGCTAGCAGCGTTGCCGTGACCTTTACGCAACAGAAAGCAAGAAACAGAGGTGCTAAATGAAGTACTCTTTCTTTTCCTCTGCATGTGCGTAGTTCCCCTCAGCATTGATGATGGCCGTGTCTGCGTCAGGGGCGTCCTCCGCTCCTTTGGCCTCATTGGTTAAGTATGTCCCTGTCCACACAGTCCCACATAGGTCACAGACACGTAAGGAACAGCAGAGGACAATGTTCAAGCATTTTAGCACACTCTCTAGGCTAGAGGAGAGGGCCACCGAGAGATCAGGTGATACCTACCTTTATGCCTGGCCAGATAGCGTCCCAAGACGATAATGAAGCACAGTGTGATGAAGACCACCACAGCCACCACTCCTCCGATCAGTGCGTGATCAGGACCATGCTGAATCAATGCGTTTGGGTCTGGAGAACAAGACAAAGGGGAGATTGGAGTGATGCAGGTACGGAAGGTCGGCATGGAAACCGAGAACGTCGGCATGGAAATGTTTTTGCCCATTATCTCTACAACATATGCAGCTTGTGTGGACAAACACGTTTCCTGTACAGAGAAAAGAACAGATGTCCTAATCATATATAATGGAACTTCAAATGCAGAGGTAAATTTGGCATCATTTTGCCTGAATTTTATTCTACAGCTCCAGCATTTCTGGTTTGATCTTGAACTCAAGTAACTGCAGTAGATTCATGTTTTCCATCTTCCTCCAATCTCCTTCCAAACATTCACTGGTTACGATGAATTCACTCTTGGGATGTGTGTGTTGCTCTGTAATAGACCGACGTACCAGTTTCCAGATCCGTCACAAACCTGACCAGGATCAAGCGGTTAAATGTAAACCTATATGTTAATGTAAATCTCTAAAACGAACTGCCATGGACAGTATTTTATATTTACATTTCCAGAATTTGGCAGACGCTCTTATACAAAGAGACTTACAACCGAGCAGTTGAGGGATAAGGGCCTTGCTCAGAGGCCCAGCAGTGGTAGCCTGGCGGTGATGAAAATTGAACCCTGGTCTTTGGATCAGCATTCCAACACTTTTACCACTAAGCTACAACTTCCACTTTTATATGGTTTGATCATTGATATCATCATCAGTCTTTTCAGGACACCACTGATTTCCCTCAGACTTCCACCCTAAATACATCTGGACTAAAATTCTAGAAAATGTGTCAGTATATTTTTTTTTCTTCTTTTCCTTAACCTATAAAAATACGCTTTCTAGGATGTCTGTCTAAATTTAACATGTTATCAATAGCAATGGTGCTCTGAGTGTAACTGGATTCATTAATTGTCTGACAGATTAAGGTTGTGAGTATGATTGGCTGATTTTTCAAGTGCCTGCCCTACTTTCACATATTTTCCAAATAAAGTAGTGTTCAGGGGTAATTTACAAAAGTTTTCAGTTAAGTGAAAGAGAAAGTGCAGTTTTGGATCATGACGGCTACTTATATCAATATCCAGAATCCAGAATGCTCCAATACACTACAATTAATAGAACTTATATAGAACATGTAAGAAATTACGAGCCCTACTTTATGATACTAACACTAGTCTAACATGAGCAAAATAGTCAGGAATTGTGAACATTTGTGTCTATTAGTTTGCGGGTTTTTACTCTCTAACTTGGACACAGTATGACATCATTGTTACAGAGCTCCACATGGAACGCCGGAAAAGGCACAGTGCCGGGCTCTAAAACGACGATGTATGATTAAACGAAGCAAGTGGGGCATACAGAAAGGGCACGCCAACCGCCAACCAGCTCAACAAACCCCTAGAGCATACAGCATGGCTGTGGATGTGAACCATATAGTATTGTTACACCACTCAGTAGTGCTTGCTAGAAGGCTGATTATGGAGGAGTACACATACGTGTAGTGTGAGACAAATGTGGTGTCAGCTACGCAGAAGCTTTAGAGTATTTATCCGGACACAAAAAGGGAAAAGTCAAAAATGATTTTCTCCCTTAAAGGCTTTCAATTATAAAGGATCAGCATGCCGTTCATTTAACGACTGAAACGGTAATCATGGATGCCTTTTTTACCCTTGTGCTTATTTTCTCATTCCTCAAGGCTCTCGTTTCTCTAATTCGACTTTTCTTTTCTTCCTAGTCCTTAATAAACTCAGACAACATAGTTGCACCGTTCTGCTCAGTTACCTGGCACAGCTTTTCTGTCTGCGCGCAGATTGAAGCAGTCAGAGGGCTTATAAAGAGGCGCGGCCAGGTGCAGCACGTCCACGCAGATTACCTGCACGAGGGTGTTGCGTAGCAACTGGTGCCAGGTCTGTGATTAAATCCCATGCAGGTGGCTGCGGATTTGTCAGTGAGGGCACTTGCAGCATTATAATCATAAAAAGGTTCTTGCTTTTTCATTTAAACAAATGAAAAGGTCTCTGCTTTTTATATAGCATAATTCATATCATCAAATTGAATCCCGTGCATCAAATTAAAAAAAGAGCTAATAAATAAATTCCCAAGAGGTTATGCTGTTGACCTTGAGCATTCTCATGTGGTCGATCAGCTGCTGACGGAATTTACTTTTTTTTTTTTTTTTTTTTTTTTTTTTTTTTTCAAATGACCACTGCCACCTGAAACAAAATAGACTTTCTCTGTAACATTCCTCCGATCTGACTCAGCCCTTTAAAGAAATATGACCAACTTTAACACTGTCTGAGGTTGCTGAGGGTTAATTTGTCTCTTGGGTTTAACTTTGAGCGAGCGGATGCCGGTGAACTCCGTCATCTCTGGAGCTGTGCTGAGTAATTGCCACCTGGAATAATGACATTCCCCTCCCTGCAGCGTCCACTGCAGCATTGATAGCACTCTAGCGCCGCTAGCGCACTCGCTGCCTGCCTGCCTTCCTTCCTCGCCTTGACCCCTATCTGCTAAAGATGCCGTGAACCGACTGCTGCTCGTTTGGTTCTGGGTGTTGTTGGTGTTTGGCACCTTTGGCCTTGTCCACAACCCGATCGCTGTTTCAGTGCTTATGTGAGCATGTAAACTTTAACTATGTGTCTTTGCCGAGCTGCTAGCGCGCTCTCATTAGTTCATAGTGATGAATGTGTCCTGCTGCTGCACTTGGCAAAGTGACCCTGAGAGATGAAAGAAAAAATGGCTTCTGCAGTGCCATATTTAACACCCATATAAACTAATTTACTCCAATTAACATTTTGACTTAGTTTCAACAATGACGCAGTAGACTGGGCATTGTGTTTGTCTAACTGCCGATGTTTAACTGGGATGTTTCAGCAAAGATTTTACAAATGTAACATTTTTCACAGAATCCTATATATATACTATATATATATATATTATTATTATTTTTTTTAGTTTTATTCTTGTATGCATTGTTTAAGAATTATTCATCCATATCCCATTCCCAGCACATTAGGAATTATTGACATAAATACCAGCTACTCTAATGATGAGGAAGCTAAATGGTAGACAGAGCTTTCAGAAACCTGCCGCAGCTTCAATTTAAACTGCTGAATGTCGAGAAGAGCACTAAAAATTGATTGTTGTTTAACAATAATACAGTATGCTGCTGATCATCATGTTCATCATTTCTGGTAAAATAAGGTGATGTATGCTTAGAATATTAGACTAATCCCAAGCGCTTAATAGTGCATTTAGTTCGGTTTAATACACTTCTTTTTAAGGCTTGCATATAATAAAGTGTGCATTTTGTGTAACGTCATTCCTCGCTGTTTATCCTTGTTACACTGTAGCTTTAAGTTACATTACTTAATACCTATACATGCATCAACCCTGGACAAGCTGTTTAATCTGAATGTGTAATAGTACTGGTTTAACCAGTTATCAATGACCATGGAGACGCAGAAGAGTGACATCTGTAACAACTGCGTTTAGACCTACTGCGAATCTATATCATTAGCTGAATGTCAGCTGCCATTTATATAACCACGAACAACATCATTGCCAATGGTCAGAAGGATAAGTACAGTGAATGGTATGAAATTGAACCAGGTCCTTCTTTCTTTCTAGCTGAGAATATCAATTCATACAGTGAACCAAAGAGAGGTTCAGTCAGGTCCACAGTATCCATGGTAATACATCCCATTGATTTGATTGGCTAAATTACTTAGGCCTACTTAATTTACACTTATATACATCATTAGCAGGGAATTATACATGAAATATAACAGTAACAGTATTATAAAAATACTGTAAAAATGACCAGTACATTATAGGACAACAGAAGTAGAGGTTTTATGTGGCGCGAATGAAAAAGCTTTATGTTTTTGAAATGAGTTTGTGTATTATTCTCAACTATATGTTCTTATAATACCTCAGAGTTAATGATAAACAGTAAAAGTTTTGTGATTTAGTATTCTAAGCAGTACACTGAGCTAGACAATAGACTGCGGGAACATCATATAATAGTAATAGTTTAGTGATGTCAGACATTTTTAAATTCAAATGTATTTAAATGTGAATGTTTTTATATTAAACATGCATGACTGGATTTTTGTTATGATGCTGTAATACTACACGGATATTGCTTTAATATGAAATGTATAGCTGTCTATATCTAATATATATTAAATAGATTAAATAGCCCTAAAGCCTGTTAAAGCCTTAATATATATTTGTCATTTTCTGTCAGTTGTTATAAATGGTTTATGAGGTTTAACATAGTCCTGTCATATACTCCATGTATATACATATACATATGTCCTATACTGCAACATGAATACATATTTCATCTGAATATTTTTTACAAATGAATATATTTTAAGTAAATTAAAAGCAAGAATGTATAAACGCAATCCTTTACCAAACAATATATCAAAGGAAAATGTGGGCAGCTTGAGAGTTAATGAAATTCCATTTGGTAATTTCATTAAGAACAAAATCTCTTAAATGCTCATGTATGACATAATAGTCTCTGGGGAAAAAAGGTGTGGGTGTGATTGGATCCTAAAAGCAAATTAGTGTTTCTAATTATTTAAATAAATTCTTTTCACAGGCTAGCAATGCCTACAAATCCAATAAGATTATTAGAGCAGAATATATCAGAGTTTTTGTCATAACGTAGGACATAACACATAGACAAACATGGTAGAAAGAAATGACTACAGGGTAACATCAATGGACCATAACAATAGACACGTAACGCTGCATAGAGCAGAACAGAATCACTTTCTCAAGGACAGTGCCATGCACACGCTGATGATATGGAAACATGCTGCGACTCCTACATAATTCTTCTCTGTGCTTCACCAGAAGAATGTTCATTTTATAGACCTTGTTAGCTCAGTTCCTCCATTTCGGATCCTACTTCTGCTTATTTTATAAAACGTAACAAGACAGTATGAAACGATACCTGCTGGGAAAGTATAAAAGCAGTTACTAAATACAAATATTTGTTTTATAGCTACATAACCCATTCGCTATCCATTTTTTTAATTTTGGTTTTTAAAACAATCCACTCATGCTAGTGTTAATCCAGTATTATGGACTGATATGCTGGCGGAAAGCGGAAGCTTCTGAATTTTGAGGGTCTCTCATGGGAGTGATTGGAATGGAGCACTATGGCCTTTCTTTACGTCGCCCCAAGTGCTCCCATGCAAGGCAATGACCCCAAGCTCATGCTATGAAGAAGGTTGAGTGGCCACGTCTCGCAACGACCATACACTGAACAAGGCGATAGTTACCTGAAGTACCGGGTAAGTTTTTGGCTGTTGCCATGGACGCAGACAGAGAAGGGCAACAAGGGAAGACGTGGGTGAGGAGATCAGGAAATCAACAGAGGTGATACACACATATAAACACACATAAACTTAAGGATACTAATGAGGACGATAAATATTTGCATGCTTTTCACAGAGTAAGAAATCACATGACAAGCTGGGACAATAAAGAAACTACAAGCAGACTGAGGAACCCTAGAAAACATGTCATCATGGTAGAGCTTGCCTACATTGTTAGTGTTAGTGTATAACTATATTATCGAGCTGTTTTGTGGTGTATCCTTTTCCCATCTAAGCTATAGATAACCCCAGCATCTTCAGAGTTACTCATTTCTTCTAGATTGAATCGATGATTAATCCCTTTTTTACTCGGGGATTCTTCAAAACGTCACTCATTTTGGTGGATGGCTTCCTCTAGACATAGTCTCTATTGTGCCGGTCCAGTTTTTAATACATGCAGGAATTTAAAAGTTTATGACAGCTTTAATTCCAAAGCCCTGAATGATATGACCCCCCCCCCCTACAAAATATTTTACCGTTGACAGTTTGAATGTTCTTTGGTCTTCGTAATGATGCTTATTTCTATTTCTATCTAACAGACATGCAGTTCTCCATGTGTGCAGCCAGACCCAACTAATTCTCAATGGTTTCACCAGAAAAACAATAGAAGGGTTTCACAGCAACAATACAGAATACTTGCACAACCAATGTTTTTTAATGTTATCACAGTTAAGTCATAAATTGGGTCAAATCATTGAACATATGAGAGAAACTAGCCTTTAAAACCAGAAAGACAGATCTCTTCTATCTTAATTTTGTTTTAACATCTAAGGCAGACTGACACCTAGATTTGACCTTAGTGCAGCTTCAATAAAACCTTTTAGCGCAATTTGTATGCTTAAAAAAGAGTGATGTTAAAAATGGAACTGATGAAAGTGGCCATGGAGACACTGTTAGAAAAAGAAAGTTATAGTGAGACAATGAGAGAGAGAGATAGAGAGAGAGAGAGAGAGAGAGAGAGAGAGAGAGAGAGAGAGAGAGAGAGAGCGACAGAGAGAAAGAACACATATAGCTTAAGTGATTCAAAGACAACCTATTTGATCCAGACCCATTTGCACTGCAGACTGTATGTCTTCCCAGCGGTAATAGTATGAACTTCTAAGCTAGGCTTTACACCATCTTGCACACACTCCCAAAAGTATAAGTTTACTGAAAGAGTAATATTTGTTGCCTCTTTCCCGGTGAGGGATCTCTTAAATGCTCAGCATCTCCATTTTTAATGAGGATGGATATAAGCAACTTTCCTTGGCTTAAGCTTAAAATGAGGTACATTCAGATCACTGTCTGTTGGGTTTAGTGCTCTTCCGAGATGTTCCCTTCATCCAAGTTAATGAGTTCCTTAAATAGCTGTATATGCTTAAAAAACACCAATGTTTTATGCTGTTTAACCAGATCTTTTTGTCTGAACACATTGGAGATGCCACAATTTACTGATGAAAAAGGCTGTGTTTAAAAAAAAACAAACAAAAAAAAAGAATAAAGATTTCAACTCCGTTCAAGCTGTCTCTACAGTCTAATTAACAGACGTTTGCAGTGCATATACAGACTGAGGAAATAAGGTGATAAATATTTTACTGCGGAAGACAATTGTTGCACTGTTTATTAGTCCCCCATGAGACAGTAAATGCTGATACTGACTCGGAGAAAAAGTTGAAACGGCTATTTTTAACGCAAATAGCGGCACAGTCTGGCTAAATATATCTAATGGCAGGAAGCAGGAGCTTACTGTTCCTACTGTGAGTCATACCACAGTGAAATACATTACATGTATATTATACGTAAATATACATTACATACATTACACAAATATATATATTACATTACATGTATATTTCTACATTTACATCATTTGGAAGACATTCGTATCCAGAGTGATTCTCTTATTTGTACAGCTGAGCAGTTAAAGAGGTAAGGGCCTTGCTCAGGGGCCCAGGGATTTGAACTTATGATCTTTAAATCAGCAGTCCAACACATTTAAATGTACAGCATTTAGCAGACGCTCTTATCCAGAGCGACTTACATCCGAGCAGTTGAGGGGTAAGGGCCTTGCTCAGGGGCCCCACAGTAGTAGCATGACGGTGCTGGGAATCGAACCCCGGTCTTCACATGAGCAGTCCGACACTTTAACCCTGAGCTACAGCGTCATAGTTTATGTAGTAATCCTCAGAATAGACGCATACAGCACTACTCTATATACTAAATATTTATATAGAAATTAAGATGAATGCAGCGGAGATTCAGAAACTTTGTAAACAAATAGATTTGAGCTAATCTTCTGAAATCCTTATTAAATCCTAATATAATCTTGGTGAAATTTTTTTTTTTGACATGATCAATCACACTGATTAGTAACTGGGACACGACTCTGCTTGTAAACTTGCATTATTATTTAATTCCCTTTACTCTGATTGATTAATCCATATAGTAATTCCCAGAGTTTCTGCTGTTCAAGTAAACTAGCCTACACTGCATAACCAGAATCATTTCTGTCCATGGAGCTTGTTAGATAAATCAGACCCCATTCATATCTTTGTTCTACAAGCTGTACAGACATTATCATTAAAACCACTGTACAATTTACACAGTAACCATGGCTAGAATTTTTTGCTAGCAGGCTGTTGCCGAAAAGATATATTTCAGTCCAAGTATCGGATTGAAATTAGTTTACCTAGTTACAGTATATGGCCAATATTTCGGGGATATCTATATAAAAACATTATATTTGTGATGTAGTCACTTTTTCGCTGTTATAATGACCTTTGGTCATCTGGAAAAGTGTTTCAATAGATTGTAAAGCATGTGCAGGCCGCATGAGTTCTTTCACTGCAGCTTTTCCAAACCATGTCTGCATGGACCTGTTAAATGTTTCAGCACGCTTACAATTTTTACTGGTTATGGTCAGGTGTTCAAATACATGTAGTGTATGTAGCTGAAGAAAGTTACATGTGTAATATTATACATTAAATGTGATAATCTGATTCCCAATGAAGGGTTAGGTGAATTGTGAATGACCAAAGGTACTGGACTTTAGAAGTCATTAACAATTTATGACAAAACACCAATGTTGATACTTCCACATATTAACACTTGTTTTAGGGGCTAAACTAAACAAAATGTTTCAACGGATTTAGAAAACGTTGATGCTAAACATTTTTTTAAGCTCAGGGTAATAAATGACAAAAAAGTGACATGAAAAAATTTGAGCTAAAAAATGTACACAAACAAAAAGCTCTCAAAGAGCTAAAAATGATCAAATGATGGTTAATAAGAAATCTACAATAGTCCACTAATGCAGCTCAGCCATTGCAGCGCATCAGCTACCACTGGCATGAAGTAACAGACATTTACTTATAAATTTACATACAAATTTACTTTTACTTTTTAATTTACATACTTACAAATAATTTAAATATGCAAATGATATGACTTGATGCCTTTTAGCTACATTTTATAGTTTTAATGAGTATTTTTCTAAGTAAACTTAGATAAACTAGAAAAGTCCAACGCCTCATTCTCAGTGAAACGCCTAATGTTGAACATCAGACAGCAACATTTGTATGATATTGTGCAGTAGATATTATGTATGATGAATGAAAACTATACTCATCATGCTGTTTAATCCTGGGAGGATAGATGAAAAACAAAGAGATGGCAATCAATAGTAAGCATCTAATTTATTATATGGGTCATTTGGGAGTAGGTAAAGGGAAGAAAATCCTTTCCAGATGACACGTCTAACCATATTGCATGTGGTAAGCATTCAAGGTCCAATTTCTGTGCTCTCATTCAAAAGGTTATTGGTATTTTACACTGTCTTGGGAGCAGTTTCCAAATGGAAGCCCTGTCATAAATATCAGCTGTGGGAAGCTAATGGTGCACAGTTTGTGTTTAAATCGAGTCAGGCATCAATTGAATGATGTCATCTAATTTTCAAGCCATCATGTGCTGGTCCTCCTTACAAAGATCTCTTTAAAAAAAAAAAACACTCCAACTTTCATATGAACTGTTTATAAAAATGTTTCTTGAAACGAACCCATTTGTATTAGACATTAAATTAAAATTTCAGTCGATGCATGCCCATGTGGTGTTGCTTTTATTTTGTTTATGCTCTTTATATGCAATCATATAACATCCATCACTTTATATGGTTGGGTTGTGATGTGCACCACTAGTACGCAGATCAATTGGGTGAAATTAAATGGTGATGACATTAGATGACATTTATCGCTTCTTAGCAGTCATGGCATTAGCAAATTAGCTTCATCCAAAGGCTGGACAACTGTGAGACAGAGAGACAGAGAGAGAGAGAGAGAGAGAGAGAGAGAGAGAGAGAGAGAGAGCAAGATAGAGATAGAGAGAGATAGAGAGATGATAAATGTCTTACTGCCATATAGCAAGATGAATTAATAGCACAATAATGAATATTGTGAATGAGCACTTTCTCTCTTTCGTTCTCTCTTCTCTATTGCTCTCTCATCCTGTTTCTGCCCAATGAGCAGACGATAAATGCAACAGATTGTGCTGGCTTGTGGAGGTTAGAGGAAGTCGACTGTGAATCGTTTTAACTTTTTGCAGATCATTGAGATGTAAGCATACTATGACGATCTCCATTAGTGAAAATATACTTTGGCTATAGCTGTTGCCGGGTTCAAACTTTACATCCAGTAAACTTTATTTATTGCCAATATACATTGTACATCTATATATATCTATCTATATCTATCTATCTATCTATCTATCTATCTATCTATCTATCTATCTATCTATCTATCTATCTATCT
>JAOUQX010000041.1:12074117-12086184 GCA_028566295.1 Liobagrus marginatus | reverse complement strand
ATCGCACACAACATGGAATAAACAAGAGGACGTATACAGATAAGCAATGGGGAAACATCATGGTTGTTGCGCTTTGTAGTTGTTTTTAGGGTTTATGTGTTATTTGCTTTTTTGTTGCGGTTGTCGAACGATTCTCAGAGTAAAGATTATTTCTGTACACTGAAGGATTAAAATGACTTAAATAGCACACATTGGATTTTTAACTGGTACATAATCTGCTCCTGTTTGGCTGCTTTTTGTCTGCTTCAATCAACCAAGTTATGTCTGACTGCACAAATCAAACCATTTAGATGAAATGAATTATTCATAACTTTTGGAATATATTTGTGCTACACAAAACTAGTATAATTGTTGCATTGGCTTGAAATGTTCTTTTAGTGTGATATGCAAATTTGTTGTCTATGTGGAAAAACTTTAGCCCAAGTGTTACCCTAAACTGTTTAAAAATAATTAAAAATAACACTGACACGGGAGACACCTTTCGTAGACGCTAAATATCTAATCACAGAATTGATCAATTAATTGCATTGTATTTATTAATTGCATTGTATTGCATTGTATAACCCTAACCCTAACCCCATGTAGAAACTAACATACAAATAAAGTAAAGGTTTTGTGTTTATTATTATTATTCTTTTATACAAATAATATTTTTTTTTAGAATAAATGCATTATTATTGCACACTAGTGCTAAGTCACAGTTCAAGCAGAGATAAACAAATATTAAAAATACAAAAGGATCATGACAGTCTATAGCATATTTCTCTGGTTTGAGATATGTTGAATTAAAGTTGATTTGATTTACAAGCCCGACAGAAATACTTTCAATTTACTTTCAATCTGTGTATATTGCTGTAAATATCAAATGTCAGAATATTTGCGTTCTGTTATTAGGCATTAAACCTTTTTTTACTTTCTCCATGTCTGATCTCTCTTAATAATGCCCATGCCACTGACTAAGAGCAGTGTGTCCCATTCCCCAATATCAAAGTAAATATTATTTAGAAATGATAATGTTATATACCGATGGATACTCAGCTCCAAAAGCAGACACTGGCTAATAAGTAACAAACATTGAACTGATGTTGTTTTTAAGTCCTGGAAGTCAAAAGTTTTTGTTTTTTACACAGACGCATTCAATCATTAGTTTCTAAAGCAGTGAAATACAAATCAGTACTGATTATGCTTCTAAAAATGTATTCTGTAGCTGGCTAATTTGCTAGAAAAACTTCATTAAAAATACGACAAAAGTATAGTGAAATATATGGTCAAATTGATTATACTCTAATTGACTATGTTTGGTGGTAGCTTTTTGTCGCTTTGTTTATTTCTTGACATTTTATTCAGCCATCTTTCTTATGCTTTCAGTTTATTTAGCTATTGGTCATAAAAATCCCTCTAAACAAAAGTTTTTTTTTTTTTTACAGCCTACTGCTGGATAAAAGCTGGCTCCTGCTGATGCTTGGCCCAGTCTATTGTTTTGCTGTGTTACAGAAATAGAGCCCAAAGCCTGTAGCAATATAAAACTGTCCTCATGTGGACAAGTAACAGCAAAAGTAGCAGAATTTGTAACACTCAACCTTATGTCCCAGCTAAGAGAAAATGCTTAAAGAACATTTATCATGTGTGTGGAACAGGATAAAGAGTACAACTTTCTAGAAATAACATCCATAAAATGTTCTGGTGTGATAACAGGAGTGAACAAAGGGATAATTCATTAATGAAGCCGTGTGGAAAACCAACGCTGCACTGTGCTTGACCAGTCTCATACTATGATTGTCCAGAAGTACATTTAACTCGGCAATGAATGCAATTCAACTTAAAGGAATGACAAACTAATGATATAGTACGGACGTTTATCTAGTACTTATTTTCTATGGTAATGAAGCATTTTGATTTCACTTTTAACAAACCCTCAGCTTCGCCATTTCCTACTTAATTATTTTAAGCTTGGACCTTTATTTCTACTTGATAAATAGTTAAATTGGGTTCAATCTTCCTGTCGGAATATTCCTTTATATTAATCATTTGCACCTCAGAGAATTAATAATAAACCAATCAATCCACTGGACAAAAATTGAAAACTCACCAGTGGATTCAAGCATTTCACTGTATGTTATACTACGTATGATGTACATGTGACAAAGAAACTTTGAACTTGAACTTGATTCATAGGTGGCTTTTCTGCACACGTTTGCCTTAAATTTACCGCTGAGCCACCACCACCCTGGGGTTCAAGCCCTGCAACAGGCAAGCCACCATCATTGGGTCCTTGAGCGAGACCCTTAACCTCACCTGCTCCAGGGGCGCCGTTTGTTCTGGCTGACCCTGCGCTCTGACCCCAGTGTTCAAATTTGTATGCTGGGATATGCAGAATAAAAAATTTCACTGTATGTTGTACTGTATGATGTGCATGTGACCAATAAACTTAACTTTAACTTTAAATTTGGAATCACACAACTGTTTAGAATGTCTATACACTCTAGCATTAATATTTTCCTTTACTGGAACTAAGAGGTCCAAATACTGTTTGAGCATGACAATGCCCCTGTGCACAAAGCCCCGGAGTTCCAGATAGACATTGAAGTGTTATGGTTGGCGTGTAAAAGCTCAAGTGTCCTGCACAGGGCCTCCTCAACTGACATTTCGTGTTTGTTTGCACCAATACACTTGTATCCGCAGTCACACTCCAAAATGTAGTGGAAAACCCTTCCAGAAGAATGGCGCTTATTCTTACAGCTAAAGAGGAAATACGTGTTGAAATGATGTTTAAAATCAGTGACTTTTAAAGTGACTTTTAGTTGTGATGTCAGATGTCCACAAACTTTGAACTGCATATTATATAGCAGTGTTATTGCAGTGTTATTAATGTGTTATTAGACAGTTAATTGCACATGTTCCTAGACATATAAAAACTACGGGGACAGAATACTATTGGAATATAAGAATATGAAAACATTGATAGCAAAACACGGAACAAAATGAAAGTTAACAATTTTAGAACAATTCAGAAAACGTTCTCAGCTAGGTTTGTGATCTTGCACATGCTAATTTGGCCAATTAGCGAAGTATACTTAGAATGAGGGTAAAATTGGAAGACAAGAGGAATGAGACTACACATCTTTCAAGCATGTGTGCCTTAAAGTGCCTATTATCTGCTTTTTATGATTTTTTTTTATACTGTAGCAAACCATATGGAAAACATTGTATTATTGTATTGCAGCATAAAGTCAACGTGTCCTCAGAACAGAACATCTACTGACGAGAAGCGTGAGAGAGAATGAGCCATGCGGTCCAAAAAAAGATTTTTTTTCTATTTCAGCTGACTGAGCCACATAATGGAAAGCTGGGACTTGATGAATGGCCAGAAGGCAGTGAAGCAAAGCATGGCAGAACAAACCATAGTCTGCAAGCATGACCAAAAAGCTAACAAATAAACTGTATAACACACGGTGAAAGAAGGTCTCATCTCAGTTCATTACCCATTGATATGATCCTCCATTTTCAATCTGGACTGATGTATACACTTTATCCCCTATATTAAAGTTGACATCAGCCGAGTAAAACAGCAGCATGTGTGTGTGTGTGTGTGTGTGTGTGTGTGTGTGTGTCGCACATCACCAGGTGCCATGTAATATAAACAACACTTCATCGTGCTGTTAAGCTACTGAAAATCTAGATAAGAGCACAGCAAGTGCTTCTGTATAAGAAAGTTGATATCAGGCCGATGCAGACTTCAATAGATTCATCCAGTTTTTTTTTTTTCTCCAGTAATTCACATGACTTTCAAACAGATTTAGCGATAGCCCTTGAGACTGCAAGTCAACTATACAAGTGCTATTTTTTCTACTTAACTCGTATGAGAGAAGTAATGAATGGTGCGCTTATCTGATCAATTCCCGTTTCATGGCTTTACGGCTCCGAGCCAGCAGCAGATTAAATGAGAACTAATGGGAGAGGAAATATGATTTGGAATTCTATGTGATGGGGAAGTCTGTCAGCTGTCTTTAATGGGCACAGCAAAATTAACGTTCAGCATTTGTGAAGTGTCCTCATGCTGCAGTAATGAGACAGAAGACAAATTACCTTTTGTGCAAGGTTTCATTTGGAGACACACACCCACACACCCACACATGCAGAGAGCTATACAAATAAATAGGCACAGCCTCTTTAAAGCTCAGCCTATAACACTAACACACAGGCACACCCACAAACACCCACACACACACGCACACGCACACAAACGCGCACACACATGCGCACACACACATGCAGAGAGCTATACAAATAAATAGTCACAGCCTCTTTAAAGCTGACCCTATAACACTAACACACACACACACCCACAAACACCCACACACACACACACGCACACGCACACATGCACATGCACACACACACACACACACACGCACACACACACACACACACACACCGACATTTGAATGTTGATCAACTTTGCTAATTAACAGGTGATTGACAAGCTGTGACTAGTAGAACCACATCTTTAACCTGATTGGACATTGGATATTGGTGGTCAATAATGTTTCATTGGGTAATCCTGTTCACAACGTCAGGAAAACTAATCAGACCAGGATTTTTGCTCTAAGATTGGTACTTTATCGACAGCTGTCAGCATGAGAATAGAGGTTATTTCTAATTACTCGGGGAAGTGGTAGCTCAGTGGTTAAGGCGCTGGCCTGCTGACCAGAAGATAATGAGTTCAATTTCTGGGACCACCAAAAACTGCTGCTGCTTGGCCTCTGAGCAAGCCCCGGAACCGTCAACTGCTCAAGTGAATGAACGAGACAAATGCCAATTGCTCTGGATAAAGGCATCTGCTAAATGTAGAAATGTACTCCAATGTGTTACAGACTCTGAAATACATAAACACACACTATGTTGATATTGGAATGCTTGTGATGTTTAGTGATCTTGATGCTTATTGATTGATTAGTGATGTATTTCTGTAAGAGATTAGATTGCATGCTAACTCACATCACAGTGGGACACATGATTATTGGACACCACTGAAGATTGCATTTTAATTATAAAGATTACTATATAAGTTATATAAGATGGATATTTTCCTAAATCTAGTAATGTATATCTGCCCAACTCTGGTCCATGGTTGGAATCTATTCTTCGCCTTTTCATCCACTCTCACTACTCACGACCTCTACATCCCTATGTTAATGATCCTGGGCCGTATCAGTCATTACCTCTAGTGGACTCCTCAGGCTGCCTTCCAGATATTTCAGGCTGGATAAAGCATCTCTTTCTCTAACTCAGCCCAGAGAGTGTTGTCAGGCTATCAGGTCCCTCAGTCCAATACAACATCAAATTCAACCTCATCTTTATTGTTGCTACTAGTCAAGGCCCAACCGAAATCTTGAGAAAACAATGTATGAGCAGTCTGCCATCATAAAACAATGTGGTGATTTCCAAGTCCTGCAGATTTGACTTGTATTTCAGGAAGTGCAGTTTTTATCAAGAGAAACATCTCCTCCATATGTTTGGAATATATTTGTATTTTGCTTTATTGCTTTCGGTAGACCCCTTTATCCAGAGCAACTCCGTAGTCTTTACCAAAACACTTAAACTATAATATAAATTGATAAGGGTCTAAACACAATCAAACTAGAACCCTATTAGCAAGGATTTAGTGTTGGAGTAACTGCAGGCATGAAACAGATTACCAAGTAAGTTCAAGGCTTCACTCCTTTTTTTCCAGATCCTTAAGCAAGCAAACACACACACACACACACACACACACACACACACACACACCATAAGCTTCTTTTATCTGCTAAACCCTTGAACCTGAAGTTTAAATCCTTGACACTTGACTATAGAGTATTAATGGAACTTCGCCCACCAACTAAGGGGTTAACACTTTTCATTTTTATTGATTTGTATAGAGGTTTTAATAAAAGTCACATAAAGTCATCTGTTTTCTGAACTACTTAGGCTACCTAGCCCAGGGGATTCATAGCACAAGGCAGAGGAAAGCTTGCCTGGAGTGCCAGTCCATTGCAGGGCATGAAGTCTCAAACACATACCCACAGAGGACAATTTATATATTATGTTGAGCCAGAAGTGCATGGGCGGAAACCAGAGAATTCAGTGGAAACCTAAAGCATGAGGAGAATATGCAAACTCCACACACATAGGGGAGGCAGAAATTAAATCTTCAACCCTGGAGGTGTAAGGCAGATATTCTAACCACTAATCTATCGTGCCCACCAACTATACAGAAATACAGATGAAGATTTATTACTTGTTATTCCGTTCACTATCTCACTAATGGTGTATGCGTGTTTATGGCCCTTTACATTTGCTAGCACAAATTGTAGGAATACCACATGACTGCTATTGGTGAGCTTCTTTTTTCCTGGACAAATCACATCTATAACATTTCTTTTTTTAATCTGTAATAATAAAATTTTACAAATAGGAATGAAAAATGTTTTTGTATTTGTACAGTCATGACAACTGATGAAACTCAGGAGAGCTCAAGATTCTACAATACAGAAAATATCATGGCATTTCTGGATTTATAACACATTAAACACATTGTATTGTAAAACTGCGTAGAAAAATAATTCGCAGAACCCAAATTTATTTCACTTAAATTCATTTATAACTCAAATTCATTTATAAAATGTATTTATTTAAGTCCATTTTTATTCCAAATTACAAGAATAATACTTCTCTAAGAAAAAAAATCGTAATTGTTGTTGCATTTCCTGCTGAATATTTGTTCTTTTTTTTTTGGTAAAACTGCTTGGTACCTCCGAGATTGAACATTTGGAAAAAGTGTTTTTTCTTGAAAATGTAAATATTTAAATTCTAATATAAAAAGAGCTAATTTAATGTTTTCAAAATGCAGATTAATGTAGATGAAATTATATAAAGCCTCAAACTTCCAATACAAAGTAAATACCTTTAAATTTATAATATAAAAATAAATAGCTAAAAATATCAACAATTGACTAGAAATCATTAATTTAAATAATATTTGTATGGGTTATTTTATAAAAAGTTTATTAATAAGTTTAGTAATATTGCCAGGTATGCTTTCGCCCACATGAAAAGTTATAAACTCCTGCCAGAGTGTTTGGCTTGATTGCAAAACTCTAAGAGTTTAAACTTCTTTGAGAGCGTCAAAAGAAGGTGGTGTTCAGAAATGTGCCCTATATAGAGGGCTAATACAAATTCCCCAGCCATAGAGAAAAGGGAAAAAAACGAAGAGACAGAACGGAACCTAGCCCACCGACCAGAGCGCCAACCTGACCTAATTATTAATCACTGCAAATGCAGCAACATGACACTTTTTAATTAATTGGCTGACTATGTGTGGCCTATTTGCCAACATGTTTGGGGAGCAAGCCTTACCGCATGGCTACAGACGTGTTATATTTAATTAGGACTGGAGGCTTCTCTTAGCACAAGCCCCACAGTGGGACGATCAGGACTAGTGCTTTCCCTAGAGACGCTTGGATGCTGTAATTTTTCAGGTCACTTACACCGACAACTGCAAATTTCTAGCTAAACTGGAAAACCATCGAAAACAACTGTAAGACAACCAAGTTCTGTAATGAAGCTCTAGTAGTATTTTTTATTCATGAGCAAGGCGTCTTCATTAGAATGTAATTACAACAGTGTTCCTTTCTCAGTCTAAGTTTCATCAGGAGATATTTAAACAAACCTCAGCTCACATCAGTAAATTCTCATGTGACTTGAGGTCAAGGAAACTGAAATTCATTTAATAGTAAAGTGATTCCTCAAAAATAGGTTGGATGTTCAAGTACAGTAATCGGTGATTTCCAGGCTTTGCTTCAGATTGTGTTTTTTTCTCATTTTCTCAAGCATTGCTCATTATATTCAGTAACACATTTCTGGACTATTATTGTAGCAGTGTATACATATTGTTTCAGAACTGTTCATATCTCATATAAGCATTTGGTGCTTGGGAAACTAAACCCACCTGCACTGCAAGAACAGGAACCCAAGCCCTGTATCAACCTGAGAACTCTGGAGCTGTTAAGTGGCATCACTATCTGATGCACCACTTTTTTCATTTAGCTTATTAATCCAAATACACTTACTGCTTAGTTTTCATCAGTACTGCACTGATAATGCAAAAAAATGTACTTTTATTTTAAAATCATTTAAAAAAATTAAAATAAAGCCTGATTTTCCATCTTCGGTGTATATACCGGTATATCTGACCAGTGAGACTATTTAGGTTATAAATGTTACAAGCACCTTCATAAGTGGTTTGGCTTCTCTTCACACTCTTTATTTTTTGTGGATTTTCATTTCCGCTGTCTTCTCACCGATCTGGTCACCTGCCATTTCCTACTCAGCAGCCAGCTCTCCCCTATCGTGCAACAGCTACCCACTGAGAGCCTGAAGGCTAACAACTGAAGCTTTTCATGGTGCTGCTCATGCAGCATTTGAGATCAGTGTAACATACACTGGAAAACGCAGTCCACCCTTTTCCGCATACATACCACTCATAGACATCCAGGATAGAATCAGACTCAGAAATACTTTATTAATCCCCAGGGGGAATTGTCTAGTGTCATTTTAATTGCATGGAAGACTATGAGTATGCAATCTTTCCCATCGTGAGATTACATATTATTCTCTTGGCTCTGGTATCAATTTTTTTTTTTTTATTGCTTTAATAATCATTATTATATATTAAGTTCATATGGCACAGCGTCTAGAGGTGCTCACAAACTTTCACAACTTGAATCATTGTACGCAATAAGGCCAGACGATCTTTCCAACAGACCAATATAAGTGTGTGTTCCCCAAACAGTTGCCACAAAAGTGAAAGTACATAGTTGTCTAAAATGCTACTGTATACTGTAGAATTAAATTATTCCTTTATTTGAACTACAGTAAGCCGTCCAAACACTGGTCCGGCATGACAATGCACGAAGCCCTTAAGCCCCATAAAAGTGTGCCCTCACAGAGCACTGACCTCAACCCCACCGAAGACCTTTGGGATGAACTTGAATGGTGACTGCACCCAAGACCTCCTCACCTGTAATTAGTGTCTGATCTCAATAGTGCTATTGGCTGAATGGATAAATCCACACAATCCCACTTCAAAACCTAGTGGAAAGCAAATCATGGTGCGGTGGTTATTATAGTAATAAGAGTGAGACTAAATCTGCAAAAGGATGTTTGAAAAAAGAAACAGAGATGCAACGATCAAGTGTCCCAATACTTTTGTCTATAGAGTGTACTGTTGCACGTAAACTAGCACCTTAATATCTGCTTCCAAACGTAGCATTTATTTCAAAACACTACTCGTTTTCCTTTTTTTTTTGTTTTCAAATGATTTTCAGTTTGATCACAAATCCAATCAGAGATTCTGCCAAATAGTGAACATTATGAGAAAAACCCAAGACAAGGAGTTATAGCAGTTTAAATCTAATAAATTTAATATTAGGATCCACAACTAGTTAAAAGTCACAGTTATTGCGAATGTGTGGCTTTATGTCAAAATCCCATTTCTTTAATTCCATATGTGTTTCATCTGTTCTTTTATTCCTATGTGAGTGGTGTTAAACAATATTTTTTCTTCTTCAATGTGGCCTTTCTATCTTTCACAGGAAATTGCAACTAAGATGGATTTTGTATGTGATCATTGGTCGTTCAGCTTTAATAGCAGGATCCCACAAGAAAATCACAAGTTGGAGATAAACACTTCACACGTAATAAAATAGTGCTTTACTGTTTACTCTCTCCCACTTTGTGACAGCTGTTTGAAATTCAATTTGGGAAGATATGAGAAAATCCATAGGTAATTATATAAGAGCCAAGACTCCATTACTGTTGCTTATGACTACTGTAAAATAAATCAATCCAAGTTAATGACTTGTCAAGAATGTTTGATTGATCTCAGGTTGACAATACTGACCAATGCACAAACATCTTATTTTACTTTGAAATCTGAATGAAATGAAATGAAATTATTATTATATATTTCAGAGGCACACATTTTTTTCAATTAAAATCTGAACTCGTTAATCCATTATTTATTCATTCATTATCTAGCCTTTATCCTGTTCAGGGTTGTGGGGGCGCTGGAGTCTATCCCAGATAACTTAGGGGTGTGAGGCGGGGTACATCCTGTACAATCACCAGTTAACACTTAGAGACAGACAACCATTCACACACACATTCACTCCTAGGGGACAATTTAGAGTAGCTAATTCGCCTATGACCAATCACGTGTTTGGATGCGAGAGGAAACCGGAGTACCCAGGGAAAACCCACACAAGCACGGGGAAAAAATGCAAACTCCACACAGAAACACTCGGAATCGAACCCATGACCTTCTTGCTGTGAGGCAGGAGCGCTAACCACTCTGTAATCTATTAATTAATATATAATAAATATGATGTCTTTTTCCACATAATATTAAACTCAGTATTAATTGGAGTTTGGTTGCTAAAAAAAATAAACAAATACTGTTTCAGAAATATGCACACATGAAATCCACGGCTAGAAGCACATAAATACCCCTATTAATGCAAAGGCTGTGCACTATCCTCCTTGCGAAATTATCACTATGGGTGGTAAGAGTCAGCAGAACAGGGAATGAATTTCCCGCCTCTTAGAATACAGCCCTTGAGTGCTTTTCTCTCTCCTTTAAAGAGAAGGGCACAGACACGGCAATGACACACAGCTGAATTGTAATAGCTCAGTGGTTTAAAAGCACTTTAGACACCCCCTTAACATGGAGACAGACCCAGACACATTTCCCAAAAGTACCGTTTCAGCCACTGCTAAAAGCCTTTTAGGGCGAGTTAAAGGTGGCAGCCTTCACATAGACTCTCATGTAAAATGACTGCATATGATGTGCATATAAAAAACATGGGATGATTATAATTCACCTAAGTAAATATCAAAATACGTTTACATATCTCAATTTTGAATCAAGAATGCTGGTTCGTTCTTGGAAAAACCAAATTGATTCATTTGGTTCATCACGACTCTCGGATCTATTCTCACCATTCACTCGGATATGAGGTGCTTTTTTTTTTCCATAGAGCTTTATTTCTATGCCAGTGTACAGTATGGACAAAGATAACACATTCTGCCGGAAACTTATTTATAATTTGTTTGTTTATTACCTAGAGGTACTGAGAAGCATGTAGGTTTATTTTTATTTTAGCAGTCGGACCGAGAAGGAAACTCAGAATGGCTTCTAAAAATAGACATATGGGAGTAACAGTGCCAATGACTGAACGTAGAAATGATGCTCAATTAAATAAAAGTTATAGAATATTAGCTCTAGGGTTCTCCATCTCGAAATCTTAGCGGTGAGTCATAAAAAAAAAAAAGTCCGCCTAACATTGGTCTGAAACATGGATACATTATTCATGCAACCACATAGTGCAAAATGTGTCTAAAAGAGTCTTTGTTGTATTGCAGGGGATGACCTGCTGCTGTGCTCAATTTCACTCAACTTATCAGCACAACTCCTTTCATATCCCTAGAGGAGCATGAGGTGCAATTTGCTGAAAGCAGTAGGGAAATATGTGAACACAGATTTGTTGAGGAGCACTTTTTCAAAATGTCCACTGTTTTCTCCCATTACACAGATTCAAGACTGAAAAGCCACTAGTATTGCATCAACTCTTAAATAACTATTTGTGGACTGTCACGTTTTCAACCAGATACATAGAGACTAAAATACACTCTGAGGGTTTTGTTAAGAAATAATCACAGATAAAAAAATAAAACTGGCTCATAAACTATTGATGGGTTACATACTGAATATCAATGCAAATGGAGTAAAAACTCATGTTAAATACAGACATTCCCAGTTTTCAATATTGTCAATTTGACAAAGAAGCACAAACCTGCCAGAAGCAGGAGTAAACAAAATTAGAGCTAGAAGTCTGTTAGAGATGTTTTACAGAAAAGTGCAAAGTACAAAAAAATGTCAATTTTTAATGACATATACAGTGGAACCTCGAGATACGAGTTTAATTCGTTCCAGAACCGAGCTCGTAAGTCAATCGGCTCGTATCTC
>JAOUQX010000041.1:12014378-12026704 GCA_028566295.1 Liobagrus marginatus | reverse complement strand
CCCCACCACCCATACAAACAATTTGTGTAAGCACAAATTCTCATCTCATTTATCCGTATTTCTTTGACTGACAGGTTTAACGTTTCACTGTGTGCCTAATACAGAAATATATTAACTTCAATAGATTGGTGTGGGAGGAAGTAAATAAAAAAGTACCATCCGGCTCTTATGAACACAGACACTGAGACTGAGATGATTATTAATTAACGCCCACACTACAGATATACAGAATAAACTCTGCTTCAGCTTTTCTTTGAACGTACCTCCCACACATATCCACATACACACACACATGGTTTTCTTACTATTCTTTTGAGAACATTCCATGTACAGATGAAAATATAACACTGATATTGTAACAAAGTGTTAATTTTTTGCATTAGCCCATATATTGATGGTGGCAAAGTGGTTAGCATGCCTTCCTCACAGCAAGACGGTTATAGGTTCGATTCTCACCCCACAGGGTGTTTCTGTGTGGAGTTTGCATGTTCTCCCTGTACTTATGTGGGTTTTCCCTGGGTACTTCAGTTTCCTCCCGCCTCCAAACACATGAGATTGGGCATTGTTTTATAATTAGCTACTCTAAATTGTCCATAGGAGTGAATGTGAGTGTGAATGGTTGTCTGTCTCTAAGTGTTAGTCCTGCGATTAACTGGCGATCGTCCAGGATGTACACGGCCTCACGCCTTAAATTAGCTGGGATTAACTCCAGCGCCCCCACGACCCTGAACAGGATAAGCGCTAGACAATGAATGAATGAATGAGCCCATTTCTTTTCAACGCAATGAATGTAATTCAAAATAAAGGACAGACAGACAGACAGACAGACAGACAGACAGATATTCCTTTTTAAGCAGTACAATTCTCATGCTGATACATATTTATTTTGTTAAAAATGATGCATCTGTGAAATCTCATGACATGTGATATGAGATGTGTGCCATATTTACCACCCCTACTTGCATTGGCATAATTATTAATGCAACTAATAAAAGCTTTGTCTACATCAAAATCTGCTTAGAACCTTGACGACAATAATGTCACGGAATTTCTTATCCCTTGTTTACTGTCAGGAAATCCAGCAGTAGAAGATCGATCAGCAATACAGAGAAATAAATTTTCTTTTTTTCTATTAAAATTTATTGTAATAATAATAATTCTAATAATAATAATTAATTCTTCTCTAACTTTAGTTTTAAAGAGGTTCACGAATGTAGCAGCAGATGCTGGTAGAACAGTAAAACATGTACATTTAGTGCACACTCTCCCTGTTAGGAAACGGATGTTTGCCTGTTCCAGACTACAGCACAAACCCAGAGGAATATTCAGCATGATATATTTCTTTATATATAGAAGCCGAATAAAAAGGTATAGGAAAAATGAACAGTAGCATAGAACGCATAACAACTTATATAACAACATGCTTTAAAAGAGAAATGCTGAAAACTAAAAAAAAAAAACATCAAATTTGTTACTATGACGTTGGGTCAAAAAAAATTTTTATCAGAACAAAACAGAAAATTGCCACCCCGGAAGAACACACCCGTATTAGGCTAGACATGCCATGTCATAGAATAAAGGTGATAAGTTACAATAACACCTTGGATTTGTAGCGATCTTTTATAAGTGAATCCAGATGTGTCAGCAAAATTCCCGAGTACAGAATAACCACAAATTTTATTTAATTATTCATAGACCTCTATATCAACTATTTTAATGTTGGAAGGTCATTAATTACAGCTTTTGAATAAAAAATAAAAAAAGTTTTTACATTTCTTTACATTAACTTAAAGCCAGTTTTGATCATTTTCAGAGCCCCAACGGTGTTTTTGTTTACTGGCTAACACATATGCCGGTTTATGTATGGGAAGTCCAAGAGTTAAACTACAATAAAGAAAAAAGAGCATTTTGCTTCTATACATCTGCTCCAAATGCATTCAGCATGTGGATTACCACGCTCTGTGCACAAGCACTCGAGTTTCTCTCTCTATTTCCCCCAACTTGAGTTTCAGCCTTCGCAGAATATGTTCTTTCACACATAATTATTCTGAAGTCTGGCAACTATATGATTGTGTTTGTCTAAACAGCAAAGTCTAAAGCCATGGTCTTATGTGAGCATTCAGAAAATCAGTCAAGCATTGGCTGCCGCCCCAGAATGAGCATCTGTCAAAACAAATGGCCCTCATTTGGAAATAAATAAATAAATGAACTTAGTGATCCAAGGAAAATCATATCCATAAAGATAATTCACATAAGAAAGGCAGTGGTGAGGCCAAAATGAAAGTTATTCTCCGATTGATCTCTGAACTAATGCCTGGTGTCTGCATCATTTAATTTACAAGGAGTTGAATAAAACAGTATTGAAGCTCAGATAGCATATTGATAGATTTGATCTGAAATGGCTCATACGGCAGCGGCACGGTGGCAGAGCGCTTAGCACTCCTGCCTCACAGCAAGAATGTCATTCTGCCCAGGGTGTTTCTGTGTGGAGTTTACATGAATGGTGAACGGTTGTCTGTCTCTAAGTGTTAGTCCTGCGATTAACTGCCGATTGTACAGGATGTACCCCGCCTCACGCTCTATGTTAGCTGGGATAGACTCCAGCGCCCCCACGACCCTGAACAGGATAAACGCTAGATAATGAATGCCAATGAATGAACGGATCATAAGGCTGCATGCCACTTCATGCCATCTTGAGTGCAGACTGCCACACAACCAATACTAAGAAACTCAGACAGTCATGAAGATATATCTCAGCAAAACCTAGATATAAAGTACTAAATAGTTTATACAGATTGGTGTGATCAAACAGCAGTTCTGTAAATGAAAAGCAAGGCCACAGCAGAACGACTGGACTTATTCCAGCTGACAGGAAGTATACATCAACTTAATTAACTGTATCTGATTCTGCAGTGGATTTAGATCCATCTCATCTATTTAAATCTGAAAATATTACATTTTCAACTTTAATATTTGTAAACAAACGCATTTCCTTCAGAACGGATGAGACCCTTTTGCAAAATAGAATCATTTTTTTACATAACACAGTAAAATGCATAGCATCTTAAAATATCACCCAAGCTCCTTTATTTGCTAACTGTCCTACTTTTATATAAATTGGCAAATTATATGAAGTCTGTTTTCCCTTAACACTTTATATTGGCAGCGCTTCCAACTAACAACAACTGTTCAGCCTGACTTTGGCAATAATTGAGAAATGCGCTCGCTTAATGCAGTTATTGTGCCTAAATGAATGCTCACAATAGTCGTTTCTTCATTTCTCACTCCTCTCTGGCCTGAATGAAGCTAATTAGGTCACTTTCTCTATTAGAAACCTTGTTTGGAGATAGAAGAGCTCAGCCCATCTGGCTAATGAGTTGATAAGGTCTCAACTCCTATTAAAATATCCACCACTGAGGAGAATAAAATATATTCAATTCTATTACTGTCGCTTTTAATCCAATTGACTTCAAATACCCCGATCGTGCTCTTCTGGGGTAGATATTTTATAAAAGAGGTCTAATGCTTTCGTTACTAATTACAACACTCCTGCACCACCGTATTTAAACATACAGTGAAGTAAACAACGCTTTAGACACCTTTGACAAAATAATGTCAAAAGGGCTAAATGTGTAATGTTTCACAGGTTTACACGCATTATCACAAATAACACAATTATGCAAATATAGTATTGGTATAAATAGTGTGTTTCTAAATTATTCAGTCTCTACCGATGACAGATGTGTTAACTCCCCTAAATCTTTTATACGGTTTCAACTAAAGTTTCCATTGATCCTTTACTAATGCTTTACTGTTATATATTTTAACCACAGTATGTTATCAGAATTTAGAATGATTCTTTAAATTGTAACCAAATTGTTCGATAGAAATAATAAACCACAGGTTTCGCAATTAGATTCAAGTTCAAACTCCTTTTTCAAATTGTATATGCATCAATATTTTTGTTAATATTAACAGACATCTTTATTCTTAAATAATGATCGAGTTATTTTTATTTTTTTCATTTTTTTTTCATTTTATATTCTATATATTCTTCATTTCCAGGTGTGAGCCTTTCATGTTCACTAATGCCATAAATATCAAAAGATATTTTTTTTTTGTTTAGTTCTTTTTTTTTGTTTTTTTACATTTATGGATATGTCTGAGACCGAAGTTCCCACTCACAGTAAGACTAGCATCCTGACATGCAGTCCCTAATAATCTGTCATTCTGAATGTGTTCACCTTTCAGCTTCAGCTGATAGAGATCTAGTGCTCCACCTCTTCCGAGTCAAAGCTGTCTGATCTAAATTGCTGGAGACCTTATCATTCCGTGTGCGCGTGCCAGCAGTGCATTAAGATGATTTTAGGTGAATGTGAAAGGCTTAATACAGACAAGTCTACAGGCCTCCAGGTCCCTCATCATTGCAGGTAGGAGGTTTACCAGAGTAATCTGTGATGTTCAACGGATATATAACTCAAGAGGGAAGAACTTTACAGACTTGGAATGTTTGCTAAACTAACCTAAATATTAGGAATGTTGGGATGGGCTGCTCCCTGCAGCAGTGTATGAAAGAATATCAATAACATCCACACAGATATGACTAAAAAAGTCCTTCAAATAAACCCTGAAAATGATTCTGATCAGAACAGTATGGTCTACGTGTCTAGAAACGTAGCTGAATTGTGTACGGCTTGTCTGCGCTAAAGATTTGAACTCGACCAGATGGATCCAAGCGTGGTCATAAACTGACACATGACAAATTACACTAAAAACCAAACAAGTCACTTTCTGTTGGCTTTCACTCAAGCATGTTTATGTTCTACACTGCCATTTGGTACTAACTCACATTATGTGTATTGAGTAAAATTACAGTGTATGTAGTGAGCAAGCGTAATAGCTTGATAGCCAGTGGAAGATGCAGCATCATTAATTGACATCAGAGATGGGAAGTAACAGAGTACAAATACTTTGTTACTGTACTTAAGTCGATTTGTCTGGTAAAAGTACAAGCCAACTTTTAACTTTGACTCGTTACATTTTTACACCAATATCTATACTTTCCATTTATAAAATTTTTAAACCAGGCTTGTTACTTTAGCTTGAATCTGTTTGTATCATGATCAATATTAGTCCTTGTCACTGCACAATGTCCACAGCTTTTCAAACAAGCAATCTATTTTGTATCATTGCACGGCTTTTTAAAGGGACCGTTGGTGTTTTCCTGGTTATCCCGCACCGTAAACGTGAACGACTAGTTTATGATGCTAACAACGAGCAAAGCAAAAAGCAACATAAATGGCTAAAGTGGAGGCGAGACAAAGTCAACGATGTAAACATGACTGGCCGTATACATCTGCCCTTCCACAACTGTTTCATATCTGCACTGCTTCATTTCACTTATTGTATGTGTTGTATTCTTTTACTGACCATGCTGCTGTAACACAAGAATCTCTCTCATGGGATCAATAAAGTCTGTCTGTCTGTCTGTCTGTCTGTCTGTCAACAGGCTTTTAAATTTACTGAGGTGTGGATTGGTTAGATACAACTTCCTGTGTCCACTTTAGGCCTTTACTCGCTATATATAGCCCTCTACCTGTGATGATGAACTAGGTACAGTAGCAGAGAAACTGAAAGCAAATCGAGACCTGTGCTTACAACACTGTTAGTCAGATTTCGAACGGACTATCGTTTAAAATATCCCACACTTCAAGTAAAAGAAAAACATGGCTGTTTGTCTTGTTCTTCACTGTGTCCTTTCACTATTCGCCTTCTCTATAGTTGTCTTATTTGTGTCTCTCCTTGTCATCCTACACCTCCAATGATGACGTACTATTCTTATAGCTTCTCCACACATACCATAGCCAAGTCTCTAGAGAGAAGCTCTAACAATATACATCCTAAAGAAAGCAGCTCCAGCATTTAATGATGGACAACAGTAAGCAGAGCCTGTGCACTAACTTTTCTCCTACACCCACACAAAACACCCTGAAGCTCTATGATGACTGTATGCATAACTACACATCCTTCACATATCCGGAGACAACATGAAGATGCTAAACTCTGTGTTTGCCCAGTCTAAATATAATATCCTTTACACGGTTCTGGCTCACGTATTATAGCAGACTCGATGCTGGTAGTTCAAAGAACAGCAAATTGAGTCCTCCGCACCAATTGGCTTCCAGTACTGCCATCTGCCTCATCCTTCCATGGCACACACACACACACAAACACACACACACACACACACACACACACAAAGATACTTTTGACAGTCTGAATTATGCCATCAGGGTTGATAGTGGCGGATTGACCAAATTGACCAGTAATTGTGATTGCTGATGGTTCAATCGTCCTCACTCTAATTTCAGAGGTGGATTCCTTCGTCAAATATTATACTCCATACTGACCGGTTCCTAGTCCACCAGGTTTTAAAAACATTCACAGATTACTAGGTTCTGTACCGGAATCTGGTTTAGTAAATATTTTGAGTAGGTACTGACATTATTTAATAAGCATAACTAACCCTAATATGAGCAAAATAATATAGGTGTCCGACACTGAGGACGCCAAGACTTGTATTCCTTAATTTGAAAGGAATGCATTAATGTGTGTTTCTGTGCGTGCGTGCGTGCGTGCGTGCGTGCGTGCGTGCGTGCGTGCGTGCGTGCATGCGGCTGGGTCTGGGTGTGTATGGGGTGTGTGTGTGTGCTAAGTCGGGGGGTTGTGGTGGTGTCTAGGTTGATTTTCTGCCACCCACTGCTCTTAGCACTACCCGCTGCTCAGAGCTGCCAGTCATATGTACTGCAATTTAAACATCTATACATTTTAAATTTAATTAAAGGGGCTGGAAGAGGTAAATTGTCTTTCTAAGTTATTTTTGCTGTATGCTTACATACATGGATTTTATTGGATGGGTAAAATGTTCATCTGTTCCTCAGGTTCAGTTTCTTGGCCAAAGTCATTATTATAACGTTCTAATGGACAGCATTTCTGCTACAATGCATGTTTAAAAATATTAACTATTAAATACTATTTTCTATACTTTGTTTAATTGTAGAACAAAAATGTCATATTATTTGAACCAATTTTTGGTGTGGTCTATAGCTTGCTATTTTTAAATACATTTTTGCTAACATATCATGTAAACCAGTGCTGCGGAATGCAGGGAACCTTAACGCAGACACACACACACACCAAAGCTGTTCTACTGCTTCAAAATTCTGTGCAGTACCACAGACTTATTAAAGTCTACGACCTTTGTAAATAGCTCGCAAAACAACATCTTCTGAATGCCTGACTCATCATAACGGAGGAAATGGAGACCTATTCATATGCGAACATATATATTTATATATTTAAAATATATTATGCAAGTGTGTATTGATGCCAGTGCATCTTAATTATACGGTATGGATCTCAGTTTATATAGATTTGGTCGTTTGCACCTTCACTGCACATTCAGAAGCAGCTTTTGTTTTCCTGCTCCTCACTGCCGAGGTGCTGAAGGGACAGCTCCGCTTCAGCGCCTTTACTGTAGTAGACGGGAAAAAACGGCTTTGATTCTGCAGTGGAGGCGCCGCCGTTACAATCTATATCAACTGATTTACAGGGAAACGTGCATATTGTTAAATATAACACACTTTACGTATTTGGAATTGTTTAGTATTGACCATATAATGTGTGAGACTGGAGAATGGGAATCCGGATGCCAAGCAAGGTCTGGCCCTTCACAGAGTTCAGACAGGCTAAAAGAAAAGAAGGCTTCCGAACCGTGCCGAAGTGTCACATTTATATGTGTGTAGAATTCATACACAATATGGCCAAACGTATTGTGACACATTACATCATTACATCTATTCCGGATTGAGTCTGACTCTTATTTTGATAATAATAATAATAATTGAAGATCTGAATGATTACTGACATTTCATTTTTCAGATCGTATTTATCGCATACGTGCAGTGAAATGTTTTTATTCCGCATATCCCAGCATACGAATACGCTGGAGTCAGAGCGTAGGATCAGACAGAACGAGCGGCGCATTCGCCCCTGGAGCAAGTGAGGTTAAGGGCCTTGCTCAAGGACCCAATGATGGTAGCTTGCCTGGTGGGAGGCTTGAACTCCCGACCCTCTGATCACTGACCCTGAGCCTTATACCGTTGAGCCACCATCACCCTGGTTACCTGATAGTAACCTCTACAGTTCTGGAAATGTTTTCCACTAGATATTACAGTGTAAATTCCAATTCATGTAATGTCATGCACCATCATATAAAGACAGTCTAGAAAACCGAGTGCTAGAAAGCCGAGGCAACATTTTGGAGAAAACAAACTCATGAGAGTGCAAATGTTTAGCCATATAGTGTATATGCACTATAAGCATATTGCCATATAAAAACGTGTCTAACATCCCCCCCTTTATTTATGTTTGCTTCATAGGTTTCGTCCTGAGCTCAGGTTTCTGTGTTGTATGCATTTGGTGTGATTGACACTTAATAACACTAAATACAGTTAAAGGTTAGTGAGTGTGTGAATTCACATACTTGTGAATATGTGTGAACATTATTGCGATGGTCTGTGTGGGAAGAAAATACACGCTTTTGGGTTTTTTAATTTTTTTTTAACAGTAATGAATTACAATGAAGGAATGCATCCCAGCTAAAGTGCTCAAATGCCTCAAATAGTATTACAGGTACTCGCCAACTAATCGTCAATCCAGAGGAGGAAATAGGAAATGGGCTCGGCCATTACCTGAGCCTGTAAATGAGTGAGCCTCATCAGTCTGGCACATCCTGGCACAGCCGCATCTCATGCTCTCTCGGCCCCGCTCTGCCTCTAATGATAAACACCATTAGCCACTGTGCGTGACACTAATGCGCCTATCTGGGAAGAGCAGGCCGCCACCAGGATAAACCTCACTGCCTCGCTAATCACACGACTTGTTCTTTCTCACCGGAATGGCACATACAGAGGATGTACGAAGAGCAAAGGAGAGAGGGAGAGAGGTTGTTATGTTAGGCAGACAGGTAAGAGGTCATCATCATTTGAGACGAGAAGAGACACCAGGACACTAAATGACAGCAAATGTTGTACAAACCTGAACAAAAAGTTTTGCTCTTTAGTATCGAAACCACTTAAAATCCCCAGTCACACATTTGCCTGTTTTATAGTAGATGCTATTCAACCATGTGTTTAGGTACTTAGTGGACAAGATACATAGTCATTATCCTGGAAATTATGATGATGCCATTCTTGTCTAAGTGTCAAGAGTTTTCAAGCCAAACTCCTATGAGCCTGTTTTAGGGAAAAAAAAAAAAAATCAAATGGATTTGTCAACTGGATTTACAACTTATCAGCAACACACAGCACTGCTGGAACTCATAACTGCTGTAATGTTGTTTTGTTACCCTGGATGGAGCCATAAATCATTACAGCCCGCATAGGAGGCTTTTCAGACAATGCCATCCAGTCCGCCAAAAAAATAAAAAATAAAAAAATAAAAACAACAAGTCCGGTAATTTATCTGTTTTGGTGCATATGCTCATGAGTGAGGACAAAAATAGAAGACATACAGATGATAAACAAGTCTCCGGCTAATCAATAAACAGAAATTTTGCTTAAATGGATCACATTAGCTGACTTAATGAGGATGAAGAGCTGCTCACAAATTACAGAATGCATTACGGGTGTTGCGTACTTGCTATTTTTCTACGTTAATACAATATCTCTCATGCAATAAAAACTTTTTTACTCATTCTCACTCAAAACCGAATCAAATTGTGCACACGTGTGCATCTGGGATTAGTGATGCCACAAGACTAGCTAACATCTCACTCCATCTCTCCTCATCAGTCTGTCTCTGTGCCTTCAATGTCTTCCATCAAGCCATAGCTTCAATTCACTGCTCTTCTTTTTCCTCATCATTTTCCACGCTTCCTCCTGAGCTTCCCTGCCGGTTCCACGGAGCTCTGCCGGGTTGCTTCGCAGGAAGGCACATAATCAGAACCAAGTCTTCTGTGAAGGAGATGTTTGTCTTCCTTGAACATCGCTCTCTCTGCCATAAGCTCTGGCGCACTCCTTGAAAAATTATTGCTATTTAGACATGTGCCAGTCAGTCAGGGTACAGGTGCGGAACAAGGCATCTTAGAACCGGCTGGATCTGGATCTGTCTGTATAGAATACTGGGTGGTGTGCTTGTTCTAAAGTT
Organism: Liobagrus marginatus; assembly: GCA_028566295.1. NCBI lineage: Eukaryota > Metazoa > Chordata > Actinopteri > Siluriformes > Amblycipitidae > Liobagrus > Liobagrus marginatus. The sequence continues at coordinate 12,016,495 of JAOUQX010000041.1, read as the reverse complement.
TGCGGTGTAAGAGGTAAAGTGCTGAAAGGAAGCTTTGTGTAACAAAAGCTGATAATCGATACAGCAGAAAGTCAAGTTAATAATGAGATACAGATTTGGAGAATTTCACAGACAACTCGGGAGAGTTTTATAACAACCTTGGAAACGTCAGTCTATATAGAAAGTGAACCCTTAGAAAGAAACCTAACCATAACCCTAAGCTATAAACCAAAAAAAAAATGCTTCAAGCTTTTAATAACACTTCTTACACAGTAGGAAAACAATGACTGTTCACAGTGTGAGCTTTAAATCTTTACATTTTAAGAGAATGTGCAGCAGAGTCGTTCAGGATTTCAGGGGGATAAAGACTTATGCACTTGGTTTCAAAAAACCGTCCTGTATTCTGCATAGAGCATGTTTGGTCTTTGCTGATGTACTTGAAAAGTATTTAGGAAGATTTATCGATTCTGGCTGTTCATGGAAATTCATTCATCCATTGTCTAGCGTTTATCCTGTTCAGCGTCGCCGGCGTTGGGGTCAATCTCAGCTGACTTAGGGTGTGAGTTAGGGCGGGGTACATCCTGTACAATCAGCAGTTAATCGCAGGACTAACACTTCGATACAGACAACCATTCACACACACATTCACTCCTATGGACAATTTAGAGTAGCTAATACGCCTATGCCCAATCACATGTGTTTGGAGGCGGGAGGAAACCGGAGTACCCAGGAAAAACCCGCACAAGCACGGGGAGAAAATGTGAACTCCACACAGAAAGAGCATGGGTGGGAATCGAACACATGACCTTCTTGCTATAAGGCAGGAGTGCTAACCACTCTGCCACTGCTCCGGCTGTGAATAACAACATTATTAATAATATGATTATTGTCTAAGTGGGTGGGGCATGAGACTAGTAGGTGGAGCTTTGGATTGGTGGGTGGGGCTTGAGACATATCACAGTCACTTTGATGGTCAAACCATTCTGATCCATGCCAGCTAATAATTTGATGATTGCATTTTAAAGTTGCTTTGTGTTAGAGCCGTCAGTTATATTTGCACTTCGGCTCCTCACTACTGGTTGCAGTTATTCCCTACCCAACAATCTCAAACTACATTCCCTGTCACATGATGCAAGCTGTTGAAAATGCCGCTTAGACACACATGCCCTACATCAAGTGTGCAATTTGCCGTTATTTGTTTACCAAGTACACAAAGGAGGCGAAAAAATGCAAGGACTCAGCAGTAATCAGCAGTATACATGCCCTCATGGTGTGATGGTGTGGCAGTTTGTGTTTGACAACTGTGTATTTGTGTGCTCGAGAGGAAACTGGTACATTTATTCGTGCACTGAGAGAACACCAGTATGATGAATGTGGCTTGTCTCGGTATGTCGCTTCTCCCACTCGGAGCAGCCTGCACTCCTGCGTTTGGGCCATGGAACAAATGTGTGTGTGTGTGTGTGGGTGTGTGTGTGTGTGTGTCTTTGTGCTGCACACACACATTCTGAGTGTGGTCTAGCCCCAGGTTAACACAACGTTGATGTGAGCTTAGCCGTGTCTCACCCCTCTGGACTGGCACCGGCAGAGCAGGTGCTAATGCGTGTGACAGAAGGCTACACACATCGTCCATACTTCCTCAGCTGCGAGGCAGTGAAGAGATCTAATTGAGCCACAGGTTTCCATGGAGAGCATTATGTTCCCACGTTCTGCTGTGGATTTTGTGATTCACTCTGAACTCTGGTTAACCTCCGGATTCCATTTGGTAATTTCTTCATGCTCTCTAAATCGTAATAAGAAGAGGAGTACCTGAGGCATTGGGTGCAGGGCTCGTGGACAGGAAATGTTGGCCAGGGCCCACATGATATACTTTGATGCATTTATAGTGCTTAAGTGCAATTTAGAGTTTTAATTAAAGGTGTACTTACAAGGCATGCTGTAGAGTGACCGAAAACTCTCGTCATGTTTTCTCCAGTAACTAGTTATGTTAGAACATTTTATACAACTGAAGTTAATTCATTCCTCCCGCATCCAAACACATGTGATTGTGCATAGGTGAATGTGTTACTCTACATTGTCCATAGGAGTGAATGTGTGTGTGAATGGTTGTCTGTCTCTAAGTGTTAGTCCTGTGATTAACT
>JAOUQX010000041.1:11922761-11935389 GCA_028566295.1 Liobagrus marginatus | reverse complement strand
TAAATATATGTATATATGTTCCTCCCCCCCCCCCCACTTACAGCAAACACCCAGGTAGTCGCCAAAGAATTTCACTACATGCTGTATTGTACAATGTATATGTGACCAATAAACTTGAACTGAACTGAACTGAACTGAAAACCCACACAAGCACGGGGAGCTCTCTTAATTTATGTAACATCATATAAATTGGGGTGATGACATAATGACTTATTATTACTATCTATCTATCTGTCTATCTGTCTGCCTGCTTGCCTTCCTGCCTGTGTGTCCGTCCGTCTATCCGTCCATCCATCCATCCGTCCATCTACCTATCTTCATAAGATTCTATTATTAACTACTGGTTCTAATTAATAATATAATATAATCTTTTTTCCTCAGAACAGTCTATACTGTCCTCTTGGCCCAATACCTACTGAACAGGTCTTGGCATCTTCTTATTTTCTCTCTTAAAAATATTTAGATTTTCTTCCATAGAAAGTTTTTTGCTCCAAGAAAAGATAAGTCTTTAAAAGAACAAATTTATTCTTCACAGGAGAAACCAATGGCTCGGACCAACAGTCATGTTCCAATATTTTATATCACATTTTATTCATTAAAATATCTGGAATGTCTGTAGGATTTTATATAGGGGGTATTTTGCATAAAATGTGCAGCAAATGTGAAATTACCAAATCTAAACTGTATATGGGAGGTGGTGGCTCAATGGTAAAGTTGTGGGTCTGTGATCAGAGGGTCGGGGGTTCAAGCCTCACACCAGGCAAGCTACCGTCATTGGGTCCTTGAGCAAGGCTCTTAACCTAAGTTGCTCCAGGGGTGCTGTATGTTTTGGCTGACCCGGCGCTCTGGCCCCAGCCTTCAAATTCGTAAGCTGGTATATGCGGAATAAAAACATTTCACTGCATGTATGTGTATGTGATAAATAAGATTTGAATTTGTATATCAAAATTTGCCCTATTTTCTGTATCTTCCTTAAAGCAGACCTTCTAGGTTCAGTTCTTGTGCTTGTGTTGTGAATCATAATCATGAGTCATAGTCAGATTTCTCAATACTGGTTAATTACTATTGGATGAATATATGCTTCATCAAGGGTGTTCGCTCTACTCTACCTCCATGCCTATTATTTTGATCACTTCACTGCACTTCCATTTGGCCCAACGCAATAAGTCTTTGTTTACACGAACGTTCCCAACAGTCCTTTTATCCCCAACTGCATATGTAGATACTTTCACTGTCTTCATCTCTTTAATGTAGTGGATGTGAATTCCTTCTCCTGAGAACAATCCACCCCTATATTATACATTCACTTCTGCTTATCTGTGCTTTTTCAATCAGCAACCATTATAGACAGGTAAAGTTTGCGAAAGTTCCACTGATTAGGTTTAATTAAACAAAACACGGATTGTAATTCATAAACACAGTAATTACCCAAGTACCTTGTTTTCATTGTATGTATGATTGTTCAGCTATCTTCCGATTCATGTGTTCAGATCGCCTACTATTTCCTGTCTGCTCATCACATGATCCTCGATCCGGGTTCGCCGCCGCGTCACTTCCGATGAGGTTGTTCGCCGCCGCGTCACTTCTGGTGAGGTCGTTCCCGCGACCCACTTCCGCGTTATAGACTATATAAACAAGGCAGTGCAAACAGGACGTCGCAAAGTATTGTTTTGCCAAACATACCAAGCGTTTTTCATGTTATTTTGGACTTCTGATCAAGGAGCTTTTGTGCCAAGTTCCCACTGTGTTTGTTAGCCGTTTGCTACGTGTTAGAGCTAGCCGCTTGCTAGCAGGTTTTGTTTACTAGTCTAGCTCCTCGTACAAGTTAACCATTTAAGTTTAACCGTTCAAGCATACCGCAGCGATCGATCAGCCCCCTTTGCATTTGGATCTAAAACCGGACGTGACAGCCTGTGTTTTAACCTAAACTTTACCTAACATTTTGGATATTTCTGCCTTAATCTTTATTAGAAAGTGTTGAACTTTGATGACCTCTGAAGCAGTTGTGACATGAATACATTTAATATGGCAGAAGATGCACTAGACAAGCTAGTTTTTATTATCCCTTACTCTATACATATAAAGACACTTTCATCAAGTCAACAATTCGTTATATTTGTTGTATAATACCTTGCAAGCTGACTGTTATTTTTAAAGTAAGTAACATTGTCAGGGATGCAGTTTAGAAAATTCATTAACGCCAATGGACCAATCAGAAACGAGCATTGCGTTCGACCATAAAACCCCGATTAAATCTACAACAAAAACGTAACATAAACATAGGATAAATGCGAGTAGTCCTCTGTTTACAGTACATTAAAAAGGCAATAAGGAATGAAGTCCTATCACAAATAAAGATAAATACTTTACACCAAAGCATCACATAAAAAAACAACAATCTGACACACATAAAATATAGTTATCGCTATGACCTTTTTTATAACCTCTTCTTATTCCACAAACATCTTATTCCATCTCATTCATGAATCATACATACCATACCTTCCAAAGCAAACGAGGAATAAATGTAGAATATTTAGCTCTTTGCTCACTGCTTTGACCTTCACTTTCCATATTCATGAATATTCCATTTCTAATATTTAAATGATTGCTCCTTTATAGGTCTAGATGACCCCAGCTGGCAATAATCAGACTAGCTTTTGATCATATTACCAGAGAGACATCATAAGCTACGTATGTGAGTAATACATTTTTTATTATGCTGCCATTTCAGTGATTGAAGACAGAATTTGCAGTTCATTCTGATGAGATTTCCAGGGAAGGTGACCGCTTTCCTGGACAATAAATGAATCCGATAGGATTTTATTCAGCATAAAAAAAAAGTTGTTGAAAAAGTTATTTTTTGGAGGAGGACATGGGTGGGACAGTGACAGCGTGGTTAACACTCATACATCACAGCTCACCTCATGGGTTCGATTCCCACCCAGTGTCTTTCTGTGTGGAGTTTGCATGTTCTCCCCGTGCTTGTGTGGGTTTTTCCCCAGTACTCTGGTTTCCTCCAAGCACATGTGATTGGGCATAGGTGAATTGGCTACTCTAAATTCTCCATAAGAGTGAATGGTTGTCTGTATCTAAGTGTTAGTCCTGCAATTAACTGGTGATTGTACAGGATGTACCCTGCCTCACACCCTAAATTAGCTGGGATAGACTCCAGCACCCCCACGACCCTGAACAGGATAAAGTGGTAGACAATGACTGACTGACTCCAGTTTTCTCACACCTCCAAAGATTTCCCATAATTTTGCTTCACTAACCATAGTTTAACCATTTTATTTATTGTATAACTGTGGCTATACAAATGGTTATTATGCTGCTGAAAAACTACGGTTACTACACTTTTGCTATATTAAAAGCACGGTTAACTTTTATAAGGGAACTTTGCATGTGTTTACCAAGCCTCTCAGGATAACAAAGAGACTTGGTCATGATCACAGATTCGTCTGTTCTTATTCCAACTCTGAGCTGCTTAATAAAAACTGTCTCTGAACTGGAACCGACAGAACTCAAACAGAACACCCACGCTATCCCTAACGTTACTCTCAGGCTGTGTGGCTTCTCGTTTTTCCTCATAGACCTGTGACAGGCTACCCTGCTGCTGACATCACCAGTCAGCCTGTCTTTATTTGATACTGGTGAATAAAATCACAATGTGCTAATGTAGATTATGTAGAGCCTTATATCCGTAGAAGATTATGTTAGCTAGCTCGTGGCATATTGTACAGCATTTCCGTTTAGCTAGCTTACATTCCCGTGTAGTCCGTTATGCACGCGTTAAGGAAGCATATAGCTTGAAACCCTTGTCCATTTTGGTGTACAGAGTTTTAGATGTTAACGAGCATATCCGATGGACATTGGTTATTCTCATCGTTGGTGGCTCCTGAAGGCTTCATGTCAGCTTAGACTACGGCGTACAGTCTAGAGCCTGAAGCAAAGCACTATGGTTTACGGAATGTTCAGTTTCAAGTTCAAATTTTATTTGTCACATGTACATCATACATAGTACAACGTAGAGTGAAATGATTTGATGACTGGCGGAAGTTTCGCAGTAAATAGGGATGAGGCAGAGGGAGCGAGATAGTGTACGGGGGGGTTGGGTGCATATAAATAATATTTACAATAAGTACAGTAATTACAAATTACAAATGTACATCCAATGTGGAAGTATGTTGCTGATATCCACTATAGTTAAGGCTTTGGACTGTTGATTACAGGACCAGATTTCAAGTGCTTGCCAAGCTGGTACAATGGGGCCCCTGAGCAAGGCCCCTTATCTTCTCTTCTCCAGGGGTACTGAACCATGTCTGACCCTCAGTGGCAGTTCTAGCTTTAATGTTGCCCTGGGCATACTACACCAGTCAGGATGCGGGTGCACACACAGAGTCTCTACCAGGTTAATTAAGTTCACCTTTTTTTTTTCTTGTGCGGACGATAAGCTATCTCAAACTGTCCTAATTCTAAAGTATCTTACACATTTAACTTACATTATGATAATTATTTATTTACTACTGATTTAAACATTCGGACTAAACTAGCACATGACAGGTTACACTCTGAGCCGATCAATGGCTTTCAGTTTGATTTAGACCAGTGCCAAATGTTTAAAGAGCAATATTCTGCACACTCCCTTTTTGTTTTGGAAATGCACTCATGTGCTCCATGGATTTCAACTGGAACACTTTACTCTTCTTTATTTAATGCAAATCACGTGTCCTTAAAATCTGTAGAGATCTATTCATTCTGCAGATGTTTACATGCAAGGTTTATGTGCACATGTTTTAAGTTTACAAATCGTTATATAATTTAGCCCATCATTTTTTTTGTTTCTTTGTTTGTTGCTGGTAAAAATACTTTTATAAAATAACGACACCCTGCTGGTGAAAATATAGGTTGCAGCGTATAGAGAATAATCACAATTAAGGTACAGTACTTTTTCGATACCCACGTGATCCGTGGAGTACAGAGTTTGAACACCGTTAAAGCAATCGCAGTGTTGTAATAACCCCGCCCACTCAGCTCCAGAACGGAGTTCAACAGCTTAAGCTGCTGGATCACTCGGCTATCGATTGCTCTCGCCTGAACCGAACATGGCAGATACAGAAGCTCCGTTTTCTATTCCCGATTTCAGCACCCCTCTAGAACTGGATCCTCACCTCAAACCGTATTTAAAGGACTTTGAGAGGAGGTAAAGTGTGCTTATAATTCTTACTTGTCTTGCACTACTACTTGTTCGTCACGGATATGGCGCATTCAGGCCAGACTAAACGAACAGCAGCTTGCCTTTGACCGCTGCGACTTCCTTCTTGAAAACAGCTCATTAAGTATTGACTTTATCGTTCATAAGATAGAATTAGCAGTGAGACTCTGCTAACCTACCTATCTAACTCTGCAGTGGAGTTACTGTTAAGGTCAAGTTTAAAAGCTTGTATAGCTATAAGAGTTCACGCATAAGGTTAAATTCCAAATAGCTCCCTGACAGCTACAGACACATGATATACAAGCTCACGAGTTGGACCCTATGTAGTGTACTTCAGTGTTTACTAGTGTGAATTTGGGATTTATTTACTGCACTGTTCTTAACCCGGCTAAATGTTTGGGCTAGCTGTGCTAACAGTGCTACACCTTTATTTCCTAGTCTACTGCACACACACGAGGAAAACAATTATAGAGTTCAGTACGTTTGCTCTTCTATATTTTGTACTAACGTGAACCGTTTATATGTTATATAAATATATATGTTAAATAAATATATGTTATATTATATGGAAGTGAACTGCTCGCTCTCGCATGCTGTGCCTAGCGTTTGACGTGTGTGACGTAACACCCAGGCCCGTTTTAAAGGACCCGCGCCGACGTTACGTATAATTCTGAAAGCTATTATTCCTACTGCGGTCTGGTTTGATGCTATTCTTTGAGGAAGTAACGTATCACTCGGGACTCTTTCTAACAATATTTGAAAAGTTTTATTTACTCTCTGTAGAGTAACTGAGTCTTATTGTTACTGGAATGTCCAATCCTGCTCCTGGAGGACCGCTGTACGCCAGAGTTTAGCTCCAACCCTAATTAAGCACACCTGAACCAGCTGATCAATGCTTTGCTCTAGGCTAGAAACTACTAGGCAGGTGTGTTTGAGCTAAAATCGGACTGAGTTTGGACACCCCTGGATTAAGGGGTTTAATATGGGGAGTTAGGATGTAATAATAATAATAATAATTGAAGATCTGAATGATTACTGACATTTCATTTTCAGATCATATTTATCACATACACATACAGTACATGCAGTGAAATGTTTTTATTCCGCATATCCCAGCATAGGAATTTGAACGCTGGGGTCAGAGCGCAGGGTCAGCCAGAGCGAACGGCGCCCCTGGAGCAAGTGAGGTTAAGGGCCTTGCTCAAGGACCCAATGATGGTAGCTTGCCTGGTGTACGGCTTGAACCCCTGACCCTCTGATCACTGACTCAGAGCCTTTTACCATTGAGCCACCACCAATCATATTATATTGCGTCGTGCAAATTTAATTACTTAGACTCTGAACAAAAACAAGGCAGACAGTTAAAATAAGTAAAACACAAAGAAAAGAAAAGGGAAAAAAAGAGAAGTGCTTCATTTGCTTTAGCAAAGGCTTCTCACTTCCACAGACAAAGGCTGTTAAAAGGAAAACGCCACGATATCTGCTTTTCCATTGCTTTTAAGTCCTTTATGGGTGTGATATCTCTGGTAGATCAGTGTTGTTTGTGTCTGTTCTTTCTCTTCTTGTCCTATGCCACCTAGCATCTCTCCTTATGAGGGGGGGGGAGCACTGAACTTGTAAATCATGTACCCTCGAGGACCCCACAGAGCTGGATTGCTTCACCTAAGTTGTAAATACCAGCCCCATCCTTTAAACACACACAAACCTATCTAATACCTTTTTCTAATGTGCATTAAAATTCTCACCACAACTGTCGGCTAAGGTCAGCGATTTCTTTCAATTCTATTGCGGTAATGGAAATCGCAGCCACCATTATCAATATTTTGCATGAATAACACAATGCCATGTTTAATTTTATGCTACATAAACCAACCAACAGCAAATCAGCCAACATCAAAACTGATCATTTTTTTTAATTACATTTTAGATTGGCGACGTCGGTAATAGTTATCACGTTTTTAAAGGTTAATATTTTGTTTGACTGGTCACTTAACTTCAGGGGTTTTAATCTAGATATATAAATAATAACAATTATCTAATGAGAAGAAGAAGCAGAATAGCTCTGATACCAACCAAGTTAAAGTGCTCACATTTATATAGTACGTCAAATCGTTAAATGATGCACAAGGTTTAAGAACACCTGGTCTGTACCATGCCAATCCACCCACCAAACATTTATGACAGTTTTTGCATAATGGCACTCACAGAAGAGCAAAACATGCAGATCACTCAGGATGCTCTCAACATGCAGATCGTTCCACTTGAACTTAATGTACTGCCATGTTTGAAAAGTTGTATGTTTGGAGCATCTGAACTCATTGCTTTGTTTGTAAGAGAGGGGGGGGGGAACCCCTTCTATTTAAAAAAAATAATAAATAAAAAAATATTGATTGAAATAATTAGACTAACAAAAGCATAAAAAATGCATAATTCATGAGAGGTTAGCATTAAGATAGAAGTGCAGAAATTTTTCACTTTTAAATGAATGAGGTACATTCTTCCTCATTCATTTAAAAATGAAATAAAAATTCATGTCCTAATAATACTATGAGGTCTTAATTATCACTATGCTAATGATTACACAACAACCATTACAAACCAAATAAATTAGATCTTGAATTAAAAAAATTCTTTGTTACAGAAAGAGGGTCTAGTGATGATTCGTTTAACTAGAACTGCTGAAATAGTTATTTATAATAGTGCATATAATTTGGCTCATAGGGGTTTTGTTGTTGATCCTGTAACAGTTACGGTTGATATGCTGTATTGGGGGTTATTTAAAAAAAAAATTTTTTTAAATAAAAACAGAAAAATGGCCTATATTATAGTCTATAATTCCAATAAACACTAAAAAAATAAGTATAAATTGTAGCATAAAATTTTAAATACAAGCTATTTTCTAAAGCACAATTTAAAAAAAAAATATTTAATGAATGTTACTTCATGATATATTTAATGGTTTATTACTAATAACTAATGTATTATCACTGTTGATTTTTTTTAACGTTAAACACTTACGCTGAACGTTGATCTGTTGACAGTTTTATACAGTATTTATTTTTTTATATTGTACTCATGCCCCTGTAATGCCTCATTCTTAATGCCTAAAAGCATTTCTATATTTATGGATGACACAATTGTGCTGTTATTGGCACAGAGGCCTGTGACAAGGTGAGGTAGACTTGTTTAATTAACTCTGAAGGATCTTATATCTCTGAACGTTCTAAAAATATTAAAGGTCATTAATTCCCCTCCTCTCTGGGTAACTGTTTTTGCGTTAGTGAAATCATTCCTAGCGAAATGTGTTCCTAAGGCTTTCTAGGGACCCTTGTCTTATTTACAGATGATATTCTTGATGATATTGGGTAAGTGATATTACAGGCCAAAATATGACCAAAGGTTTTTTTTCTAGGCCTAATTACGCCTCATTGGCGCAATGCTGATTATTCCGGGTATTACTGTAGCAGAGATGCAGCAGGCTCATGAGGACGTCTGTAGGTCATTGTCCAGGAGCAAAGGCTACATTTTTACACGTTGCCCAGGTCCGTAGAATGTGCCGATCTGCCTCGCCAACTGTCAAACAAAAGCAAAATATGCAAAAACATTTTCCCTATTTCTTTTCATGAATATTTAATATTGATGATTTCACACGTTGGAATAATGAGAAATAGTATTATTCTGGAGACATAATTGGGTGCAGTAAGTGAAAACTGCATTTTTTTTTCTGCATTTAAATTCGGTAACACGATATGTTGCATTGTTTTTTTGGCTTTATTTATTTCGATTATTATTATATACTATTAATTATTTAGATGCATTTTGGCCAAATGCCTATGGACACTTTACCAACACACTCACATAAGTGCATTTTGTCCAAACTGCCACAAAGTTGAAAGCACACAGTTGTCTAGATTGTCGTATGTTGTAGCATTACATTTCCTTTACTGGAACCAAAAGTCCCAAACGCTGCTCCAGCATGACAATGCATCTGTGCACAAAGTGAGCTTCATGAAGACACAGTTTTTAATATCTTGTGTAGCTGTTTTGAGTGTCAAAAATGGTGTGAACCTTTTGTAATAGTTGTATATGAGTTGTGTACAAATAACATTAGAGGGAGGTATGGGATTAGGGGTTCTAGCTGAAGAAAGTGCATCCTGCATACAGCAGCATGTATGCTTCTTGATCAAACTTTATGCCAGGCCACAAGAGGACACTACGGTAGGATTTGCCAATAAGGTCAACCTCCTAATGCTAAGTATGTGCGGTTTTTTCACAATCAGGATGAATCAGATTCCCTGCGGTAGTAAGAGTTTAATATAAGAACTCAAAAACATTCACGCTTCATAACCGAGGCACTGATGAAGCTGTGGCATATAGAATTCAGCGGAGTATCTCTGGAATTTGTCAACTGCCTACTTGAACGCTGTCTGAAAAGCGTTTCTCCCAGATGTCTGAATTTTTAGAATGCAAGATGTGATATGCATCTTAAACATTCGAGTTTCCCATTGGAGGAATGTTTTTATAGGGATGCCGCCTTGGTTTCTCGCCGAACGTTTTAGCGTACTGTAATTGCGAAATTTATCGCCTTTGTTCTGGTTATTGTATTAGCCTAGCGACGTTGATGCTGCTTTCATGGCTATATGTCGTTTATATTTTCAGTTGATCTTATCGAGTTACATTTTTCCTCATTATTCTATACGAGAAGGAAATTGAACACCTTGCTGGCCACCAATTCCTCTCTCTGTTCTGACTAGCCTGAAATGTTGGCCGTTGCAGCCTGGCTGTATTCTCTGTAGTGAGCTCACACTTTCTCCAGCTGCTCTCTTCACTCAGGCTTGCATTGAACACCTGTGCACATTATAGCGAGAGGATGAACTGAATACTTAAAGACTGCTGGAGAACACACAGGTTTCTTTTGCATTCATTTACCATACGTTTGTCCTTTTACTTTTATTTTTTGAACTGACTACATTCTAAGATGTTTTATTCTACAAGCACAGTTCCTTTCTCATTCTGTTTGAGGCTAGTGATGTACACCATTAATTGCTTTCCTTTAATTAGCCTACCTGACTTTACTACTACGGATTCTATTCATTCAGGTTCAGGTCAATAAATAATATACAGGGCAAAAATAGACCAGCAGTGTTATTTTACTCTTTATTTAAATCCTCATTAACGGTTATATCTTGTAGTTTTGGAACGGTTTTCTTTTTATTATTATTTTCAGTAAAGGAACAATATTGAACCTTTTACTCATTTGTCATTTTCAGTCATTACATAAACATAGTTACCTTTAGGTCAGATAGTTTGATTCGCAAAATACATTTGGTCATTGTAGTGTTCACTTCGGATTAATGGACTGTTTCTGTCAGCGTTTCACACATTCCATATATCCATGTGGGTTTTCTCTGGGATCTTTGGTTTCATCCAACCCATGGTGGGTGTTTTTAATTGTACGTCATGTCTTCCAGACTGTATGTTCAGAGGATGATAGTTCCTGAGTACCAGATTTAGTTCCTTTTGACCACAGAACTAAGCTCTAATCTGGTCAGTTAGTTATTTCGGCTACAGTCGAATGCCAGTCATGGTTGAATGACCGGTTTATATTTTCAGTAAGTTCTTATTCGAGGACATTTTTAATAGTTTATTAGAAACTTCCCCAGGAACTTCCAGTTTCCTATAAGCATGACCAATCATTTTCTTTTAGCTCTTTTGGGTGACATATCTACTTTTGTACAATAATCTATAAACGATAACGGAAACTAGTTTTGCTGATGAGCTCCAACACAAATGAAGTTACTGTACCGCGATAAAGCATAGGAGATTAAATAAGCATAAAAATGTTAAGCATTGTTTAATAGGCGCATCACGGTAACAGCACACATTAAGTTAAAGTTCAGTTTATTGGTCGCGTGCACATCATACAGTACAACATACGGTGAAATTCTTTGATTCCGCATATCCCAGCATACAAATTTGAACGCTGGGGTCAGAGCGCAGGGTCAGCCAGAATGAACGGTGCCCCTGGAGCAGGTGAGGTAAAGGGCCTTGCTCAAGGACCCAATGACGGTGGCTTGCCTGGTGCGGGGCTTGAACCCTTGACCCTCTGATTACTGACCCAGAGCCTTATACCATTGAGCCACCACTTATACCATTGAGCCGCCACCACCACCATTACACCACTCCTTCTTTGATTGTTTTATTGTATTACAATTCACCACATTGTGCTGCTTGTTTTTAGTTCATTGATGACGTTGTGATTAAAGCTCATCTTTAATCTTTATTTTTATTCTAATCAGTTAATTCTCTCAAATGATGTGGTAAAGAAAGTTATGTTTACTGAGTTGCATTGTAATTAAGGCCTAGCGTAACCTAATTTAACGTTTTTGTTGCAAATTGGCAAAACTTTCTAAAGTTTTTATATCGTTTCTTTCTTATCTCATTATGAGGAACTTGGTATTTAGTGACACAATGCTGGAGCCTAACTGCGCTTTAACTGTCGTTGGGTTACTCAAGAATGAAGATTAATTTTTTTTTGTGTGTGTGAGCATCCTTGCATGTAATTTCTTAACTTTTAGTTAAAGAATAAATATACTTCTTCTGCTTGGTGTAAGCAATTGTCCAATTGTCTTCAGTACGTTGTCGCGCACTTTCAGGTGCTGCCTTTAAAGAGGAACATGAAGCTGTGTGTGATTTGTCAAACGTGTAAGAAATTTTAACCCAAATGCCAGAACTTCGGATTACAAGATGTACTCTGCATTGCTGCGTTTAAAGGAATTGTAAAAGCTCACATTAGAAAGGAAGTTAGCAGAGCGAGGGCATTCTGTGAGAATCTTGCTATTTTAATAACAAGGTCTTTACCAAACACCGTAGGCCTTTTGTGTCTGAGTAAAATGTAAGGACGAAATGATTGTTTAGGTTGGGGGAAGTGTTATGAAGGGAACACGCTGAAGAGGACATCGGGGACAACATCAGTTTCTACCAATTGCGCACTCATTATTCCTAATAATAAGGTCGGCCGAAGTTTTGATTCTGCAGCGGTTCAGTAATGACTAGGTTGGAAATCAGCTTCCTCTGAAATCTCCTTGACGGCTGATTGAGATGCAGTTTTGCAAGTCTTCTCTAGATTCTCATCAGCTGGGATATGAGCCGAGGGCCATGCCAACAATGATCAGCACTTTATTGGGCAACACCAAGACAATCTTTTACCCAATTCACAGCATTCGAGTTCTTGGCATTACAGAGGCTTTTAAAGTCATCCTTTAAAACAGTAAGGAGCAGGTTCATTGTCTTGTATGTTTTTAGGCTAACAACAATAATTAAATATTTTAAACGTATATGCCGGTGTATAAGTCAACCCCCCCCATTTTTTATTCGCAAACTTGGGTTTTCTGCTATACTCGCTGTATAAGT
>JAOUQX010000041.1:11849125-11890835 GCA_028566295.1 Liobagrus marginatus | reverse complement strand
TGTTTATTATTTTAGCAATGTTTCTAAGATGAAAATAAGCTATCCTAGTGATATTATTTACATGAGCTTCAAATGAGCGTCATAATGTCGGTCACTGTTTGGAAGGAAACTAATGCAACTACGTGTTTCTCCGGCTTAAAAGGGCCACTTGCTCTCCATAGAAAGCTGCTCTATTGATTAATAGCCATGCTTTAGGCCTTAATGCAGTGGTGTGGTTTGAACCGGGTCCACTGCTCACCGTAGCAATTCCCTCACTCTCTTGAGAACACGGTGTGCACTGGCTCTTTGTGTGGTGTCAGACAGAAGCTAATCTATTCATCACACACCGGCCGGTGGCCACCTCAGCTCCACACTTATCGGATCACTTCAGGCCTCTTGCTGGGGGACTGGGAACTCGCTGTTCACACCTTCTATTATAAAAGCGAATCAGGGATATCTACATCAGCAGTTTTTTGAAAATGGCAGTCTCTCTCCGCACCACTCTACCTCCCAAAGCAGGACCAATTGTGGAAAGAACAACTGTAGTGTGTGTGTGTGTGTGTGTGTGTGTGTGTGTGCGCATGAGTAGATTGAAGGATTTGTGATTTCCCAGTATACTTGTATCCATATATATGATTTAACATACATGACTATACTTGACTAGCTCAGCAAGTCGGAGAACGCTGAATGTGCTGTGCGCTGAGGCAACGATGCATCAAATGATTCTAGATGATAATTTGGAAGCACCTGATTTTTGTATTAATTTTATCGGATTCCTGACAAAAGCTATGCAGACTTGCAGGTGGGATGGTGAGCGTCAGATAATTGAAGATGTGAAGATGCTGCATTGTAATATTTTATCACATTCTGTCCCAGGTACGTTTGTCGTTTTTTTTTTTTTCTTTCTTCCTTTTCCCCCCCGCTTAAGATCACACAGCATTGAACACGTTTCAAAAGATGCAGAAACACACTTCATATTTCCAGAGCTAAGTTGTAGCCACCTTGCCTTACAAATGAAGAGTCAAGGACAGCACCTGGACTCAAAACGATCACAATTTACAGACAAGATACATTAAGGACCCGTTAATTTGCTGTGCTCATATGGTCGAGACTCTTTAACCTATTTTATGTGCATCATGCATAACAGTCAAGGACTCTAGCCATCACATTTCAGCAGCGTTTCCATGGCAACATGCCCATTGGCCATTACTTAGGGATTACTCGTGGAGAGTGAATGTGTAAAGGATTCTCAAAATGGTTAGTCAGAAGTACTGTACCTACAGACCTGCTAACAATATGGATTTTTTTTGTTATTCTCTATTGGGAACAAAATGGACATGCTGCAGTAGAACTCATTTTTCAATGGAGGACATTCAAGGATGCTTAGAATGTCAAAGCAAAGTAACAAGGCAACAAATCCAGATTCGTATGTCGTGAATGAAAAGAGGTGCTCTTTCCCCAAGACAGGACTATATTGTTTCTCAAGTCTGGAATAGGATACCAAACATTGTATAAGGTTTTCGAACGACACAGTTATTTCCATCATACATAAGTTGCTGGCCAACATCTACAGTATACTGAGCAAGTCTTGGGGTTTAAGAACCTTTTGTGTTCTTTATCATCCTAGCCATTCATGCAAACCTTTAGAAACCACCACCTCAATGCCACTACACCAATCAGATCTGTATGGTAGAGTTGCCAGATGGATGTTATTCGTCAGTAAAAGGTGCAAGAGTGCTCGCTTGGACTTAAATGGCTCTTAGACCGGATGAAACGTAATTTGATGGTCTATAGCAGAAAGACACTAATCACCAGTCATTATGTGGCTAGTTGATATTCTGTGATGAAGCATAGTGGTAGTAGCATCATGCTGTGGGGGTGTTTTTAACGGCGCAGTGTTCACTGAGCGTTTGTATTAACAGTTCATGATCCACGTTTGCAGTAACGGTGCACCGTAATGGCCTCAAAATCCATATCCAAAACAAGGTAAGAGTGATTTTTGGACCAGTGTACTGTATAAATCAATTGAAGTGTGTTGAAATCACTGTATAAGGAGTAAATATTGTTCTGGACATCTGTATACGGTAAATATATCAGCTGTATTGATTACAGTGCCAGGAAATAGAGTTTCTGCGTTCTTAACTCAAAATTTGAGCACGCCATAACATGCTCATATCTATAATTTTCAGTAAGTCTCAAAGGGAGAAATGTTGCATGACTTGCAGTGCCAATCATTCAAGTCGATTTTGCCATTGCTCATACGAAAACATGAACTAGGAATCCCTGGTTCAGAATTTTTAAACCCATCATTTTTCCTTCCAAAATGGAGCCGTCTGACTAAAAGTCTGTGCATGTGCCTGTCTGTCTTCCAGCTGGGAGGTTCGGCGTTTCCTCTTGTCAAACCTGCGCTGGTGGATGGAGGAGTACCGTTTTGATGGTTTTAGGTTTGATGGGATTACCTCCATGCTCTACCACCATCACGGTGTCGGTATGTCAGTAAAACGTTTTTTTATTTTTTTTATTTACTTTATTCTGTACAAATAAATATTGCATGTTTCTACCAATCAAGCTAAAATGATACGTAATATGTTTTGAACTAGCTAGCGATGGGCCGATCAGTGCAATTATTATTCAAGATAAACTGAATGTACCCGTCACTTTATTTGTGTTTTATTTATCATTTCTTTTACACTCAGGTTCGGGATTTTCAGGCTCGTATTCCGAGTACTTTGGGCTCCATGTTGATGAGGAATCACTCGTTTACCTCATGCTAGCCAACCATATTTTACACACCCTGTATGAAGACTGCATAACTATAGCTGAGGTATTGTTGTTGTTGTTTTTGTAGGTTTTCATGTATAATATGTAACTAAGCAAATATAAAACGTGACCCAGCCTACATTAGACACCTTAATATTTGGAAATGTTTATAATGTAGTCGTGTGAATGCGATAAACTTATTCTTATATGTACAGTTTATACTAGTTCATGTAAAGCCAGTGGTGTTTTTTCCATCTCCTTATTACTTGAAAATGCGTCGATTATTTTCATAAGTGGCATAATGTGGCAACGTACAGAATAAGAGCCCAGATGCCTGATAAAACGTGCTAATAGATGTGGTAGAAGTAAGATAAAAGACAGACACATGAATTCGATTTGCGGGGAAGCTCAGAAATCAGATCAGAGTCGATGGGAGAACAGACTGACGGGCGTTTGTTTAGAAAGATTTAATAATCCTATCAAGTGCTGAGTGGACCTGCTTGTTACTTTTGTCTTAAAGAAAAAAACTGAGATGGAAAAATCGATAGGGGGTAATCACCAGGGTAAGTTGAGTGAAAATGCTTGCATATAGTAAAAAAAAAAAAAAAAAAAAAAAAAAAGATCTAGTATTAATTACAGTCGTGTAAAATCGACTGGCATTATTTAAAGTTGCTGGGAAGAAGTTACTGAAAACCGATTTCCTGTAAAGGTGCTCAAGATGTCAATCAGTGGTGCTTCTAAAAGGTCTGCGCTTTTAAAACCAGAGATAAAGAATATGATCTGAGACCGAGTTGGTATGAAGAGTGAAAGATTAGAAAAGAAAGGAAGGTTGACGGCAATGATATTGCTGCAGGAAGTTTAAGAATTCGTGCAAGGTTAAGAAATGGAAAAGCAAGAAATAGCTTTGATGAGACTGTGCTCGAATACACTGATTAAAGTTTCAGATATAGGTTTAAAATGATTTACATTTATGGATTTTTTAATATTAGGCAGAACAGGGCCGTTTTCTGAACAGCGATGATTTGCTAACATTTTCCATTCATACTAATGCATGGGATAGTACATGGAATATAATGAGAGTAAGCCGGGATCTATTGGAGCAGTGAAGGTACCAAAATCATTAGGTCATGCCCAATGATGCAACTTGATCAACAGCATCTTATGTTATAGTACACTATATGAACAAAAGTAGTGGAACCCTTGACCATCATTTCCATATATAATTTTTGGAACCCGTAGTTAGTTTCACTATTACTCCTATAATAACCTCCACATGTCTGTTAAAACTCCATTAGATTGTGCAGCATGACTTTAGGAGTTTATGTATTCAGTCACAAAACGATTACTGCGATCAGGAAGTGACGCTTGATAAGGAGGTCTGTGGTGCGTTCATGGTTGAGGCGCTGTGCAGGAATCTCAAGGTCTTTGACTTCAAGCCCATAACACCCCTTCTTCCTAGAGTTTTGGGGATTTGTGCACATGGAGGCATCCTAGACATCCCAGCACATGGAAACATCCTAGAAAACTGTGTGCTTCTACCATTTATATCTACCGTACACAATTATGTGGGTGTGTTGATAAGGTGTCCACAAACTTTTGGCCATATATGCCATCAACGGTAGCCATTAAGAAATCACAAAACCATAAGGTAATGGGTTGCTCCCACACTGGATGAATTGTGACCAATTCTGCTTTGGAAAACATAACCGGTCCCATTTGTTGTTTTCTTTTTTTTTTTTTGTTATGTATTCTAACCAAATTATTAATTTAACCCCCTAACTCCAAAGTAAAAATGGCCCACTCATGTGACTTATTTGTTTCTAGTGTACACCATAGTCCAAGTAGGCCAATCAGAACTAATTCAAAGTAACCAAAACACAAAAAAAATGGGGAATCCAGGAAAAACCTCATAAATGAGGGAAGCCTCATTCGCAAACCACGAATTCCAATACGCAGTAACGTAATACATGAGTACATCTCAGTGGGGAAAACGGCTTGTACCTGTAAAAGCTAAGCAAAAGCATCACCAGTGTTTAGTAACTATGAAATGAAAGATGAGATAAAGATTAGAACAAACAAAAGCTAAGAACCAAATTGAAGTCGTACGTAGCTGCAAGCTACAAATTCCCAGAACAATTTTAGATGGAAAAAAAACTGAAAAGAAATCATATGGCAGAACGTATTTTGTATTTGTTTCTTTGTTTTTAAGGATGTTTCTGGTATGCCCATGCTGTGTCGGTCAGTGCAGGAGGGAGGCTGTGGATTTGACTACAGACTGGCCATGGCGATTCCTGACAAGTGGATACAGGTGAGGTTTTTATTTACAAATCTCAACTAATTATAACATTTAATACCCTGTATAGACAAAAGCATTGGGACACCTGGCCATCACCTCCTTAGCTATTTTTTGATCATCCTATTCCAGATTTAGTCTCACTGTTAATCCTATAATAACCTCCATATTTCTGAAAAGGTTTCCACTAGATTTTTGAGCATGGCTTTGGGGAATGTTTACTCATTCAGACATAATAGTATCGATGAGTTCAGGCACTAATGTGGGGTGCAGTTAGTGTTCCAGTTTTCAGTGGGGTTGGGTGAGACTCAGGGCTCTGCGCAGGACACTTTAGTCTCAACTTGCCTGACCAATGCCAAACATTAGGAATCTTATGTTTGCTTTGAACCCACTGTCTGATCAGAGAACCTAAATGTCTTAACCACATGTGGGTCAAAACTTTCACCGTAGTAAAATGACCTTAAATAAAACCTTGTGGTTCTTTTTTCAACAGTTTGAGTTTATACACATAGTTTGCCATCTAGCAAACCAGTGAAGATCTATTTATTGATTTAGACTCAAAGCACTTTTGCGCCTCGTTCCGGATAAAAACCCAGAAAAACAACAGCACCACAACTAGCATGTCAGCAAAACTATGAACACAGCAGAACAACAAACATAAAGAAAACCATAAGCACAACAACTAGCATGTCAACTAAACCATAAAATACAACAGCATAACAAACATGTCAACAAAACCATATACAGAATAGAACAACAAACACAAGCAAAACCATAAATACAACAACAAACATAAAAAACTATAAACACAACAGCAAAAGAGAAACATAAACAAAACCAAACACAACAGCACAACAACAAACATGCCAACAAAACCAGAAATATAGCAACAAACATATGAACAAATCCATAAACACAACAGCACAACAAACATATAAACAAGACCATAAACACAACAGCACAATAAACATATAAACAAGACCATAAACACAACAGCACAACAAACATATAAACAAGACCATAAACACAACAGCATTATTTTAGCACTTAATATTATAATAGCAGAATAACATCATAGTAATAAATATGACTGCACTGCTTAAATACATGCATACATTTGCAGATAATCATAGTACTTAAGTGTATGCAACATTGACATTTTTTTCTATATTGACTTTTAATGAGTGCTGTGTATGTTACCATCGTTACCGTACTGGAAAATAACAGTTAAAAAAGTATAATACTTCATTTCCATACTGGAAAATAAAAGTGCTATTAGCAGCAGTTTCAGCTTCCACCTTTAACGGTAACACCGAGTCATCCTGTTCTTTTTCTCTATTACCTTCTACTATATAAACTAAAATCATTCATTGTAGTCTTCTTTTATGTAATGAATTCAATGGAATGTGTATATATACATAGTGTGTATGTATGTATGTATGTACACATATGTATATATATACATATATATGTGTGTATATGTACTGTATATATACCAGGTTTCTCTCTATTCTGAGCATGAGTCTCAAGCGGAACACAGGCATGCATTACTAACCAAACCTACTCATTGTACAAATCCCCAGGATCAAGCAGCAGGTAAAACTTTTTTATTCCACATGACCCTTTCCTCAGCTGTGCTCTGATAGCCCATCTCCTTAGCGCTTCCTCAGTGCATCAGCCCATTCGCTCCTCTGACTCCAAAGCTTCAAACGCATGGTCTAGCATGGAGTTTTACCCTCCCTCTCCCTTTTCTAAATTTGCTTCTTCTTACAAAGTTGTCCAGAATGCAATATTTATGTAAGGCCTTTCATTCGACTGCTATTGATTTAATTCTGTTTCCGGACCTGAGAGACATTGTGGGTCAGTGTACTAAGATGTGCAAAGTGTGTACGCTCTCATGTAAGCTTTTCTTCTGTTTTGACATCGGTTGGAAAGGTTTCAGTTATAGAAGCCCAGTAGACTTGCCCATGTCGCAAAGAAAAAACTTTCAAAGTTTCAGATAGGAACTTAGAATATAGGGCAGTCCTCCATTAAATGCAGGCAATTAAAAATCAATAAAGACATGGAAATAAATCATAAGCCAAAGAGACTAAAAGACCGAATATAAAAGCTGAAACAAATAAATGAACAGAAATTAGACGAGTTGCAAGAAATATTAAAAACTTGAGAGCAATTCCTAAGTAAGAGTTTTTGGGATTGTCTTTTGATGATTGACCGGTCCAGAGTTTTTCACTGATACATTTTTTGCATTCGGTTCAGATAGAGTTTCTGATGTCACACAATTATTAAATTCATCGCAGACAGGTTATGTTAACGCTTGTTATGGGAACGAGAGGGGAAATCGGAGACCAGTAAGTAAACCAATATGGACATGAGACACTCGCACAAAGACAAAGACTGATTGTAATTCATTCATTCTAATAAGTTAATCATTAAAAAATCTTGCATGATAACAGTTCTAGTTAAAAAAAAAAAAAAAAAAAAAAAAATTTCACTAAGGTGCGCACACACACATACACGCATAGCCACACTCCTATAACCTTTCCTGACTAATCAGACTTCTGTCCCTGCCTGAGTGATGCGTGTTCCTCTATCCCGTGTGAAATTAAGATGTCCTATTAGAAAAAGCCGTTCAGGCATGCAGCAGAAGTTTGGCCAGATTGTATCTGATTACCACTTCGAAATTCTATTGCTTCTAATGGATAATGTTACAAAAGCCCTCTAATTTAGCAAGCGCCCTTCCCTGCAGCTCTGGTAGATTGAAATGTAATAGAAATAATTAGCTGGAGACTGAAATGAGGTGCATCACCAAGGACTGGAGGAAGGAAGACGATGTCTCTGGGTCCTGCAGAGAGCAGCTCTGTGTACAAGTCACCTCTCTCTAGTGCTGTCTCAATCTAATCTATTCTAATATTATTATAAATTACAGTACGTCTGTTTTATGTCAATAGGATCGGATTCCCACACAACAGGAAGTGTAATTCAATCTTTGTGTTATGTTAATTGGTGAAGATGAGGGTGGTGTAGAACAGCAGGAGATAGACATAGATGCTTTCTCCTATTCAGCCTTTTCTCTGCTAGTCACCAGGGGTCCGGATTCTCGAGCTGCAACTCTTTGGACTTTGTCCCATTTTTGTGTTTTCAAACTAATTGCTCTCAGTGGGCTTGTGCAGGAGTGAAGAGTGACGTGATAATTTTTTATTCCCTTCCTTTCTTTTACGTTCCAGCGCTGGGCGAACAAGTCTGATCATGCTAAGGTTAAAGTGAAAGGGAAATCTGGGGTGTTTTTTTTATTACGAGAAGAAAAAGCGTATGAACTCGATATCCAGTTCATTCATTCATTGTCTAGTGCTTTATCCTGTTCAGGGTCGTGGGGGCGCTGGAGTCTATCCCAGATAACTTTGGGTGTGAGGCGGGGTACATCCTGTACAATCGTCAGTTAATCGCAGGGCTAACACTTGGAGACAGACAACCATCCACGCACACATTCACTCCTATGGACAATTTAGAGTAGCTAATTCACCTATGCCTAATCACATGTGTTTGGAGGTCGGAGGAAACCGGAACACCCAGCGGAAGCCCACACAAACACCCTGGGTGGGAATTGAACACATGATCTTTTTTCTGTGAGGCAGGAGTGCTAACCACTCTGCCACCGTGCCGCCCGATGTCCAGTTCAGTTTTTTATAAAGCGTTTAACAATGGGGCTAAATCTAAATTTGAGGGCTTGAGAGAAACCAGACTTAAAATGAAACCCGCCTTCATATTGCGGTCAACAGAGAGTGGGACTATACAATACTTTCCTTCTTATAACAGCATACAACTATATATTCAAGTCAATTTCTTCCTACATGAGATTATGAGCAATCTAAAAGTATGAGAATCATCTATTTAGAATTTATTATGCTTTTAATGTAATCTCCAATATAATATTGTCGTACAGATGTACTGTATTTAAAAGCTTTGAACTTGACATCTCTGATCTGCTTTCTGATTCATTCAATTCTTACCCCCAGCTGCAGGTCCAGTTTACATCAGGAGCGATGATCATTTCAAACATTTACTCATGTACAGTCCATCTATCCCGCAATGTTTTAAATCGAGTCGTGTCCGCAGGGTGGCTATTCCGCTTAGCCAAGAATTGTGTATATGTACATCCTTCAAAACCCTACTTGAGCTTCAGTTGTGCATTAGCTAGAATATGCAGACATGGCCTTCTTCTAGTTCTTTTGCAGAAACTAAAGTCCCTGTTTGCGATTTACCTGCTATCTTAACCCTCTTTCATTCCCCAATCGACTGTGCATCTCCGGGGTAATAAAAAGGTTTCCCCGTGTGTCACTCTCCTGTCCATTCCTAGTCACAATGAACACAGACACACTGTCAGGCTGACTGGGTGTGCAGACCTTTCTACTAATCTTGATCATTCTGAAGGCAGAAAAAAAAAAGTATCCCTATTTTAAAATGTATAGACAGCTGTTTGGGTGGAAAGGTGTTTGGTCGTCTTGAAAATCCAGTTAAATACACTACATGTTCGGTGATCTTTACAAACCATATCCCCCAAACTCACACTCATGCTGCTTTTCAATGCTAGTCTAAGATGTGGCGCCTTCCGAACATGATTGACAGTAATCAGACACACCTCATTTTCCTCATAAGATATTAATGGTCCACACAAATTGTTTTTTGTCCATACAAACTGCCTGGGGCAGCCATGGAGACCCAACTGTTTCATTAGAGCTGATATTATTGACCTCTAAATGTGAGTAGAGCTTATACCTAACCTCAAATCCAGTTGTGTTTATCACGTGTACACTGCGATTTCAAGGTCTTTCAAAGTCGAGGTATTGACCACTTTGGAAGCCGAAAATAGTTTCAGATTTGCAATGCAGTAGTTGATGTCTAACGTGTTGAAATAGTGTATTGTAAATAGTGTTGCGCCAGCTGTTGACGTAAAGGACACATGTTGGCTAACTGAATTGTAAGCTATTGCCAATATATTGGGGGTTTGCATATCCGTGTCATATCAGTGTCATATCCATGCCAACACTCGGTTTGCACAGAATGTCTTCATGCGTTTAGCTTAGCATGAAATAAGCATGCGATGTTTAGTGTCTGGTTTTGTTCTGGCTTTTAAGCAGAAGTCATCATTTTAAACAAAGGATGTGCCATAACTAATTAACTGAAAAACGCTTCAATGCTGAATAGTTAGTTGACAGATATAATTGCTAGATTCGCGTGTATTTCAGTTCTCTGTAATGTTTCGTCTGTTGCAGGAGAATGAGTAGGATACACACACACACACACACTGACACACGCACAGATGGTAGATTCACAAGATCGTAACTGGGTTGCAGCCGTACAGATGTTTGTTGTTCCTGAGAGTCTTGTTTCAAGTAGTCGCAAACCCAACTTTCACGAGTTCGGCAGTGTGGAATTTACGCTGTGGGATCTTCAGCATGGGGCAGGTGTAAAATGCGTGACTGACAGTGATTCAGAGCTGGTACACAAGCAGTGCTAATAGAATTCCACGCGGACCTATAGACAAATACCAAGGAGTTGTTTTTGAACAAATGCATCGAGTAGCAGTTTGCAGTCGGCGTTTGGATGGTTCATTGCTGTTCACCATGAAAGCAGTGTTCATTCATCATTTGCACAGAAGATTTTATTACTTTCTGCCATCTCCTCTACTCCACTGTAATCCTGACCTTGAGGCACATTATCGCTCAGTGGAGCTGCAGTAAGACTGCCGAACAGGGGCCCACAGCAGGGAGATGAAAGCTAGCTCGACTGAAATCAAAGACACAGACAGATGCCTGTGTGTATTAGAGCTGAGAAGAAGCGCATGGAAAGAATAGAAAGTAACAATAAGAACCGTACATCCATGAAGCAGTGTGGGACTGAAGTCTCCAATCAGAATATAAAATATTGTTTTGCTGGATTTCCCCCCAAAAAAGTTGCTGTGTTCTTACTTTTACTATGTTTTTCTATTTTTTTTTTTATTTTTTCCCCCCCCACACAGATCATAAAGGAACATAAGGATGAGGAGTGGAACATCGGAAACATTGTGTTCACTCTGACCAACAGGCGCTACGGCGAGAAATGCATTGCGTATGCTGAGAGCCACGACCAGGTAGGGCCTCCGTAACCCTCATTCCCCAGACAGGGCCGAGAGGACCAAATGTAATCAATGTGTTATTTGGGATGGAAATTGGTGTCACCATAGGTTGAAGGACTCTAGGGGAGAGGGCCGAATTAGAACCCAACATGTCTGTTTCATTTGTGCACTTGCACGCTCCACAGCCTGAAAAAAGTTCTTTGCTTTCTTTTCTTTATCATCACCATCATTATGGTTGTCCTCACCCTCATGAGAATACGGATATAGGACTTTGAATCTTATAGTGACACTTTAGGACATTATACAGGTGAAACATCTGAAACCAGTGCCTGTGGACGGTTAGATATTTCTCTCATATCGCGTTACATCGAACATGCACTCCAGTTCATATTGGTACTCTCATAATTAAGAGATTGAGATCAAAATATTGATATAAAATGCTTAAACTTAGTAAAGCAAATGATGAGGTAGGAATGTACCCTGTATGGAAACTTGAGACATAACCGTCCCAATTTTCATTGATGGGCAAAGTACACAACTTCCATACTTGAGTGAAAGTACAGATACTATTGGTCAAATATGACTCCATTACAAGTAAAAGTTGTAAAGACCGCTTCTTACTTAAGTAATAGTTTTTAAACTTAAGGATCAAAAGTAAATATGAACGCGTTGTTTAATTTTTTAATGTATGAAGTTGTTAATGTAGGAACTTTTTTTTTTAAATTATTGTTGTATGTAATACTTACAGTACCTTATGCCTCTGAAGCAACCTAGTGAATATACTGACCAGTTTGTCGTATCTGTGGAACGATAGCTTTTAGAATGTTTTACGGCTTTACCGTTATTACAGCATGACTACACCAGAGGCAAGTGATCATCGTCATGTCGCATTACACCACAACAGATTGAAGCTGCCTACACCGGATGCAACAAAGCGGCCGTTACCAATAGATCGTGGTCCAATACGTTAGCCATTTATTGTATCCACGAAGCTATGGCAACTATGCGGGCAAATACATCATAAAATCATTTGTCTGGCCAGACTTCATACTGACACTTTGACTGACACGTGGCCCAACAAGAGTGATTACTGACCACCTGCAAACAACCAATCTCGTTTCAGAAAAGAACAAAATATCATCCTCTGACCTCTGTACCTACTTTATACTCAGTTTTCAGAAAAATAAATACGTAAGGAAAGTACTGATATTCAAAAAGCGTCCTTAAGTACAGTACTCGAGTAAATATCCTTTGTTTCTGTCCGTTGCTACGAACACTGTATGCAATTTATTTTGCTTTTACAATACTGCGTTCTGCATAGTTGTGAACATTTCTAATCAAAATTCGCTTCTCATTGTCTGTTGTAATTCTTGAAAGTGTTCTTTTTTTTTTTTTTTGCAGCTGTGTTTCACTCCTGTTTATTTGCTAAGCCTGATAATTCTGATTGCTGCTGCTCAATATGCATTACCTCAGTGAGTTTGAGCTAAATCTTGCATTAGTGAAGCGCTCATCAAATTTGCATTTCCAACGTATTTTATGGCTTTGCTTCTTAGTTAATTTGCTTTGGGGTTTTCAGTTTTTTCCCCCTACATTTCCCACCGTAGAGCAAGCCAGAACTAGCAAGAAAGTAAAGGTTTTCTCTTCCAGCTCTAGTTCATAGAGGGGTCTGCCATGTCTTTTCAAGCCGCCCAGTCTCACCGTGTCTCTGAGGAGGGCGCTATCTTCTCAGCTGGAGTACACAGGAGTACATGACCACCTGAGCTTAGTGTAGGAACACAGACGCTCCCTTAGGCTCAGAGCCAATCAGAGTCGTACTTTGCGCTGACCGTAACCTTTGTATGCTCAGAGCTGGCAGTCTCAGAGCAGGTCTCTGCTTTGTAGTCATTGTTTTTTTATTTCACAAGTGTGCTGCTTAGGGATCCACTTCTCCTTCTTTTAGATTATTATCTTCAGAAATATTTGAGATTATTTTCCAATGCACTTGGATTATTACCCCTTAGCCATTTTTAGCACTGATCACTGTTAACGTTACTGTATGAAGAATCCGATGTTCCAAAAAAACACATCTTTATCATTATTTTCAGCTTAATGGCGTGAAAGAAATTGTATTCTAGCTGGCACATGTAAATAATCATTTTTAAAGATCAGGATATTTTTAGTGCCCATCATTTGGGATAAAAGCAACTGGGGGATTGAAGAATGATGATAGTGAATCATTTCTCAATACAGTCAACCATTTTACACCTTTCTGTAACTAGTAAGAAAATATCTTTGCCCAGAAGAGTCCGACACTTTGACCCATAGGAAGGGACCAGCCCAGAAGGGGTTCTAGTTTGACCATCGGGGCAATTTAGAATGTTCTCAAATCTTGTGGACAGTAAAAAAAAAATTAAAAGATTTGAAATAAAAACCCCAAGTGCAACAGCTCATATTCAAGTTCAGAAACTCCACTACTGATATAACATGCTAGTCAGGTCAACGTTTTAATTAGCAAGATACAAATATCCGTGCTATGACCACAAGTATTTGTAAAAGCACTAATTTAGGTTTTTCCCTGCAACATGCGTGAATACGTACTCAATCACTTTAAGGTAGATGCTAATGAATCAAGCTGTAAAAGAGGAGTTAGCAGATGGTCCCATTTCCAAAAATGATTTTATTTTGACACCCTTGACAAAGCAGTTCCATCAAAAGAATAATAATAAACTAATAAAGAACAATTAGAAAGCACACAATGGTACAGAAACCTCAAACCTTATAAACGTCCCTTCACACTCCAAGTAATCCTACTGAAGGGATTTGTTCATATTGGAATGTTTTGTCAAGGTTGTACTAAGGTGACTGTAAATATCAAGATACAGTAACTGCTTCAAGTCTTTTCCCCATCTGTAGTAAGACATGGACTGATCTCTGATGCTCTGACGTTATAACTTCTGACACATAGCAACTTATCACGTTAACACTTACACATGATCTAATCCTTTTTTCTTTTTTTTTTTATCAGATTTTATCCAACCCCACCTAACTGCTCGGTTTGACAGCAGGCTCAATGTTAACTTTGTATTCTAGAATCCAGCTTCAGTGGCAGGTGGCGTCGAGAAGCTGGTTCCATCATTTTTTTGATGAACTATGTTCCACGTGCGTTCCGTTCTCATCATATCCTGTGCTTTCTGACAGGCACTGGTGGGAGACAAGACTCTGGCCTTCTGGCTGATGGATAAGGACATGTACACCAACATGAGTACCTTAATTCCCATGAACCCTGTCATTGACCGAGGCATTCAGCTGCATAAGATGATCCGGCTCCTGACGCATAGCCTGGGAGGCGAAGGCTACTTGAACTTCATGGGTGAGGCACATACAAGAACTGATTTATTTTTGTACTTATCAGTTATCTGGATATTAAGACTAATAACATCACTTTTTTTGCATTCAATTGTTTTTCAAACAAAGTGGTGTCACTGTATTCTATCAGTTTGGTAGCCCTACCTTTATAGCATTTGGCATATGCCCTGATCTTGGGCAACCTACGGTTCTATCTTGTTTATACAACTAAGCTGTTGAGAGTAAAAGGTCTTGCTTAAGGGCCCTTCAATGGCAGCAGAGATCCTGGAATTTGAACTTTTGATCTTCTGATCAGCTGTCCAACACCTTAACCACTCAGCTACTGCTTACCATATAGCTGTTACACAATTGGGGAAATAATTGATGTCCACTAATAACATTTTGACTACTCTAATAGCTCATTTCACAGCATTATTCATTGGATAGTTTAACATAGCTGTAGCTGGAAGATCAGACATTTTCTTTTTACCTGAAGTTCGCTCAGTGTCATTTCCATGCTAACAGAAACTCACTCTCTTGTTTATTGAAGCATACCAATCCTTACTAATTACATCAAGTTTCCTCGGTTTACCTTTTTCCAATTCTCATCAGTACAAACATCAAATTTGAGAGTGTAAACTCGTTGTATTTTAGATTTTGTCCCATTATTAGTATGCATTAAAAGCATCGCTTCGAATGTCATGCAGAATAGCCTGCATGAGCCCGAGTGTGCATGATAGCACTGCTAGGTGGTGTTTGCATTATAATGACAACCAGGCTTATTGTTATCATACATAAACCACAGCTTAGAATGGATGGCTGTCTCTATGCTGTTTTCTCACATAGGCATTAGAGGTATTCTATACGTTCCTGCATGGTGTTCTAGCCCCACCTACTGATCAGGTGAATAGCCAATCGGTCATTGATGAAAACTGCAGTATCAGAGCATGCACAACCACAGGATGAATTTATAAAACATATAGGCAAAAGGAGTAATCTAACATTTTTAAGGTTATTATACAGTATTGTGGAGATAGTTACACTACTACTGGGGAAAACTACTAGTTCTTACCAATGTATCTTGTTTATTTATTCACTGGTTTTGCCAAAAGTTTGCTTGGCTTCATTTACCAGCTGTTTCAGTTCTAGTCACGCCTTTTCAATGTGCACAAAGACACGTGTCATTAAACACAAGAGAGTTTTCAGGATCTAATATTTCCAAGTAACTGATGCCAGCCTTAATATTGATATTAAGCTCATATTAGTCTTGTCCTGTCTTGACATGCTAGACTTTACAACGACTGAAACATCAACATTAGGCATGAACAATGGAAAAGTGTGTTTAAATTAAAGGAGTGCTAATGACTTTTTCAAATGCAAGTCGTATCTAGAAATAAATTGTAATCCCATGATTGCTTCCTGATCATATAGTATTAGCTCGTAGAATATGCTACTTTATATGGACACCAAGAGTGTAACAAAGTTATTATACGACCCACATTGTGTTTAATGGGTTTAATTTAATCATTAGTAGTATGTGCACTGTATGGCTTTAAATTTATGGACACATTAACATCACATCCATGTGTTTCTTTCCCAAACTGTGGAGAAAAAGTTCAAAGAAGGGATTTGTCCGGGATATCTCTTTGTTGTAGCCTTAAGATTTCCCTTTACTGGAATTAAGAGGCCAGCATGACAATGACTTGGTGCAAAAAGACCCCAAGCTTTAAGAAGACATGGAGTGTTATGGTTGGTGTATTAAAAACTTGTGTGTTCAGCACATGGTCTGGACCTCAATCCAACTTTGGGATGAACTGGAACACCAACTGCATTCCAGACCTCTTCATCCCACATTAATGCCTGAGCTCCCTAATATTACAACACAGTGAGATTAAATTAGGAATAACAGACACATTTGGATGTGATGGGTCAGATGACCCACTTTTGGCTGTGTAAGTGTATATTATTTGCACTGTGCAGTATTTAACCTATAACAATTCAATTAAATGCTCACTAATAATTAAACGATAAACCTCATGCCAAGATTTTCATTCGTTAATTAATAAAATTGATAGTATATGCAAATCAGTATTTCAGTAATTAACCGTAGCCTGATGTTTAAGAAAAAGAAAGTGCATCCTTTTTGATCATTAATTATGAAACTATGTTTTGCTTGCTTATAAAATAGTAAACCATGCTAGGTTCCTGCCCTGCAACAGCTCAGCAGGAGGAAAATAAATAAAGAATTAAATACATGACTTCTAATTAAGGTTATATACTGAACTTGTGCATAGCAAACAGGCTTACTTGTTTGATGTTCTTTCAAACGAGCATATTCTCACTTTTCCAGCTTTCCTCTTCTGGGACCAAGATGTTTTTTGTTTCAAATCATATGGACATTGGATTGCCGTTCCTTGTTGGATAGGGCTCCGAGTAATTGCTCTAATACAGTGCAGACCATGTGGAGGGAGGGAGTCCACAGTATGGTGTTCTGGGAGGTGGAAAGAGTCTCTGCCTGCAGCATGCTTGAATTTCACGGCTTAATTGTTTGAGATGCTTTACCAATCAATTAGGTTGATATTGCACCAACCACAAGGTTTAGACCTGAAACAACATTGTTATTAATCAAGTACAAAGTAGTTGCGGAAACTGTAAAACTGGCATCCATTAATGTGCATGTTTTATGTGCACATTACAGCATGACAGATGTAACGGAGTCTAATAAAATTGCATCCCATAATTCCTTGGCACAGGTTTTATGCTGCTCTAACTGGAACAACCACATCCGTTTTCTTTTTAGGCTATTGTGACAGCGTTAATGGTAAAGGATGGCCTCGGTTATTCTACGGGAACTTGTCAATGGCAAGTGCATGAAAAGACGTTTGTGTTGTCATTCCAGTAAGTGCGTGCGATGTAAATTCTGGCATGTGACTCCTTGTCCATTCGTGAGTGCCATTTGTCTCAACGAAAACTGTTTTCAAACGGCTAAACTAACTGCTAATAATTCAAATCATTCTCAAGTTAGAATTTAAAATAATAAATCCCAAAATAGCTATTATACGACATGAATACAAATAATCATTGAATAGAAACATATCCATTGTAACCGTGATGCAAACAGTGAACTGCCATGGTGCTTTTAAACTAAATATCAGCACTTAGTTCACCGATCAAAACTTACAAAAATCTAAATTTACTGTTAAAACCTTTATAATACTATACAACACGATAAATATCTACACTTGACATGACGCATAGACTAAGCAAGAAGTATCCTGCTATAATCCCTACTTTTCACAGTTCAGTCATTGTTAGGACTTGCCCATGAGCGCGACGCTTTCTTACACTATCTTACTAGACATCAGTGTCTCTACGGTGCTCATTACCAGCGCTCTTCTATCGTTTCCTAATTTTCTGATAAAGAAAGTAAACGTCGATTCCAAAGCTGCGAAATTGAAAAGCCCTTAATGCTTTTTAGAGTGCACAATGCACATGTTTACAATAGATAACACGCTCGGTGAAAAAAAGACATTGGGGGGGGAGAAGCAAATACAGGACACCATGTCATGTCAATGGATCAATACGTGTGGAGTCATTTAACCAGTGCAGAGCAAGAACAAATTGTTTGAGCAAGCAAATCAATTTAAGCCACTCTCGCCGTACCAAAACCCATCTGTTTACTCTCTGGCAAATAGAGCAGCCTTATGAGCTAAAAGCTCCACTTCGAAGCATCAGACATGTTTGTACACAAAGAGGGATAAGCAGTGTAACACAAGTGTGAGCTACAGTAAAACACACTCCCCCACACATGGGGAGCCAGCAATCAAGCAGTTCACTGGCTCCAGCGTTAAAACAGCGGGTAAATAGAGGGAATTTACTTGTAGCGAGAGGCAACTTTTCAGATCATCAGTGCTGTCCAAGCGGCAAACCGTTTTGCTGTGTTTTCAACTATGAGGATATTGTTGGATAAATGTGCAGTTCCTCATTCCCTCATTGCTTAACAACAATTATAAGTGATGCAGTCTGGAAAAACTCACTGGAGCTTGTCGCAGTGGAAATGGTTGGTTAGGTTAGGTTGATCGATTACTTGTTTTTGCTGTCAATATGATACTATAGTAACCTGTTTTGTAGCGAATGAAACATTTTATTTTCAGTAGCCTTTTTAAATGGAAATACATTTTTTAAATGTGATTTTTTTTTTAATTATGATTGAGGTATGTGCATAGACGACACCACTTTTACTCCCTGAAACTATAGTCCCTGAACCACTTTAAGCACCCCACGCAAAAAATCAGGCGTTTAGATAGTCAGTGCTAAAGCGGTCACTTGTTCGTTAGCCAATGAGGCACTGTTGAGTCCTTAAACAAGTTTTCTATACAGTGTATATACTATAATCACTCATCATCCACTTCTTAAGAACATTTGTTCAACTAAATAGTCATTGCAGTCGTCTGATCAGCCAATCATGTTGAGGCAGCACAAGTCCAAACAGATCAGCAGCTTCAGGTTATGGGCTACATTAAGTATTTCCCAAACTGCAGATCTACTTGGATTTTTACACCACAGTCTCTAATGACTGTTGAAAGGTGTTACTTAAGGCTACTTGAGTGTTGTTTTTTCACTCCAGACATGGCAAACCATGTTTTTTATGGAGATTATTTTTTGTCCATAAGGTCATTGTCATGCCGAAACAGGATTTGGCCTCCTAGTTCTAGTGAAGAAAAATGATCAATTCATTTACAGCATATAAGACATTTTAGACTATTGTATGCTTCCAACGTTGTGGTAAAGGTTTATGGAACAGTGTGATTTACATGCCTCAGGTTCTTGAAGTTACACAAATACAGTAAATAAGACAACATAATCTATTTGTATTATATGTGTTTGGAGGCGGGAGGAAACCGTAGTACCCGGGGAAAACCCCACAAGCACCAGGAGAACGTTCAAACTCCACACAGAAAGATCCTGTGCGGGAAGCGAACCCATGACCTTTTTGCTGTAAGGCAGGAGTGCTAACCATATTATATAATATATAATATAATATTTATTCATATCTAGTAGGTATCTTTTTTTATAAATGTATGCGTCTTTAAAGGCTTTCCAGCAATCACTTGCTTGTTTCAAAGTGAAACTTTCTCATGGTCAGACTCCTCTGTGTTTTTTTTCATATAATATTTAATAATAATATATGGTACATAGCTATGGTGTTTCCGGAAGCAAAACTGGTATGTTTTATTTTTGGCTTGTTTTCTTAATTATTTGGACTTTGTTTATGTCCAAAATTTGTTGCCTTTATTATCCTTATGTCTTTTTGTATGGCAATTTCTTTACAGTAATACATTTAGCATGGTGTCATCATGTACGAAAGCTCTAGCGAGCTAATCCTACATTTGTCTAACAAATTGTCTCCTACAGAAAAGGCTTTTTTTTTTTTTAATAAATCAAAAATTTATTTTAGGGTTACAATTTTGGTAAGAATGTTGTTAGCTGTCAAGCAAGTAAGAAGGATGATGGTAACTACAAGCTGTTTGTATAACCCTAAACAGATTAAAGGTGCTCGGTCTAGAACAGGGGTCACCAACATGGTGCCCGCGAGCACCAGGTAGCCCTCAAGGACCAGATGAGTAGCCCACGGACCTGTTTTTTTCGTTGCTATTCTTTTTTAAATCAGGCTTGCATTAATGTAAGTTTGAAAATATAATTACTTATAAAGATTTATAGAAATAAAGTGTTCAGCTTCACTACTGAAGCGGCTGAATATCAGAACTCATTGCAGTGAAAGACACTCTCCAGCTCTGTAGTGTCCTTTCATGCAGGTAACCTCGCAGGGATCGAAGAAATAATGGAAAATGGGTTCCGGCTTCTTTTCAATCACAGGAATGTACTGACATATTACGTTGCTCTTATTTTTGAAGAATAAAGGTACACTGTAGATGTAGATATAGTGTTTATCTCCAAAGCTATTTGCCAGATAAAATGATTTACATTTCAAATAACTCGTGTTCTAGTTTTCATTCTAAATCTAAAGACCAAGTAAAAGAAAATCATAACATTGCGCTTTAAACCGAGTCTCAGTAAAAGTTTAGTGTGTAAAAGGTTTCTTTTGCTTTTCGGAGAAACGCTTAAATATTCTGAGGTTTGTTTTGGAAGTCCTTTTTCAAACTGCTTTAGGTGAAGCATAAACTCTGGATCAGTAATGAATCAGAAATAGATTTTCAGACTCGAACAAAGAACAAATGTCCTCTCTGATCAGGCTGCCTTCCTGTCTGTGATGTTTCGAGCAATTAGGATTTGCTGGCAGAGAGTCGCTTTTTTAAGTAATGGCAGTGAATTAACGGTTGATTATTTATAGCTCTGATTAGTATCAAAAATGAATGCCATGCAAAGATATTTACATTAAGGAATATATTACATATAGATAGAGATAGATATATAGATATATATATATATATATATATATACTACATCTCATAAAATACACACACAAGACCTCTCCTTTTTGCTTTTTTTTTGGATTTTCTTCCTTCATGCCCTTTTTCTTTTTCTTTCTCTTGAGACCCTCTTTTGCACACACACGCATGCACAAATTGCACAGAATGTATACGTACAGTGAATATTTATGGTATATTATAGTAGGTTACATTTCTGGTATACTATATTTAGTATTTTATTATTATTATTACATAATTGTCACACATATTGCATATCGATGTACATTTGTAATTACTGTACTTATTGTTAATAGTATTTATATGCAACCAACCCCCCTTTTACACTTTCTTTCTCTCCCTCACCCCCACTTACAGCAAACTTTCGGTCAGTCGTCAAAGCATTTCACTGTATGTTGTACCACGTATGATGTACATGTGACAAATAAACTTTGAACTTGAGCTTCATTATTACACGGGAAATGATCACACGTATAAGTAAGCATAAGAAGAGAGGAAAGCGTGTATAGTTAAAAAAAACAAAAAACAAAAAAAAAAAAACGACTTTTTGCATAGGATGGCTTTCTGTCCAAAAGCACAGATGCATTTTGGGAGATTTATTTTAAGCAAACATTGGCCTTTAACTATGCTTTCTTCCTCCAAGTTATTTGGTTGGGATTATGAAAATCCTGGCAGACATTGTGTTACATCACAAAATAGCAAGTTAAACGGTTTCCCGTTCTTTAAAGCAGGATTGGCGAAAACATTTTGGAATGTGGTTTTTTTTTTTTTTTTTTTTTTTTTTTTTTTTTTTGTCCCCTTCTTTTTATTTGATTTATTGTCCCAAATTGTAGCTAGTGCTAGCTATGTTTCTATACAACATCTGGCATTTTGGATTTTGGATTCATTTGAAAATACAGAAAATATTGCAATACAAAGCTCTCAGTTGAAAGTTAGATCTTTCAGCATGTGTGTATTCGGAAGTGGGCAATGAGAATTAAAGATCAAATAAGTGGCCTGGGTTTTAGGTTTAGAAGATTATCGCTTTATTCCCATTTCAGTCAATTCGTCAGTTCTTTGGTTTAGTTTTGGTTTAGATGACAGATAATAATATAAAAGGACTTCACTTTGTGAAGTTTTGCCTTCATTTCTGTTTGGAATGAAGGCAAGACTTTGCCGAGGTTGAAATGCTGCCACTGTCATCCTGCCATAAATAAATGCTGTAAATGCTTTACACAATGTGATCTTTGTTTGTCCCGTGAGATTTTTATCTGACTGCACACTCACACCTGTTTGAAAGTAAAAACCTCCTGCTGGCGCATTTTTATTGTTGCATCTTGCAGAATCCCTGTCCCAGCGCACACATCTAGTCTCGACTCGAATCCCTGTAAACCTTTCTAGCAAGCATTAAAAAAGTTTGGGAAAATATGAAAGAAAGGAGGGACGGCACGGTGGCAGAGTGCTTAGCACTCCTGCCTCACAGCAAGAAGGTCATTGGTTCGATTCCCATTCAGAGTGTTTCTGTGTGGAGTTTGCATGTTCTCCCCAGAGTTTGCATGGGTTTTTCCTCGGATACTCCAGTTTCCTCCCACCTCCAATTCATAGGTGAATTGTTTACTCTAAATTGTCCATAGGAGTGAATGTGTGTGTGAATGGTTATCTGTCTCTAAGTGTTAGTCCTGTGATTAACTGCTGATTGTACAGGATGTACACCGCCCTAACTCACACACCAAGTTATCTGGGATAAACTCCAGCGCCCCCACGACCCTGAACAGGATAAACGCTAGATAATGAATGAATGAATGAAAAGAAAAAGAGTTTACTGCACTTGTTGATTTATATTTTAATTTTGAATACTGTATTTGCATAGCTTTATAACCATAATGTTTATAATAATGGACCGTAATCACATCCATTCTATAATCCGGTCTGGTGTCTGGACTACAGCTCTGTATTGGTTAAAAAAAGTTATCCCTTATTCGCATAAATGTTGTGTCTCTCCTTTTTTACACCGAACAAAGGAAGTTTTTAAGAAAAGTGCAAAACATCATGTAATCAGATGGATGGAACTGAAAGTGAAGATTGTAGTGGTCTAAGCAGGCTTTGTGTTATTTCGGGGCATTTGGCACACGAGCAAAATAGTGGGAAGTGCATCGTTCTCTGAGGCTTTATGAGTGTGTGTCGTGGCTGGTGTTCATATTCCCTGCTTATCTCCTTTTTATTTACATATATTTCGGGATTTCAAATTATTATGTAGGCATTACAAGTTATGATGTAGTCGAATCTGCTCGTTTTACTTTCTTGGCTCTTGCCCCGACACTCTTCCATATTCCCTCCATCTCCGTTCCTTTTTCGTCTGTGTCTCTGTTGCTTATCGGCGATTGCTCTGTTGCGTTCGCTCGCTTGATGGTGACAGATTTTCGACTTGCTAATTCATAAACACGCGTAACAATTCATCATACTGCACAGTTCGCTTATTGTTTGACGCTTCTTTAACAGCTCGCTAATGTATTTCATTAGAAAGCTCTGTCACTCCGCTGTCCGTTCTGCTCCGTCTGGCCACTTGCGTTCATCCCTTTTCTCCTTGTCCCGCCGATCTCTATTGCTCCGAATAAACAACACACTTCATCACCATTGTTTTGCTCCCATTCTCTCGCTCGTCAGAGCTCCTCCTCGCCGCCTCAGAATTCAATTACCCCGACTGTTGTTTTATGATGTTGTCTTGTCAGCTGATGACGGATTCATTATCTCATCACACCACTCGACAAGCCTGTCGCCTCACGCTTTCTCATTCGCTTTTATTCCTCTGTTCACGTTCCGACTGAAAATGTATTCCATATATTCCTCTGCAGCCTTTCCTTGTGATCTCCTCGCTTCTCTCCACTGTCATCTTCTCCAAGGCTAGTGGCAGCGGTACTGCTAGTTCTATCCAGCTAATACAAATTACCAGCATGTGACACTGCAATGAAAAGAATCAGTTGACCAGACAAAATAATGGCAGGGATGGATAAAATTCCAAATCACCACTTTATATAAGGATGCTGTAACTTTATATACGAACACAAAAAGCATACTAATGTGACTTACTATTGATGTGAACTTCATCAGACTTTGACATCTCTTTTTTTTTTTTTTTTTTTTTGTAGGTAATGAATTTGGTCATCCAGAGTGGCTGGACTTCCCACGTGTTGGGAATAATGAAAGCTATCACTACGCACGTCGGCAGTTTAACCTACTGGACACTGATCATCTGCGCTACCACCAACTTTACGCTTTCGACCGGGACATGAACCGCACCGAGGACAAGTATGGCTGGCTTGCCGCACCATCGGTAAGAGCCCAATTCCCTTTATACCAGTGTATGGAAGGCATTACTTTTATCTTTTTCCTACCTTTATTTATTGTGGTAGAACAATATCAGTGCAAAAAAAAAAATACAGTCTATTAAACAGCAC
The DNA here is from genome assembly GCA_028566295.1 of Liobagrus marginatus. Classification (NCBI taxonomy): domain Eukaryota; kingdom Metazoa; phylum Chordata; class Actinopteri; order Siluriformes; family Amblycipitidae; genus Liobagrus; species Liobagrus marginatus. The sequence goes on along the minus strand of JAOUQX010000041.1, from coordinate 11,866,481 downwards.
AACAATATATTTTATTTATGTTTAGCAATATATCTGGTACATATGCCAATATGTTCTGTATTCACACGATACAATGCAATCATTTCTCTCACAGTTTATAAATCCCTGGTGTTCCTAGATCGCTCCTGCTCTTTCCCATTTGCTCGCTTTCTCACCATATCATTTTTTTTCCTTTCACTGCATCACACTCGGTCATTGACACCAAGTGCACATGATGCTTCATTCACTTTTCTCAACAAAATCAATTTCATGGCCTGAACAAACCAGACGGCCTTTGAGTCGTTTTATTTATTCCGCTTCCCCGTTCCTAACCTGCATTAAAACGCGGTAGCTATTGGAAGCGGGACCTAGCACTGCATACAGACAGCCACATTAAGTCATCAGCATGGCAAGATACACCAGCTCGGGTCTCGTCCCATGTTGCACTTTGGTCTCTCATTTTAGAGCGGTGCAAAGACGTGAAAGACAAAAAAACAAAAAAACAAAAAACGTGCCTTTCAGCTCTCGGCGGCTTACTTTCTCAGGCTTCAGTAATGGGGTCATCCAAACAGAGCACATGGCACTGAATAGGCAAAATTCAAAAGCAAGAGCATGGAATTGATTCAGGTTTATTTCTTTTCTGTTTTTGGATCCCTGTATGATCCATGGTGCAGATTACAGTGTCTTCACCTCATCAGGAGGATGTGACCTTGGGGCCTTGTTGGAGTGTGGAATGTAACTGCAAGAAAATGTGCCTTTTTCTTTTTAGGTTTATGAAGAAGATCGGTTTTTGCCATAGATAACGTATTCTTAGTGCACCATTGAAAGACTTATTCCATGAAACCTGTAATAGTTTCAAACCAGAACGACATGCCCCTCTTCGGCGACAGTCATCAATGCGCTCCCATTCCTCATCTCTGATCATTACTTGCTTCATTATCACCGTCCTTGACCTGCCCAACAATATCAATATTAATATCAATGATATCTATAGCCTTCTAACTAAATAAAACATCCACTCCATCTTCCCGTCCTCTGTAGCTTCCTGCACCCCGTCACCCCTCTAGACACTGACTCCTTTTCTCTCGACTGCTGGAATTAGGCACTCTACTCTCTTCATGTTCCACATCTATGAAACTCCTCTGCACTCCTATCTTCTAAGTCCAGGACGCTTTCTTGCCCTGTTCATTGATTGTTGGATGTGTTGCACAGCAGTCAGAGGAAATTAAGAGCAACCGAGAGAGTAAGTGAAGGAACTGGATACAGATTTTGTCCCTGTCCAAATTTTCATCTGAAGCTCTTGCATATGATCCTCACGAGCTAAACAACTTTTTTTAGTTTACTTTTTAACCCACCAGCCTCTCCGTTTATCATCCTCATTGACGCTTTTCTATATAGCCCAGCTCCAATACTAGACATTCATAATTCTCCTCTTCTGGCCAAATTGTCATCAGTCTTCATACTTCTCAGCAAGACTCTCTTGTCCATAATCATAAGTATTGGAATTTTATGACCACAGCATGGTCATATTAGCTGACATGAAGTGGATCCACATTTGCACCTGACAATTTTCCACAGGTGTCCCACAAGGCTTAATGCTCTGTTGTCTTGCGTTCGTCCTCTATATAATATCACTTGGTGAACTTATATCATCGTATGTGGATGACAGTCTACTCATCACTTGAAACTTAATGGGAGAAAAAAGAGAAATCTTCTCAATCCAAGAAGATGCTTAGGATCTTGTCATCACCCTGGACAACTTGTAATTGGTCTTCAGGCAACCTTAGGGTAACCATGGACAATCAACACATGGCTAATTTGGCACGCTAATGTCAATTTCTTCTTTACAACAACAGAAGTATTTCTAGCTACAGAGACCACTCCGGTGCTTTGTCTGTTACAAAAGAATACCAATGTTATTATTGATAGAAACTTTAAACACCTCTGTTAGGTGCCCGAAATAACTAATAATGAATAATGTGCCCAATTCCATAAATGTACACGTTAAATGACCATCTTATTGAAATAGTTTAATAGAAAGTGCTGTATGTTTTAAAGGTGTTGGTAGAAACCCTGAATTTGGCCACTTCTTTTCAAGTATAATCTACTCTTTGAATACAATTTTAGATGCGTACGCCTTGTGCAGGTGAGTTGCATAATCTGAACTCGAAATCCAGATGCTTTAACGTTCCACTTGCAAGTATAGACATTTAAGTGGCCAAACAGTGCTGCAGCCCACAGTGATGAGAATAATAAGTGTAACCGAATGCATCTGTTGTGAACATTAATATGCCTAACGAGTTACAAGTCTCTTACAACAATCTTTTTTCCTATAAATTAATTAATTAATTAATTAATTAATAAGCAAGCTGTATATTGAGAGGATCTCGTGCAGACTTGGAATAAAGTGATAATGCAATATTGGAGGGCTTAAATGTATTAATGGGATTTGAATTAGGAATAGCTCAGCTAATGTTGGACTCCATTTTTAAAGATTCTATCTTTTAATGAACGGGCCAAACAGGCCAAGTCATTAAGTCGGCTTAATCTCGAAAAAACAAGTGCTCTTGCCTCCTCGATTAAATGTGTACATTAAAGTTTAGGCTGTTAATTTATTTTTATAGAAGAAGTTAAAAGGTCTGAAATGTCATTTACCGCTTCAGCGAATGGTCACTGCTGTGAGTTATGATAGGCATCTGATAAAATGTGATCTGTTTTTAATTTTGGTTATTAGGAAACAGTGGGAACAGTTTGTAAAGTAAGGGAGCCGCTGCTGCTGAGCTTCTTTGCTGTTTTTTTTTTTTTTGTCTTCAAACTACAATCCTAGTACCTTCTCTGCTACTATATTTTGGCTGTTTTTTTACTGTATCTCGGCTGGATATTGGAAGTATTCTGAGTCTTTATTTCAGAATCAGAAAAAGAACTGTTGGGCTTTTTGGAGGTCTGGGATGCTTATCTGAAGTTGTGAAAAGAAGAGCAGGCATCCAGGGGACTTTGTTTTGAAAAGGGCTGTTTGCTGGACACTTTGAAGATGACACACAAGACTGGAAAAGGCCAGAACACTGTTGTTAGGTTTTATTTATGCCTCGATGGAATCACACACACTCTCCAACCGTGATGTAAACAGGGCAACTGGACTGTGACTCAGCCTTTCTCTCTCTCTCTCTCTCTCTCTCTGTCTCGCTCTCTCTCTGTCTCGCTGTCTCTCTGTCTCGCTCTGTCTCTGTCTCTGTGTCTCTCTCTCTCTCGCTCACTCTCTTCACCACATCCCTGGCTGCACACGTTTTGTTGAATTTAAGAAACACTCAATTTGCTTCAGCATTTCTTCTCTTCACACAACCTGGTAATTTTCCTTTTTACAGAAGAGCTGTGAAAAGCAAAGCAAACTTTTTTTTTATTCTTTTTTTTTTTCGAGAAGCGAGTATAGAACTAGAACTACAACAGGGGACGTTTTTAGTAATGGTACAAGTGTTACAGAATGATCCACTGTTTAGGCACTATATTATGGGACATGATAGTCGTTCTTACAAAACCCGAGTGAAATGTGCATTTGTGAAGTCAAACCCAATTCTAGTGCTTTTTATTTTGTCTATTTTAAAAATATCGAATCTCACCGAGACCAAAGTCTAATAAATGACGGTTCATAGGTTTTTTTTTATTTATTTATTTTTTTTCCAGTTTCAGGGTGTATATAAGGAAATAACAAAAGCCCAAACCTGCTTTTTGATCAAAGCATGACATTATGGTTTCATCTGAAAACCTCGGTAGCTCACTTGTTGCCTCGCTGCCTTATATGCAATGACTTGTGAGGCAGCAAAGGCGCACCTCCAGAAACAGTTTGGACAGCCTATTGTGGCCACGTAAGCTAATGACGTTGCTAGGTTACCAGCTGCTCGTTAGCGTCATCTGATGTCATCGGTGTGCGATTAATGTAATAAAGAATGAAACACGAGATTATACAGTTGTGTATTAACACTATAATACTACTCGGAGACCTTGATGAACTCGCACACCAAAGGTACAAAAACTGTGCTCCAGTCACCTTCTCCAATGCCATTTTTCATGAACTCCAGCACAATCGACTAATAAAGCCACTCCTACTCGGACGAACGCGTACGGGATTGTGGGATATCAAAGGCTGTGACGGATGTATCTATGCTGCCTTCAAAAAACGGCCAGATGAAGGTATCTCTGGAGGCAGGAAGTGACTAGCATTGGATCCGGGAGTGCCAGCATGCCTTCCTACCTCGTGTCCTTCGAAGGCAGTATTTTCCTGTTTTCAGACGCAGCCTATCTGTGTGATGAAAGCACATTAACATTGCAGGGGTTTAGACATCTTTATTGCAGACTGAATTTTTTTTTTTTTTTTTTTTTTTTTTTTTTATCATTGTGTGTGTTAAACTGGCTTCTTACACAACATGATCGTTGCAGGAAGACAGCCAAGGTTAGAAAGTTAAGTAAAAATAAAACTGAACTAGAATCATTCCCACTCCTTTTTGGTGATAAATATTTCTGGTTTGCCGAAGCAAAGGGGTCAAACTATGTTATAGTCAGTAGCAAAGCAAACAACGATGCTTTTAATATATTCCAACTGAAATTACATCCCAAATGAAGCTGATCGACTGTTATCGAGCTGATTTAATGTTGATGGATGCTACTAAACGACTTTCTAACTTCACTGTTACGCCGTGTGTGTTGTGCTTCCCAGTTATCCCCAGATTTTCTTTATTTCTCTAGGCATTTGTCAGCACGAAGCATGAGGGTGACAAGGTGATCGTGTTCGAGAGAGGCAATGTCATTTTCATCTTCAACTTCCACCCCACTAACAGCTATAGCGACTACAGAGTGGCAGTGGGACCGCCGGGAAAGTATCCTTAATCAGCTTTCAGTGCGGTCTGTTTCACTGTTTACAGAGCGCAATCTAAAACCCGTTTCCGGCCTGTTCATCTGGGGACTCCATTTAAGGTACAATACAACAGCATTTCTGTAATCACTAGGAAAGTGGAAGCTCATTTGTTGGCTTACTGATCAGAAGGTGTCACTGCTGGGCCCTTGAGCAAGGCCCTTAATGGCTGATTTGCTAAGTCGTACAAATAGTACGCACTTCAAGTAGAACTAAGACTAGGAAAAGGCCGCTGTCTAGCAAAGGGTTGTTTAGCAGGTGAGAAGCTTGTCTGGCTGTAGGAATGTGATCTAAATTTGTAAGTAGCTTCAACAGGAGTTGACTTTCAGATAGGTCACGTTGGATAAGGTGAGCTGGAACATGCAGCAAATGTCGATCTCAGCCTGCTTTCAGTTAGAGCTCCTGGAGGAAGTGAAGACCCTTCCCAAAGAAGCCATGATTACCGTTTACTTGAAATAATATCTAAAATAAAGTGTTATTCGTACACGTTCGATGCTTAATTAACAAACTGTTGCCATTATCCTCATCTCTTAAATAGCAATGTCCAAAAATGTTGCTTTTGAAAGAAAAATTCTTTCAAAAAGTCTTTTCTGTGTCCTGTCGACGAATGGTGTAGACGTGGGGTTTACGTGAATGGCAGACACTTTTAGTGCTTCTGCTAGCTGTCGGAGCTTAAAGAAAATATTTGTCATAAAAATGACACGGAAGAAATGCAAAAAGCAGCGAGGCCACATTCAATAGCTGTAATTAGAGCAGCAAGGGCAACACACACACACACAGATGCTGGATCCTTCACAGTGCCTTGCAGTGATGATGTGTTTGCACGCATGTGTGTAAGGTAACACTCGCGACAACGTGGGCTTGGTGACACGGTGCTCTAAAGGCGAGCAAGAACAGAGGATCCAATTAGAGCAAAAGACAGATGAAAGTGCCACTCTGACTCGGAGGTGGTAAACAAGGCCAGCCCAACAAGTGCAGAGTGGTTTTTCATTAAACCCCAACCTACATATACACACACACATACGCACAAACTTATATTTGAGAGTGCCAAGCAGTGTCATGTAGTTTTGAGTCTGGATTGATTTAAGAAGTGCATGTGTAGGCGGAAAGACCCAATGGTGGTGTTGCAACAAAAACATGGAAGAGGTGCTAGATAGATAGCGTCTGCTGATATTGGTCCATTACAGAGAAAGGCGTGGCACTCACACACTACAGAACCCTAAGTCATGCCTCAGTTTGGACTTTGGCGTTTGTGTTGTCACTGAAAGCTTTGATTTTGTGTCTGGGATTCAGCTTGGTAAAAGAAAGGAGGAGGCAAACTATGAATTAAACTAGAATTCAAATGTTCTGTGTACATTTATTAAAGGATTTCAGAAAGATGTAAAGGCTGTTCAACTTTTCTCTCAGCCTCAGACTCCATGCTCATGAACTGTTGGCAGAACGTCTGACAAATATCACACTCGCAATTAAAAACGCTTATGATTTTAAAAGTCCCTTTGTTTGGTTGGATTTCTAGAAAGCGTGTGTTTGGCATTTTTAACTTCTATGAGGATCGGATAATTGTTACATTTTCGAAATGGCGTGAAGTTGCTCACAGTATATACTCATCAATTTTCATGACTTTATGTATATTTGTTTGTATATGTTTGCACAACGAATCATTGACTTCCATGCCCCTAAATAGGATTGAATGATATGAACCGTGATGGGTTGCAGACAGATGCCCTTTTGAACAATAAAAGCTTCTATGCCTTCCAGACCTTCTGTCATTAGTCTGAAGGTCTGGCTACACAAGACTGACTAAATCTTAACAAACCCGTAAACATGAATCCTTGGCAAATCCTAAACATAAATCTTTCTTGGTTTGAAACATCAATTTATGTGACAAGAAACATGACGGATATGCATGTATAGCAAGGGCTGAAATGACAAATAGGGATGCACCGATACCAGCATCATACCAGTACTTGCACCCATCCATTCATTTATTCATGAAGTCATTGTCTAGCGCATATCCTGTTCAGGGTCGCTGGAGTCTATCCCAGCTAACTTGGTGCGTGAAGCGGGGTACGCCCTAAACAATCGCCGGTTAATCGCAGGGATAACATTTAGAGACGGGCAACCATTCATACACAATATTCACTCCTATGGACAGTTTAGACAGAGTAGCCAATTCTCCTATGCTCAATCGCATGTGTTTGAAGGCAAGAGGAAACCTGGGTACCCGGGGAAAACCCACGCAATCGCGGGGAGAACATGCAAACTCCACACAGAAACACGCTGGGCAGGAATCAAACCCATGACCTTCTTTCTGTGAGGCAGGCGTGAAAACCACTCAGAGAGCCACTGTACCTCCTAAACTTACAGCACCTGGTATTCCCAGGTGGCCTCCCATACAAGTATTAACCAGGCCCGCCTCTGCTTAGCTTCCGAGCTCAAACGAGAGCAGGCGTTCTCAGAGCAGTATGGCCATAAGCGTACTTGCACTTGTACTCGTAAAAATACCCTCTTATCAAAGATCGATATCTTAGTAGACATTATACAGCGAACAGAACTGACACACACACACACACACACACACACATGACAGGCACAATGTCAGCCTCAGCAGTGTGGAAATGTTTCAAAATAATGTTAGTTCTTTTTTATTATTTTCTTTTATTATGCTTTTGATTATGATTCTGTATTCTATATTCGGCGTTCTGTATTTATTAGTCTCGATGTGTGATGCTTACAACTTTGGCACATTACCAAAAAAAACAGGTACAGGCATCAGTATCGGCAAGTACCAGGAAAAAAAATATTGATACTTGTACTCAATCCTGAAAAGCTGGTATCGGTGCATCCCTAATGACAATCCATTAAATGTTCCACCATAGTAATGAGCAATGCTGCTGTTCTAGCTTAATAGACTATTATATTTAAACCAGCCAGAAGAGTTTTTAATTCCACCATACAAACTCATGTAACTGCTACTACCTTCTAGGGGGATAGACACTGCTCTTGGTTGTCAAACATCCTTTAGAGACGTATAAATAAATAAGATAGGTTGAGATGAAAAGTATGCAAGATTTTCCCCTGAGTTAAGCTCGCCAATATCGAGAGTCACCATTAAAATTCTGTCAACATCAGCATTTGACAGGCATTCAAAATTCTGTGCTTTATTTTGTATTCCTGTCCTTTTTTTCTCTCTCTCTCTCTCTCTCTCATCCTCTCTCAATGGATGCATTCTTGAGGTGTACAATCCATCCAGCTGATTGGAGACTCATAATTCTCAGTTGGGTTTCGTCATGAAAGAGATACCCGTCAAGACTGTTGTGCTTTTGATAAGACAGCAGGCTGCTGCGCGGCTATCGGGTCATTCCTCTTTTATTATCTGTCAGGCACGTTTACCTGTATGCCGCTCCAAATATTTCAGCCATATCAGCAGCCAAGCCTGCGGGCAAACATGTCTTACATCAGAAAACAGTTATCTGACTGTTTTATGGACAATGAAATACATTTAATTAATGTCAATATTCGGGGTGGGGGGAGGGGTGTTAGGAAGCATATGAAAGCAAAGTGATAAGCATGTGTGAAAGAACACTTTATTCAAAGGTAAAGGTTATCTACACTGGAGTTTATAACACATTCACAGACATTTTATAAATCCTCCATGGCATAGTGTTGGAGGATTTGTAGGTGGAACCATTTGTATTTTTAGTAGTAGTTCACTTTTATATGGAAAAAGTTGATAAATAAAAGTCGTGTAAGACGTTTCAGTCGTGTAAATTGTTATAATAATTGTTTTTACTGACTAGAAGCATGTACAGAAGGTTTTGAGGCATTTGTGGTGTGTCCATTTGTCACTGTATGTTTTGGGAAGTGTATATACGCTGTATGGCCCAGGGTTAGTGGACACACCGTCTCATACAGACAGTCGTTCGGACTGACAACAGAATATTTTTATTGGACAAAAAGGGCATCTGACAGACATGTAGAACAACCAATCGCAGTTCATTTTGTTCAGTGTTCTGGGCATAAAAATGAAAAATCAATGACCCTACCAAAAAAAAGACCATTTATTTTAGAAGGGTGTGCGAACGCTATAGTATTTTCCATACTATAATATTCCATTGTCTAATATTCCATGAACTTTACATTACACAAAAATTTTATTATAAAAAGTGACTCATTACTTCCAAAAATCTGCCATAGTCCAAGCAGAGTGGCTTCCAAATTCGTGAAAGCATCAAATCTTGGTCTAAAGCTGATGATTGTCTGACTTCTGAGGAATGTTGTTGGATGATGTATTAATGCAATTTTCCCTCAGGGAACTAAGAGGAAGAATATGTTCTTCACAGACCTCTGACCATAACCCCACTGGGCACTAAGGGGAGGAATTGGAGGAATGACTCAACCAACATCAATGTGTAAACGTTTGTGGATGAGTAAACAGAAAGCCGTTATAAAAGCATGGTGGTACTGCAACATAAAAAGAAGGACTAAATAATTAAATAAATATGAAGTTGATTGGCTGTATTTTGGTTGTTTTGTCTGTATATTGGCTCCCTTTGGTACATGGATATGGGTTTAAAAATGTAAAGAGTGGTGGGCCATAAACATTTTAATAATGATGATAATAATCTGTTATTTATATGAATATAATATAAAAAAGAAGAAATAATTTTTATGTAATGAAAATATGTATTCCTTACTACCTTATACTATTTACATTTTTTGTTTTTATTAAGGTACAGGTCATAATTTATTGTGTGTGAGTAGAGTTTATGGTGGTTACAAGTCTAATTAATTTGATCTGAGATGAAAACTTACTTAATAATAGGACCAGCACCTTTCAGGGAAAGCACAGCTTACTGTTTTTATCTCTCTTCCTGTTTGTTTTTGCTGTATAGAATTCCAGTTCTAAGATTAGCTTTAAACATTTCACTTACTCCAGGCTGTCAACCTGGCAACCCACACCAGATTTCTTTTATTTGTTTATTTATTTATTTTTTATTTTATTGCTGGTGGAGCAAAAGAAATACATAAAACGTTTGGCTGGATCGTGTTAGAAATGCCACTCATGTTTTTGTTTATAGAACTGTCATATGAAAGCAATATTATGCTTGCAGTCATGTTGTTTTACTGGGCTGTGATGACAGCAATCTTATCATTTGGTATTACATATTTGTATGCAGTGCTGTTAAATCAGTGCTCTTGCATCTTATTGGAATGTTGGGCAATCCACATACACTTATTTTCTTTTAACAAATGTCTCTAAGTGTCTTTATTGTCGGAGCTTTATAGCACTAAGAAGTGGATTTAATTAATTTTATTTAACAGGAAATGGCACCGGGCGGCACAGTGGCAGAGTGATTAACACGCCTGCCTCACAGCAAAAAGGTCATAGGTTCGATTCCCACCCAGAGTGTTTCTGTGTTGAGTTTGAATGTTCTCCCCGGGCTTGCATGGGTTTTTGCTGGGCACTCCGGTTTCCTCCCACCTCCAAACACATGCGTTTGGGCATAGGTGAATTAGCTACTTTAAATTGTCCATAAGCGTGAATGTGTGTGTGAATGGTTGTCTGTCTCTAAGTGTTAGCCTTGCGATTATCTGGTGATTGTACAGGATGTACCCCGCATCACACCCTAAGTTAGCTGGGATCAACTCCAGCGCTCCCACGACCCTAAATAGGATAAGTGGTAGACAATGAATGAATGAAGGAAATGGCACACGTGTTGGTATTCTTTCTGCTGACAAAATATACTCTGGACTATTGGGGCACGGTGGCTTAGTGGTTAACACATATGGATTAAGTTGGGGGTTTGATTCCTGCCTCTACCTTGAAGAGTGCACATTGGTTGTCCCTGACATTGGTAGTGTGTGAATGGGTGAACTTGTTTTCATGAATTTATGAGGACACAGTTGTATAAAGGCATGGGTATTACACTGGTATTACGACATAAGCATGTTTTATGGGGCCATTTCCCCATGAGTCCCCATAAGTATAATAGCTATAAAAACATACTAAACAATGTTTTATTAAAACTGTAAAAATGTGGAATGTTTTGTGTGTTGTGTAGGTTTAGGGGTAAGGGTAGGAGGATGGAATGTACAGGTTGTACACTATATAAGCCATTACTAAGATGGCAAAACAAACCTGTGTGTACGTACATGCGTGCAAGATTGTAGTAGGGCATTCTCCAAGTTGTACCCCGAGTCTCCAGATAGACTTCAGGTTCCATATAACCCTGTGTAGGATAAGCATTACAGAGAATGTACCACTTATGAGTGGATGGATCTGTGACCAGCTTTTTCATTGCTGGGAGCCAGTTCAGTATTCAATTGAAAAATAATAACCAAGTAGAACTAAAGAAAAATGGAAATTGTCACATTTAAGATTGTCATCCATCTTGCTGGTTCTCTTACTTTATAGACTATAGAGTTGGTTCTTTACTTTCAATTACTTCATTCCCCAGACAACATTGGCCTTCATGGAATTCAAGATGGTGGCAACTCAATACCAGTCATCTGGTTTTCTCAGACTGACTCTTTCTTGTATTACACCTGTGCAGAGATTTCTAGCCCAATCTGCAGTCACTATTATCAGTGGCCATTGTTCAGTTCTTCAGAATCAGGATCCTTGAAACCTTCTCCACTCGCTATTTTCCCCAGACTAAATAGACTATTTGTGCAGTCATTCTATTCCTCAGCAAGGTTCTATTAATTACAGTAATTCACAGGTGGCTGGCTCTGGCTGTAGAGCGCGGTGTCTGTATTCTCCAACACAAACATAATTGCTAAAAGCCTTGGCTTGTTTGAACAATTCTGTGCTGACAATACCGCAGCAGAAGCACAGATACGTTTACATGGTCCTACATGTGAACAAAAGCCAGGACCTTTTCCTTGCAGCTTATTGGGGCTTTGGATCTTGCTGGTTCCATGCAAATAAGCTTGATGCCTGAATCTTCTTATATATATATAGATATATAGATATATATTTCCCTATGTTATGTTGTTGTATGTTCTCAGTGGAGTTGTTTTTAGGTCCCAGCAGGCATTTCAGGAAGAATCCGCAGGGAGCAAAGCTGTTCTGCAAGCCAGCATTTTCCTTCTTGTGGGCTCGCCGTCTGTCACGTTCCTCCGTAGCTGCAACATCAAATGCTCTTAACAGCCTTTACTAATAGTATTAACAGCCTGAAGAAGATCATGTTGCATTATTATGCTTCTTCAGTGAATGCTTACACTTACTTTAGATATGGTTTGTAATATTGGTGCAATAAGCAGCAGAACTGTTACAGCGCCACATTGCTTTTATAGAGAGCAGTTAGAAAAGCCTGTCAACTTATTATTTTTTAGGGTTATGATTTATTATCGCTAATTGCGTTTTTTTTGGTGAGATGCAAAAGGAAGCCATGTTGGATTGTGTCTGGCATTGCAGAAGCAAATAAAAAACAATTTAACCTGAGTCATGCTATTATCTTTCCATGGCTCAGGGATCCTGAAAAAGGCATCTGTAAGGGATTTACAGATGACAATTCCTAAACAGGACTTTCAGAGATAGTCGGAATCTCAGCACTTTTTCCTAAATCCCAGTACAAATGTTATGTAGCATGTAGCACGTGGCTTTTACTTGGATGTTGGAGATGGGCTTCTCAAATGAGGAAAAAAATGGCCAGTAATCAGTCCCGCCAGGATTTCACGTGGTTGTTTGATTTAGTTTTTTTTTTTTATGAGTGTTGCAGGTTATAATTCCTTATTTTACTCCAGCTTTTCTAAAAAAAAAAAAAAAACCCACTGCAATGCATGCATGTTGTGTTGCAATAAAATTGTAGGATAAGGTGAAAATTGCACAGCCGTGTTTTTGTAAAGTGTTTTGCGTAATTTTCATTCGCACGGCAAATGTCTGATTCTTCTTTATAATAAAAAAAAAGGAAGTACGTTTAGAGACGTACTGGTCATGTGCGGATCTTCAGCATTACAATGATTTGTCAAGTTTACAGAAAAATCGCTGTGATTGGATATAATTGCGCGGTCATGCTGAATGCATGGGGATTGGTTGTGTTGGCATTAACATCCAGGAGGGACTGACTAATGGTCATTTTGGAATTCGGGAATTTTAGTTCATTCAACATTAGCTGCAGTATGTCCATTTGTTGTGATGCAAGGATTTGGAGGCGTTAAAATGTACGTCGTCTCAGATTAGTTTCGATATTGATATTTGAGTGAAGGAATTAAATGATGTATCAAGTTATTAAAAGTTAGCGTAGCATATTGAGCTGCTTCTACGCCCCCTTCCATCTTTTGTCTCTTTTTTTTTTTTTCTCTCTTTTTCACTAACAATATGCCCAAAATATCCAATCAAAGGTTGTTTACTCTTTCAGGGAGATAATTCAGAGCAAACAGGAGCTTGATGGTATCCAGAGGAATGGGAGAGGAAGGGCACGTCTTCTCTCTTCCTCCGTTGTCGAAACCACGCACAGAGCCGCACTTCGCTTTTAATCATCGATATAAAAGCCTACAAGCAGACAGTCAAAGGCAAGCGTTCACCAGCTCTGGGGCAGAGTGAGAGACGGGGTCTTTAAGGATCGTACCACGAGCCGGTACGCCCGCCTTTAGGGATAGAAGGTGATTATTCAAGCTGCTGTCTGTGTTTGCTACAACTGGAAGATAAAGCAGGAAAGAGAGCGAGGGGGAACTCATCCAAGCAAAGACACTTATTTTATATTCCTCTGTGAGTTCCGCGAGTGGAGTTGTTTACGCTCATCTATCCAAATCAAGCTGATGGAACAACATTTTTTGGTCTGTTTTACTTTATAACAAATCGACGTTAAACACTCGTGGTAGATTGCATGCTGGATAGATCCGAGGTTTATGTAAATGTGCTTATTTGACTAGAATAGTGCTTCTATTACACATGGACGCATACTGTACGGAGAATATTCACATCTTTGAGTAGGTGATGTTTTCTCTAAGAAAACAATTGTTTAGTAAGGAGTCTTCCGTGTTTGCGCTTTGTTACTGGTCGAGATGAGGCTGTTCCGTTAAGATTTCCAACTCGGCAGTTTTCTAGCAGAGGATATTTGCAATAGCTCGGTGACGTGGCATTTGTCTTATTAACATTGCCAGAAATCAAAGAAAGGCAAGTAAAGGAACTACTATTGATGGTTGTTATGTGATTAGTGATAAGGAACTTGCTTCATAGATACTTTCCAGGATTACATTTAACTGATTTAAGTTGCAGTGATATAAACTTTTGCACATGTTGTTAGAGGAAAATAATTAACTTTGTGGTCCCACTATGTGGTCCATCATGCCACGACATTATTTATTATTTTATTCTAACCTTTTCTCAGTAAACTTTGAACTAAAGACTACTGGACAGTTGTGTCGCCATTATAGTCACAGATAAATACATTACACAAGCAGTCTCTCTTCTTTTTTTGGAAGCTAAGAATCTCTGGCCCATTCTGTGGGTCATTTATTTAATTATCACCTTCTTGATTAAAATAAGTTTGATTAAAAATAGTACAGGCTAATCTTATCCAGGGTCTGTTTGTGGCTCCTGGAAGTATTCCCAGGATATGCTACAAATTCACTTTCGCAACCCTGACCGATAAAGCGCTTACCGACGAGGAATACATGAATAAATAAAAGAATGAATAATTCAGAACAGTCCATGTTGTTCGTCGTGTTGCTACAGGGTTTGCCAATGTGGATTATGTTGGAAAACCTGGATTCAAGCGCAAAAGTTGGACACCTTTGGACAAATGAAACAACATAGCGTTATTTTTTTTTTAGCTTTATTTAACCCTTGAGGTTAACTCTATAATTTGAGGAATACCTGGCCAGGAAGGCAGCCATTAAAAGTAAAAAACAAAAAAAAGACACTAAAAAGAAAATGTAATAAAACACATTACAAACAAGGACACTGATATATTACACCTATAACTTTGAGCAAGACATTTTATTTACTCCACGATTGCATATTGAAGCATTTAATAACCAAATAATGTGTTGTAATAGTAATAATAATGTGATAAATACAATCAGAAAAATGAAATGTCAGTAATCATTCAGATCTTTAATTAATTCATTCATTACTGAAAATAATGCACACATTGTCAAATTTCTTTTCAAGCCAATTTGTACAACTGAAGTTGTTTACCCTTTTTCAAGCTGTGATGATTTGATCAATTTTTTGTATCCTTATATTGATGATTTATTTTGGATTGACGTCTTTGTGCAAGATGCGTCACCATTTTTCCTTTAACAATTTGTTGTTATTGTAATTAAATTGAAACTGTTGGTATTTTTCCATTTAAAAAGCATGAGGGATGAACTGTAATTATCCGCCTCTTTCTAGCTTTTTATCTCTCTCCATGCAGTCCAGTCCTCACAGCTCAGTATACGAGGCTAGAAAAACATCTGCAGATTTTCCCACTGAAGCTCATATCATTTTTCTTTTTTTTTTTCTATTCAAAGCATCATGTCATTCTTTTTATTCTTTTATACATCTTTTTTCCTGTGCCTGAGAATTTTTTTTATTCTGATCATGAGTCTAGGCAATTACTGTTTTTAATATTTAATTTAGTCGGTGTAGCACAGACACTGAGCGAGATAGTGTGTGTGTGTGTGAGTTTAGTGTTGTTTGAAACTGTTTTTGATGCAATACATTATTAATATATTGAAATGGGTAAATAATTCTGCCTGGAATTGGCTGGCTGGTGGCTCATCAGGTTTGAGTAGCGTGTTTATGTGCAGCAGCCGTGTCATTCCCTCCCAAGAGCTCCAAGCAATCTGAACGTCTGATGTGCAGTACAGCTCCGCATTCTAAGAAGAAACGTGGACTTCTCCTGAGAGCAGGTAATTAGTGCACATCTTAGTCTTTTAAAATGTTTCTTTAGTTGGGATGTGGTGGCTTAGCGGTTAAGGCTCTAGATCAGAGGGTTGGGGTTCAAGCCTCGGAACTGGCAAGTTATCATCATTGGGCCCTTGAGAAAGTCCCCTAACCCTTACTCCGAAGGCCCCATATGCTCTGGCTGACCCTGCACTCTGACCCCAGCTTCCTAATAAGATAGGATCTGTGAAACCTACCTAGATCTCCCCAAGAATTAATAACGTATAATCTAGTTATTGAGCATCGTGTACGTTCAGGCAGGCCACGTCAGTCATGACCTGACGTGTAACCAATCCAGTTTTGACACCGATCACCGCAGGCTATTTAAATTCCCATACATTCTTTCAGCCTCACTGTATCACAGGCTGCACGCTTCACCTAACTTCTATCTCCATCTCCCAACTCATCCTTCCGGACAATGTATAATAGGAGACTCGCTGAGGCTGTTTTCATTCATTACTGCAAACTCATGATGTATTAGACTGTATTAGACTAAATCATTTGTATACGTGATTGTTTGGTCTGTTCTGTTACCCCATGGGGGAATTTGACTGCTGCTCTCCAGACTTTGTTTACGCTTTGCCGTATGGACGGGCACATGGAGTTTTCCCAGAACATAATGTATGCATTACCTATAATACACTATATTAAATAAACTTTTGATGAAAGTTGTCCCGACTGATAGTTACTTCACCAACTTTTATTAAAAACTACATCCGATTTCTAGCTCTGAGCTCTTTTATTATGTACATGTAAAGACATGTATTCAGATAGTATAGTACTTGTGTTTGTTTAAACCCTGTGTAAGTTCCTTAACCCAGCTCTGCTCCAGATACACCATCAAGCTGGACTCTGATGAGGTTCAGTATGGAGGCCATGGGCGACTCAACCACAACACGGAGTTCTTCACTGAGCCCATTCCTTATAATGACCGGCCAAACTCTATGCAGGTACACATACACACTCACACACACATTATCTGTCTATCTGTTTGTGTTCTCTGCATCGAGCTGCTCATATTTTATTTATTTTTTATTTTAGAGAGACTAAAAGAGTTAAAACTCCATCCTAATGTAACGTTTGAAAGGTATAGTTTTATGCATCAGTATGCCAGGATTCTTCATTTCTTGCACCAGACCAATTATATAAAACTATCCGAGGACGCAAAGCCAGTGAGATTAAAATTTTAGCTCATGTACTCATGATGGCTCATTTTATATGCAAACTGGCTAAAACTTCACAATTAAAACTGCACAAGTTTCTCATCCCAATCTTAAAACATCAGCATAAACGCACAAAAGGCAGTTCCGCATTATCACCCTGTATATTAGTTTAGTATTAAAGCTATATTCATTCATTCATTATCTACCACTTATCCTGTTCAGGGTCTGTCGGTCTCTTTCTTTCTCAATTCAATTCAATAAGCTTTATTAGCATGACCATATACGTGTACAGTATTGCTAAATACTGGGGGGGGGGGCTCAGTGGGTAAGGCTCTGAGTCAGTGATCAGAGAATCGGGGGTTCGAGCCCCACTCCAGACATGCTGCCATCATTGGGTCCTTGAGCAAGACCCTTAACCTCACTTGCTCC
>JAOUQX010000041.1:11833807-11846194 GCA_028566295.1 Liobagrus marginatus | reverse complement strand
AAAATAAAAATAAAAAGATATTACAATAAACAAACAAACACATTATATACATATAATATACAAATAGCAAAACAACGCTGTCTGTGTGTGTCTCTCTTTACTTCTCTCTCTTTCTGTCTTTCTCTCTGTCTCTCTCTCTCCCTCCTATGTCTATCTCTTTCTCACTTTGTTTCTCTCTTTCTGTCACCTCTCTTTCTCTTTCGGTCTTTCTCGGTCAGTGTCCCTTTTTCTGTCTCCCTTACCCCAGCGCTCTTTTTCTCTCTCTGCCTCCTGATTGAATTTAAGCACATAGCATGTAATTTAAACCCCTTTGTTTCCAGTCAGTGACTATTAATGTAACACCCCCCCCCCACTCCCGTCTACCTCTTCTCAAGCACACTCTGTTTCTTTTCCTTTTGCTCTTTCCCCCACTTTTAACTTGGAGATATGTGTGAAAAAGCTTTACATGGAGCTATAAAATGGAAGCAATCGCGTCCACTGTGCTGAGTTAAGAGTCAGGTTTTCATTGACGCTTCAGTGTTTTTCACCGTGTTGGCGAGTGTTGCTGGAAAGTGACCGACTATGTGTCAGGTGTGTAAATGTGTAAAAATCCTCCGTGAGTTTGTTCATTGACTTGTCTCAAATCCTTCTCCTTCAAAATGTTTTCGGTTACTTTGACTTGATATAGTAGTATTGAATACTCTCTTAATGTTTGGACCATTTAGTAACGTATGACTATGTATAGCATATACTCTTTCGCAGTGTGTGTTTATCTGTCTGTGTACGTCAGTAGAATGTGTCCACAAAGCAAAACGTAAACAACATATAGCTGCAGAATATACTGTCTGATTACCAGTATGGTTATTCCGACAGACAGCCGTGCACCAGGCAAAAATCCGAAAGCGCTGAGAAACACTTTTACCTCTATAATAACCTCCAAATGTCTGGAAAGGCTCCGATCAATCTGCACCCTAACAATAACGGTCATTTTAAAACGCACCAATTGTTATCCTTTTCCCCAAAAACACATCCATCCATCCACACATCCTTTAACCTCTATCATAATAAAGTGCTTTGAGAAAATGGATCAAAACATCATGCTCCTTTATGTGTCACCTTTTTTGGATTTTATTCAAGTAACTGTACATAAAAGTGGAAAAGAGGTACAGAGGATGCAGTGGTTTGTCTCCTCTACTGTCTACTTTAACACTTGGGCATCTGTGGAAATGATGCCAGGCTTCTTCTTATTGACATTAGTTCTGCTTTCAATTTAATATAGCGTCATTTAGTAACCAAGAAACTACAGTTCCTGCGAGGGCCGTCACCTCTATTACAGTGGGTTTATACTTTTTTTTTTTAATACTGTAGACCGCAAATGCTCAAAGTGGACGATTCATTATTGCCCACCATTGTTCTCAATTCTGGTCCCCACTAGAGGTGTGTACTTAACCCATTTCCCTATAATCTTTATACAAATGGCTGTCCCTTTACCACTCCCTTTAAACTCTTTTTTCTTAGTGTTTTTAAATTTTTTATAAACAATCAACATTCCAGAGCACATTTTCGTACGTACGTGGTGTAATGATAGTTTTCACTGCCTTAAGACTAATTTAGCATCTCCAAAACATTGATCCATCCTCCCAATATCATCATCAACAACATAGAGGTGGTTGAAAGTGTGGAGCACTTTAGATACCTTGGTATTCATTTGGATGTCATCAACTTAAATCAGCCTACTTTAGGTATCTACAAGTGTCACATATAAGTGTCACAGCACAGTGTGAGAGCTTGAACCCTGGTCTTCCAATCCGCAATCCAAAGCCGTAACCATTTCAGTTAACACTGCTCACTTTTCCAGATTGAGTTTTATAAATTGACTTAAATTATATATACAGTATATATAATATTCTACAGTAAAATCAGCATCTAAATGCAAGATTACAGATTAGGGTCTGGCTATGGACAGGGTTCCATTTAAAAAAAAATAAAAAATGTTTTTAATTAAAGTTCCAAAGTGGTAAAATTATGAAACTTAGCAAACAAAATAAAATACTTCGTAATATTTCTTGATTGTCAACATCTAAGCTTTCACTGATCACCTTTCCACTGCCACCTGTTTTAAACTCATTTTCTCTGATTGCCACATACTTTCCTACCAAGGCAATTTCTTTTTTTTTTTTTTTTTTTTTTTTTGTCATGTACTCCTTCAAAAACAGCTTCTCCGGAGAACAGCTTGCTCTGCTCGTGATTTTGTGCTGTATAGCCGCCGGGTGAAGGACATTACATTTTGCTGAGTTTGTAAACTTGCAGCAAGTTTGAAAGTTCTCGTATTCTTCTTTTGATGTGACCGATTGCCAGCGTAGATGGCATGTTTTGAAGAAACTTCTTCAAATGTCGCAATACTTTTCTTACATTTCGAATGTATAGTCATTGTTTCTAAAACTTTGTGCATTCTATGGAAAAAGGATTTTATGACCCATCCTTTGTTGAACAGTGCGGTGACTGTAAACATCATTCTCCTTCATCCCGCTCAATTTGATCTCAGTTGCATCACAGTGGGAGTTTCTCCCACCTGCTTCTCTATTGAATAAAATTGATACTGATATGAGAAAATAGGGGCATACGAAAAAGTAAATTCAGAAATAGCACATAGAATGCGCAGTATGGGCTGTAGTTTGCCAAATCCTGCCCTTGGCACTTGTCAGGGAAGTGATCCATTTCCGTTAGCTCCTATACATGTCAACATGCTTCACAGACCAGCTGCTGGTGTGGTTTATGCTAGTATAGGTCATTCTGCCTTTTGGTTGCTGCTCTTTTTCTACCTTTGACCTGTTAAACCATTTTTTAACATGATTGATTCTTTGTACCGTCTCCTTCCAACTGTGGTTATCAGTGGTCTGCCAGATTGATTGATATCAGTAAGCCCAGGAAAGGCAGGGACTTGCTTCTGGCCTTAAGCATTAAAGGGATTATGGAAGGAAAATTTTAAAAGTTCTTAACATCTGTAATCCATGGAAATGCCAAATCACAAATTATAAAATGCTTTGATGAGCAGTTGCATCCAGGGATAGTTGGAAAAGGTGTGACTTGGACTAGTTCATTTAATAAAGTTGTGTGGTTTTGTTCAAACTGAGATTAAACATCGTTACCATAGGCTTAGAATCTCCTAAGCGATATGTTCTCACTAATCAGAAGAAAAAGTGGTGCATACAACATTATTATTAATTATACTTAAGGTTTTCCCCACCGATGCCAGTAATTCCTCTAATTCCCAGAGTTAGGATTCATTTGCCGAACGTTTGATTTATTAGTATATCGAGTAAAATTAGCCAGTGTGACTACCAATATACCAATATTAAAACCATCACTATAATTCCAAATTGTGATTAGTAAACATGTCTGGCCCAAATACCAAAAATTATAATCAGCATCAAAATTAAAGGGCAAGGCATAAGACCTAGCAAGGCAGTTTGGGTTGAACAAACAAACTATACAGAGTTAAAACGGCTCAAATCTTATATGCTTGGAAGGTAAACTGCAGATCTTCACACTTAGGAAAGAATGAGTGCATTAAATAAATAAACAATTAATTAATTACTCCATTACTTCATACATATTTCAAAAAATAAGTCAAATAATATGGAAATAGCAGTCAATGTCAACAGCCATATGAAATCTTCAAACAATGTTATGACAGAAGACGAAGCGCAAATAGAAATAAGTGCTTGTTTATAACACACTAATTACTTTACTTCATGAAAGGTTACTAATGACAACGTTTAGATTTTAATGATTAACAGCCAGTTCGTTTCGCGTTCCCTTTTTGTTATTGCTTTCACAGACGTAGGGATGACACATTCTCATTTCAAGAGCGCCGTGAGTGATGCATTAAGCAGATGATCTCTGATTATCAGTTGGACAACAGGAATTTCATAGTGAATATGAGAAGTGAAGTGCACTGATAATGAGTTAAGGCAAGGTTCGGCTCGTACCTGTTACCTCGTATTTGCAATGCATTTGTTTATAGTCTTAGAGTCAAAAGTTTAAGCAATTTGCTGTCCAATATCTTTTCCCTATACAATTCCGAACACTGATTTTATCATAACATTTACAGTTACAGCATTTAGCAGACTGACTTACAACCGAGCAAGAGTGTTGAGGGGAGGGTTAAGGGCCGTGCTCAGTGGCCCAGCAGTGGTAGGATGGCAGTGCTAGGAGTTGAACCCCGGTCTTCAGATCAGCAGTCCAACACCTTAACCACTGAGCTACCACTTCCCTCATAACCAGATTTATAAGTGTGTAGTTTAACTTATTTACACTACACAAAACTGACAAAGTACAAAGATGATGTTGGAAGAGAGGGGACACGTTATGGCTAACAATTTTATCATTGTGTGGTGAGTGGAACCAGGTGAGTGTATATAAAGAAATAGCCATTGCAGTGGGTTTCGCATACTTAGGTTTGTGGTCCAGTGTTTACTGTGTGTGTGTGAGCTTCTATTTTGCGCTTTCTTCTTTCCACTCAAATTAAATGTCACTGTGATTAACCTGATGACCATTAGAAGGTTAAAAAAAAACCTATTATTTCCAACATTAGCTCCTGGCCTACCTTGTCCCTGACGTGAAATAAAGCAGGTACAGAAGATGAGTTAAGTTTTATTTCTATCACTAACCTGCTGGCAATAAGCAATTGAAAGTTGGCCTTGATCAAAAGAGTTGCTTTCCTGTCTCGTAATGGCATAGTGGTATTGATATGCCTTCTTCTAGAAACACCAAAACATTTTTCCAAAGAAAATAAATGCAATATGTAAAATAAACTTAAAATGGATTTGTACAACTGATAGAAATAACACACAGCGAGAAAGTTTACACATTCGTGCGTTCTCAAGAGGGAATTAATAATCAGCAGCACATGATGCATTTACAGCATCCCTAATAACTCCCTTGTTAGGATTACGTTTGTTTATTGTTGTGCAAAAAAGTGATTCTCAGGCAGCGGTCCGCGGCCCTCTAGTGGGCCTCGGAGTGCTATGTGGTGGGCCGTGTAGGCAGTGGTAGACTACCCCCAAATTTATTTTTGATTGACAAATCGTTTTTTTTAATTCTACTGCAGTGGCATAACGGATTAACAGCAGAGTATATCGTTGAATTTTCTGTTATTCATTCGTGTTCAAACGATCATGTTTGGAAAGGTGGTCCTTTCTTAAACAGTCATTGGTGGGCCATGAGTTGCAAACGGTTGAGAACCCCGGGTGTAAAATATTAGTTCGCACACATCTCTGAATGAAATGAGTGATTGATTAGAATTCCGAGCCTGACAGCAGTGCTGGTTGTCTTGTTGCCATAGTGGTAGGCTTCTTATTTCATTAATAAATTTCACTTTAGGCCACACCCACTCCAGATGTCATACAGATACAGACTGCATGTCGTTATTGAAGCTGACATTCTGCACTTCTTCTCATGTTTCAGATTTAATGGCCATAAGTAGAGAGAACCTCAAGGTCTAGCCCAATATTTGTCTGATTTCTTGAAGACTCCTGCTTTTTGAAGGTCGTGAACATAATGACCGTATTACTAGCAATATGTATTAGATGACCAGGGCTAATAATGTGCATAGTCATTTCAGGCCTATTATTTCTACTTGAAACTGATAGTGCCTCACTAGACACCGATGGTCAGTATGTAACGATCTACAGTCTAAGCTCGATAGAGTTCACCTTCAAATGCCTTTACGACTAATGTGCCGCAGGATCTTCATTTCAGTCTCGCTTCTATTTTAGTTTCCCCACAAAACACCACGAAAACATTGTCACTATTAGCTCTGCTATGTGGTAAATACACTGCTACATTTTCACTGGGGAGGTTTTTCATTTCAACGGCTCATGTTAGTCGTGGAAGTGATTTCCTAACAGGGACTTTCATATGGTAATACCCTGCAAATACATTTTTGTTTTCCTTTACTACGATAAAAGCTCTGTAGTTGTCTTATTATGTAAGAAAGATGAACAGTTAAACATTTCTCATCTGAAACTGAATTAATTTGGCAAGTAATTGCTCAGTAAGTGTTCGTTGAACTTGCTTTAGGTCAGGACTCTTTCCGCTCAAACCGTACTTTTTATCTTTCCAGCAATTCTCAAGTGTATTAAGATGGCTTTCATCAGTTAAGGCCCCCTCCACACACACACACACCACCGCCACCGCCCTTGAGATTAGCCCAAAATTATGCATTCTCTTTTTACATTTTTCCCAACTTTTTAAATAATTCAAACGCCACAATCTTATACCAAGCAGTTTCAGCTAAATGCAAAGTATGCTTTAACAAGCCTAGCTAATACAAATCCCATGAGTGAGCTGCAGGAGCAAGACACAAGCAGCGTGGAATTCCTGTCAGATACTGGATCTCCCATCGATGTGTCTCTGGCATGCCTCAGTATGATGGGAATTAATCATTCTGTCTGTTGACAGGTACTGACAAGATGTCCCTTTTATATTTACACACTTTTTCTCCATGATTTATTTGAAGGCCACAAGCGAAGTCTGCGTGAGTCCGCATGGAACTTTTTTTTTGTCCTTTTTTGTGTTTTTTCATTTAATGAGCCCACATCAACCTCCTTCTTACTGAGTGACAATAGACTCTCATTTACCGTCTGTAGGCGTTGCGGAGGCTCATGCATCGTATGCTTAAACTGACAGGATCTAGCTGAAAGAACAATGCACAGCAAAGCAGAAGACAAACTCTTTCTCTTTCAAAAGCTCACACACTGACTCTGAATATCCAGCGTCTGAGCCGAGGGGAAAATGTGGTTAATTGCTGCATATTGGCAAATAAACGGATCACGAATTTATTCCACAGTTCTGTAAAATTCTCAGTTCTGATTGGTTCTTGGTTTGTGTTAATTCATTTTTAAACAAAAAGCAGCCAGGTTTTCTGTCTAGGTCCCCGTTCTCATGTTATCCTTTTATTAATTAACATCGTCCACAGGGACATGGATAAGGTGAAGTTTTCGGTGAGGAGCTGTCTGTAGGATTAGCGCTTTTAAAAATAGAATAGAAAGCCAGAAGGAAAAGAAGCCTTTATTTATTTGTTTTGGTACAGTGAAATGATTTCCTTCACATATTCCAGCTTGTTAGGAAGCTGGGTCAGAGCACAGGCTCAGCCATGATCCAGCTAAAGTATCTCACAAAAGTAAGTACACCCCTCACATTCTTGTAAATATTGTATTATATCTTTTCATGTGGCAACACTGAAGAAATTATACTTTGCTTCAATGTAAAGTCGTGTGTGTACAGCTTGTATAACAGTTTGAGTGTCCCCTCAAAATAACTCTACACACAGCCATTAATGTCTAAACCGCTGGTAACAAAAGTGAATACACCCATAAGCGAGAGATAATGTACATGATTCAGGAGCCCAATAATGGCAGTTATCAAGACTTTGAGCAAGACCGTAACTCTCTTTGCTCTAGATGAGATTAGTGACTGTTTTATACAGCGAATGTGGTTTACCAAGTATAATGTTTATTAAATAGTTTATCGGTTACAAACTGTAATTCGCAAATTGCGGTGAATGGCATAAATAAAACACTGTTGTTGCTGGGATTTACAGTATGTAGGGTGCATTGTTGATTATTTAGTCTTCAGTAACAGTGAATCCTACTATGTTTTCTTTCTTAATCTTTAGAGAATTCAGATGACCTTCTGCATGGGTCGAAAATGTGACTGACCATTTAAAGTTATTGATTTCTATGATCCAAAATATGATTACATCACTTGATTAACATGGGATTTTCCATGAGCTACATGTATCTGTTGCACTTTCATTTGTGTCTAGATTAACTTTGTGTATGCTTGACCTAAAAACCAGCTGATTTGGCTTAATGAAGCAGCAAAGCCCACAATGGATAACGCTCCCAATTTCCTCGTTAAGCCTTTTTTTGTAAACATTGTCATTACTTTTAATTATTCCGCTAATAAACAGCTAGTTTGGATCAATTCTGACCTTTTTTTTTTCCTCTTTAGACTTCTCCGTGGCTTGTATAGGTACTTATTCTTGTTTGTCTTCATATTCAAACTTTTCTTTCTGTTCTGCCAATGCACATCGAAAAACTGAATATACATTTAAATACCCGAAAACTTTCTTTAAGACGTTTTTACCGACATTGTGTAAATGTAAAGCATATCCGTTTTTACGGAATGAAGGATGGATGGAGGGATAAATTGTGTGACAATGCGCATGGCTAGCGCTACAAGCCAGGAAAAGATTATTTTAACTCGGCTAGCGTTGCAGATCCATGCACTGATTCATCTCACTGCAGCGGTACATCTTTGAGCTTTACTGCCTCTCCTCCAGAAGCAAAAACTTTGCAGAGTCAGAGCAATTTTGGAGAAACAGAATCAAAGGGCTGCAGAGATGCTATGAGACATGAACTGAATTTCCTCTGTGAGTTTATTCCTAACTTTTTGTGTGGCTTTCAAAGGTTTATGTCGAGAACGAGTTAACGGTGCTCTCTGATATTTTACTCTTGTTTGTGCAGCACACGTCACATCTTTTAGTTAAATATTTGTGTGCCAAAGTGAAGCCTAGTTAGAACGCCAAGTATGTCATACACAGTTTTTGTAAGATAATACCTGCTCAAGGTCATGTTAGGTCTTTTAAAAAAACCGGTTTGGCTGTTGCTTGTAGTCTGGTGTAAATTGTTTTTACTATGGCCACCTTCTTAGAGAGAAGAAAGAACAGAAGTAGAAAAAGAAGCCACCCTTTGCGTCTGTTTTGATGACGGATTATACTTGTTGCAGGCGACACTATTTTTAAATGGGAAGAGTTTTGGGTGCTTTAACCTTCCAGATGAGAGAGTTATTGGATAGTTTGCATCCATTTCTGACAAGGAAAACGCTTGTTTAGATTTTAAATGATCGCTCCATTCGAAAATATGCTACATCGGCTAATTTTAAAATTTGTATTTGTGTTCGGAGATTTTGGTGCTGTTTTGTTGGGCTGGTGATGCATTTTTATTGTTCCTGTGTAAAAAAAAATAATAATAATAAAAAGTAACACTTGTCTGCTCCTCTGATGTCACAGGGGAACATTTCTACTGATGTTTAATAGAAGATAAATCCTACGCTTCTCTATTAGCTCCAACAAAACAAAGGAGAGCGCGCTTCTATAACTCGCAATGTTCTGCGTCATACTAATGACAAATCCAACACGGATTTATTAGATTTGTAGCAGTGACTCAGCTGCGCTCGTTAGTGAACTATGAGATGACTAACATGATGGCATTGATTGTGGCGTTAGCGCATTTGTGCAGAGTGTCCAGATGAGGAAAAAAAATGTCAGTTCTGGCCAGACTATAGACCTGAAGCTGCTGTTATAGTGCCTCTCTCTAAGTAGAAATAATGCAAGGGCTCAATCCTACTGGCACCAGCTCTTTCATAGACAAAAAGCATTGTGGGTAATGAAGAAAATCAGTAACCAAAGTGGAATTAGAACTTGTCTATGAGAAATGGTTCTTAGAACCGGCAAAGGAAACAAACCATGTTACTATTCCCAATGCAAGTAAATATCCGAATATACGAATAATAAAAGTATATATGTTTGGATTAAAGTATCTCACGTGTTTGTAGCACATAACTTAGGCAAAAGGCAATCATATCCGTGTGTATTGTGTGGTGATTAACATCAACACCTATTTCAGATTTAGTCTCAATATAGTCAAAAGTATCAGTGAGATCAGGAAAAAGTGTTGGGTGAGTAGGTGTGGGGTGCATTTGGCGTTCCAGATCATCCCAAAGGTGCTCAGTTGTTCAGTTGAGGTCAGGGCTCTGTGTAGGACACTCGAGTTCTTTTACTCCAACCATAACACCATGTTTTCTTGGAGCTTAGGGGCTTCATGAACAGTGGCATTGTCATGCTGCAACAGTGTTTGAGCCTCTTAGGTTCATTGAATAGTAATTTATTGCTACAGCGTAGAGACGTTTTATACACTTGTGTGCTTATAACATTGTAATAACAGTCCAAGGGGCACCTTTCGGCCATTTGCTGTATTTAAATGACACATTTATAACATTGACTTACCTTCTAACAAAAGGGAAGATAGAACCTCATCAATTTTAAAGTCTTATGCGTCTGTTCTTCTCTCTGAAATTGGTTTCAATGAATTGATCATTGAATGTGGGCCAGTAATGCCAACGGATTCTCTTCGAAAGGTGCCATTGTAGCAGCTGTGGCAGATCTAAATCTCAGAACTTCTAACAGCTACATGGTGAATTACCAACACCGGGGTAGAGATTCCACAGCCTGATATTGCAGCGTATTCCGTAACATGGGAAACATTCATCTACATTTGTATGACACCACACAGTAATAACATTAGGGATGCATGTTGTTCTTTGTTTGCCAATTAATTTGCTATTTGTCACCATTGTTTTGTTCCGCCCTGAAAAATAAATGTTGTTGACATTGTATAGTTCCTGCACACTGGTAGCTTTTGTCTTGCCAGGTGCAATGATTCTCTCTCTCTCTCGCGCTCTCTCTCGCTCTCTGTCTCGCGCTCTCTCTTGCTCTCTCTCTCTCGCTCTCTCTCTTTGAACAGCAGTACTCCAGCTCCCCTTCTCCCTGCTGAATCGGTTTAATTAGTCACCACTGTCTGTTGTCAGTGTTGCAGTGCTGGCTTGTTCAGCTCCCATGGTGCCTCACCCGTGCCAGAATTCTGAGCCCAGCGAACGTTCTGAAAAGCATCGGGGGGGAAAGCAGCAGGCTTTCAGTGGGGGAGAGAAGCACTGAAACATGCCACTGGCCTCCATGGAGTCAACTTCCTATGACTGTTCTATGTTATATGTTTGACAGCATTTGCTTTTGGTTAAGTTGAGTATCTAAAAAAGGGAAAGCTCACAGGTGGGTAAGACGGCAAGATATATGCCATAGGATATGTGACGTTTGGGTTAGTTTGACACGGTTGGGACTCCAGTGGAAGTTGCTTCACCGAGCTGGCTACATTTTTTAGCATGTTAAATAGATTCTGGCTAGGAATGTGCATGTGATTCACTTGGAATAGCATTAAAGGAGAATTACAGGGTGTCAGACCCCTAGTGTCGCATCCAGCCGAGACAGAGTATATTTTTGGCCTGAACTTCAGATGTCATTGTGGTAAATACAGCAGTGGAATAGATGAGAAGCTTCCCAAATTTCCTACAGTAGCTCTCATCAATATTAAAGAAAGATTGGAAATCAGTTGGACAGGCTGTGTAGCCTGAGTCAGATCATTACTGTTTTTTGGCAAACACATGATGTGTCTAACAAGGATATAGTAATAGTGGTCAAATCTGTAACAGACTACTATTAGAGGCTAGATGCATTTGATTTAAATGAATATGAATCGATTAAAAACATTTGAAAGGAACATTTGAAACAGCTGTTCTCATGCAAAGCAAACAACAATTTTCCACGTCGTACGTCGCATATGAAAAGGAAACCGGAAATTGAATTTACAAGCCGAGTGAATGTGAAATGAAATGGCACCAGGAATGGAAAGAAAAACGAACTTCAATTGTTCACACCAGATCCAAAGCATTTCTACTAATTTTGTCTTATTCCGTGTTCGAAAGAGTAGTCGTATTATGCATAACCAACAATCTCCACATTGCTGGAGGCTTAAGATGTTTTTCTGTCCAGCAGCTGGCCGTTTTTCCCCAAAATACAAAGCAATATTAATGATTGATGGAAAAGCCAACAGAAGCAAGTCGCATGTTGTTTCTATTTTTTTCCATCTAGTTGTTCAAGACCTGTTTTTTTTTTATGAATCACTTATACATCATGGTGTGTTGACTGTTATGTTATACCTTTCAGTGAATGTAAAAGTACGAAAGAAACAAAAAATGATGCAGCAAACCGTTATAGGGAATAATCGCCAACTGGATGATATGATTTGACTTGACATGAAGTGGAATTACTGTTTCCACCCCCAAAGTGCGTTCGAACTGCTTTTGATGCAGCCAGTTTTTCCCTCAGAACTTCGGCATCGAACGTTTGATGGCGTCGGCAGGAAAGAATTGATTATAAAATTCGAATGAACTTAGAAATCACACTGATGCTCACACTAAAAGTTATAAAAGCTCCTGGTTACACAATTTACTATGTACAGCTGTAGAAATTTTTTTTTTATTTTATAGATAACATTATTAATAAAAACACGTGCTTCCATCAGAGTTTTTCCTCGCCACCATTGCCTCTGGCATGCTTGTAAGGAATAAAGACATTTATTCTACAATGGAAATCAAATATTGTTCGGAAAGTTCTTCCCAACACTGTTGCAGAAGTTCCCACAAATGTGTCGCACTTGTAGGTTGCTTTGCTTTCACCCTTCTGTCCAGTTCATCCCAAACCAGCTCGATGGGGTTTAAGTCTGGAGA
>JAOUQX010000041.1:11657111-11671598 GCA_028566295.1 Liobagrus marginatus | reverse complement strand
AATATACTATGCTTTGAATATCCTATAGAACTGTACACGATATAAGTATACATTATATACACATTCTATTATTGAAGTATTGTAATATATCCCACCCTCTAACAGTCTCACATTCAGATTTCTTGAAACATTTTTGGAGTCGGCATATAAAAAAAGAAATGAATATAAAAATATGTAAATATTTATTTTGATGGCATTGGCCTTTTTTAAATGAATTTTTTTATATATTTAATATATACGTATATAATTATAAATATATTTATTTATTATATATATTTACATTATACATTATATTTGCTTTTTATTTATTATGCTGTCCTCAGCTAAAATAAAACAGCAAAGTTCTGCCTAATGATTCTGCCATTCCGATTCTTTTCTAATATAAAATTATAATCTTTCATAACATATAATAAAATGTGGAGTGACAAAATCCTGGTTTGTGGGTTATGAAACAGCCCAGATGATGTGCTGAATGTGCTCAGACTTTCCATTACATATAGAACAAAAACGTAGAACTATAATGTTAATGTGTTACTAATTCTAAAGTTTCAGTTTTCCTGGTCACTGTTTTTCCCCTCAAACCACAAAACCTATATATACACACACGTTTTCTATGGATTGGCATACTAACCTCATTAAAATAAAATACTATGACCTCAAGCACTAAAAGGGCAACAAATGTGTGTAAATATGTGTATGACCACAGAATCATTCCTGCCTAATGGAATAACAACTCCCCCAGATGTCACAGTATTCCTGATGATTAGTAGTAAGCAGCGGCGTTCGCTCATTAATCAAGTTTGGAGTTCAGGAGAAAGCATTTCATTCTTAACTAATAATTATAAGATCAACGAAAGCTTGCATTTTTGATTTGATAAGATATTAGTCGAATTACTATTGAGAAAGCTATGCACATAGGTTTTTTTTTTTTGTTGCTGTTTCACGTTGGTTCAGTCCCACGCATCTGTTGCATTGACAGAGCAATGAATATTTAAACAGGGAAGTCAAAAAAGAGCTACACGCTATTAGACCTATAACATCTCGTTCCTATTCATGTTCCCTGATCTGGGGACACTGTGTCCTAGTGCTTTATATCACGTTAGATAATCTTATTCCATCTCCAGTCTTTAAAAAAAAGAATACCTTTCTCTTATGACTATTAATTAAAATGCTATTTGCATTTAATTTGTTCAACCTTTTTTATACTGTATAAGCTCAGTGTTCTGGCTCTAAAAACAAAGCAACAGGACATGTTTACGGATTTCTGGATATCTTTAATAATTCTTTGTTATGTTCCTTCTTCCCTGCTGTTGCATTGTAAATATTCTGTACTGGAACTCTGCGTTTCACTGCCATCATACCTGAAGCATCAAAAAGATTCCAAAGTCATTTACCGTAACTCTAATGTGCATGGATGCTTGTGGGACGGGACGCAGAATTCGTGAATGGGAACGACTATCAATAATACCTGCGGCACGCAGTAACTACAATGTTAGAGTTACATAACTGCCTTTATTATAAACGGATTATTGCTGAGATTGAGGCACCAAAATGATCCGCATAATAGGTGTTCAAAAGAATTCGGCTGTTGTACTCAATTCCAGATAATAGTTCATTAAATTACATTAAATACACAGAAACCGGCTTGCGTTAAAAGTGGTAGAAGATGGTAAGTGGGTTGAAGAAAAGCACAGCCAAAGAATACTAATATTCAACACGTGGAGGTGCTGGTTTGACTGATCTCGACTCCCAACTCCCAGAGTTGACTAACTGACCTCCTAATTCCTGTCCAGTTAGTTAATAACCAGAAGACATTCTTGAGGCTCCTGAGAGCCACAACAGAAATGAGTTCGCCAGTCATTCCCCCCGAAGGTTGCATGTTCTAAATCCTGACAATGACAGTCATAAATGACCAGAAGATCAAGAGAGCAACAAGGATTAAACTGGTGAAGCGACCTGGTAGTGCAGTCAGTGTTCATCCCAAAGACGTTCAGTGGGGTTGAGGCCAAAGATCTCAAGTTCTCATGGTATATTTTGCCAAATCAACTTTCCTAAGACAGGTTTTACACTGGGGCAATATGGTCTGTTCCCCTTTGTTTCAGTGTAAGAAAGACTAACATGATTTTTGCAGTCCCTGCGAGTTATTCCTGTTTCAAGCATCAGCAATTCTTTATTTACTCTGAGCAAGACTGACTAGTATGGCATAGCCGTAGGGACAAATGTAATGCTTCATTTGTAATTACCGTTGTATTTGCTCATCCAATTTTCAAGCATTTCTGCAAAATTTCATTTCACGTAAGCGTTTTCTAACTGCCCGAGTGAGATGTTCGTGTCTTCCTTACTGTTCCCCAAAAGCAGTGGCATTTGAAGTTCTTCTCTATGGAAATCAACAGTGTCAGTACTATGCGAGAACATCCTGAAAAATAAGGCTGTATATTCCTTATCTATTCTCTCGAATCTACAATTTCAGAAACCTGTGTAGCAACCTCAACAGTAAGAACCTGCAAACATCAGCACAAAAAAAAGCTTTTACCCACACCTGTTTTCTCACACATAGTAGGTCAAAGGGTGAACGCAGGACGTTTCCGCACTAGCTAACTAAGAGCGATGGGGTGAGGAAATGAATGAATGGATGGATGGATGGATGACTGGATGGGCGCATGAATGAGTCACCTGTGTTTGTGTAAGTGGTGACCCTAATGGTGCCTCATACACCTGTTTATGTGGCTGACCACCTGTCGCACATCAGCTAGCTTAGTGTGTAAGGCGTGCTAAATGGCTGCCTGGCAGGCGAAGCACAGATTCGTGCTTCATTGCACGTCGGCACGGACACATTCCCGTAACTTATTCTATAAACAGCTCAAGCATCAAACCTTGATTTTGCTTCACAGTAAGGAGCAGCTGTGGTGAGGGTTAGGGTTAGGGTCCAGTGAGGGTTTGGGTCCGTGATAGCATCATCGCTACGTTATACAACCACTGATGTTGCTTTAGTTAAACAAGGGAAATAAAAAAATATTTCAACAGATAATTTGAGAGTCTTATCAATTTCCAGAGGGCCCATTATGGACTGGAACTGGTTTTGGCTTTTAACTGGACTGCATATGTATTCAGATACAACACACTGACCTTTACTGCCTTTGGACATCACTGATATGCCTCTAGGACTGGTCAATAACGTGCCTCGACAAGTTTTAAACCTCAAACTACTTTGTTAAATAGGGTTATACTAAAAGAAGAGGTTATAAAAAAAAGAAAGTTGCCTCAGAAATAAAAAAAGTGATGTGAACTAAAAATATACTGATAAATGGTTTAAAAAACAAAAACAAAAACAGACTCATGAGTTGAGCTGTTATTTATACATGACCCAGCTTGGGCACGGTGGCAAAGTGGTTAAACACTCCTGCCTCATCGCAAGAAGGTCATGGGTTCGATTCCCACCCAGGGTTTGGGCAGGATGTGTGGGTTTGTTTGTGCGGGTTTTCCCCGGGTACTCCGGTTTCCTCCCACCTCCAAACATGTGATTGGGCATAGGTGAATTGGCTACTCTAAATTGTCCCAGGAGTGAGTGTGTCTTCAAGTGCTAGCCCTGCGATTGTCCAGGGTGTCTCATGGCCAAAGTTAGCTGGGATAGACTCCAGTGCCCCCAAGACACTGAACAGGATTAGCGCTAGTTAATGAATGAATTAACTAGCTCAGTCTCTGTAGCGGATACTCATTTATGGTTTCTCCAATCACTCCATTCATGTAAGGTCACTAAATAGGGTCAAAGATATATGGACATCTGCACCTCCCAAAGGTTGAAGCACACAATTGTTTGGATGTGTCTGTATAGATGTAACTAACATTCACTGGAATTAAACAAGGACCACACAACATGACAATGCTCAAGTGTACAAAGCAAGCTCTAGAAAGACAAGGTTGCCAGAACGAGCTTTCATCTCAACTCCACTGTACACACCTTAGGGATAGAAATAGAACACAGACATCAATCTCTGACCTCACTGATGTTCTTGTGGCTAGATGAACACAACATGTATATGGGTGTGATGATCATGTGTCTACATATTTTTAGCCATATTGTATAGGCTGTAAAACCTTTGACACCCATTTTTCAATTTATTTATAGTGCTATGATTAGCAAACTGTCAACATGCCTTGTTTTTCTTTATAAAAAATAAATCAACAACAAAAAGAAAAGACTAGGGGCAACTGACGGACAAAGAGTTATGAGTTCATTCTCTGTATGTCAAAATGAAAATAGATGCGTTTCATGTTCATGCCACTAGTTTAATGAAGTTGGAGAAAGCGCCCTTGTGACACTAAACATAACTTTGCCGTATTATATTATTTTTTAAATTTAACGGTCTCTTTATTAGTAATAAATGCCTAACCATTAAAGTTTAGTTAACAGTAAACAGCTGGTGATGTTTACTGTTAATAGCTGCTTATTTGAAGGTTTGTCAAAGAGCAATATTATATAGCTGGACTGTCCTAAACTCTAATTAAATATCGGTCTTATAGCATGTGGAACACCTAACATGTAATATGTAAATGAGTAAAATCAACTTAAAATAAGGGCCCCATTAAATCTGCCTCTCCTAGCAAATGAGTACTGCATTCCAGAGCACTCGAGTTCTTGCCAGAGTGGATGTGCTGAGTGGAGTTTGATGGGACCACCAAATGACATCACCTTCAACACAGAGCCAGATTAAATAACAAGACATGGGTTGTAACTTGGGTGATGTCTGGCCACTACGGCATAAGTAACAGCATGGGCATTATATATATATATATATATATTGTATATATACATACACACAATATATTATATAATACAATATTATATAATACAATAAATTATATATACAATAATTTGACCAGATTTCAGGTTTGTTCTGCCACATGGAATAACGGTGCAATAAAACAAACTGTCTCCCCCCCCCCCTTTTTCTTTTTTTTAAACAGAGAAACGCCGAATTCAGCAATACTTGCACTTTCCCTGACTTTTGCTTGACTGTGGTTTTTTGATTAAGCCTGGAGCTAAATTGCGAGGCATGTGAAATGCTACAGCTCTACCGTCTGCAGGCATAACCGGGCGAGTCCCTTTATCTCAGCCATGTGGACACTGCACCGTTAACCTTTCCTATGGTGCAAGTCCTCAACTGCTTCCCTATAATCATCGGCTACACCCTCTCCTCTGCCCCTTTTGTCCTGCATCTTTGGAAGGGTTTCAATCTTGGCCATCTTCCAATTAGCAATACAAATTTAACACAAACTTCTATTATTAGTCGAAGTGTTACAGCATTTTATTCACTACGCTGCTTTTCATCAGCTAAATATAGTTGACGAACGAAGCCTGGCAAGCACTTTGCCTGCAATTAAAAGATGGCGTGACTAGCCATCAGGCATGACTAGCGATCACGACATAAAAGCGCTCATTGTGTGAGAGAATCCATGCTAATGGTCGTGGCCTCGGCTGGTCAGCCACAAAATTTCATTGAACGGTCTCTTTGAAAAGAGGAAAAGAAGGAAAAAAATACAACAAGACAATAGTGTGCACGTTTATGTGCATTTTAATGCAGTTTAATTAACATGGGAATAAAGCAGAACTGCTTTTGATTACAGAGTGTGTGGATGTATATCTATATACATATAAAAGTCATAATAGTATATAATATGCGCGCATATGTTCTTTTATAGTGGGAAAGGATCTGAAGATTGTTCTTTCACGTTTCCCGGCAGGAATCTACGCTCATGTGGAGAGGAACATTCTATTCCTTTTTTTTATTGTTTTTCCCCCCAGCGTGAGTTGTTCACTCTCACTCTGACAAAGTGTTTTACCCACAACAGTGTAGGAGTATGAGTGAAAGGACACTCGGTGGCTTAAAAGTCCACACACACACACACGAGGTCACACCCTATCCCAGAATCCCCCCCCTCATCTCGTATAGCAGCCTGGCCAACATATGGTACCTGATCTGCTAGATGTGTGTGTGTGAAAAGTGCACATGAGTGTATGCTGCGGCTCAGGACAGCAGGGTCTGTACCTGCTGAGGGGATCTGTGTAACAGGTTCTCAGGTTCTCTGTAGCCGTTAGCTGGATTGGTTACGGCGGTATACACCTCTCCGTACGCACGACACACCAGCTCTGTTGATTGCTTGAAGATCTGCTCTCTGCAAACAGCACATCAGTGGTCAGTTGTTAGTTTACCCGAACGTTCAGCACTTTTTATTTCCCATCATTTGGACCTAATGTAGCCTTAGTGTTATAATAGACAGATGGATTTTAAAGAAGCGCACAGGGAGATAAACGTACGGGCGAGACAAACGTGGCGTCCTAACTAAGGACATGCTAAGTGCAAAAAGTATTTTGTTTAGGCACTGAAGTGCTTTCTTTACTATTTGCACCTTAATTAAGTTTTATTGAAATTCTTGTCCTCTTAGGTACATTTGCAAGACAAAAAGGATACTTTGCACCGCTCACCTTTTCGTTTTGACCTTCTAAGTGCTTGTTGAAAATCTCAAATGACATGCAAATGTTTCGCTCACCCAGCCTGCCCAAATCAGTTGTATTTTCACTTTGTTAAAGGTTTTTTTTAAAACCTTAAATTCATTATACGTGTAATTTCATCCATCAGCGTACTGACCAGGCAAGAGAACGCCTGACACACTACCTCTATCTTTACTGAAACTGTTTCTAACTTTCCTTACCATAAACAACTGTTTTAACCCATGCTACTGGATGCATAGTGCTTTCTTATTCCTACTCAATCCTCCAGATGTTTAATTTGCTGGTGAAACAGCCCTGCCAGGCATTATTCAATCTAATATGTGCGCATAGGTTATATAAACAAGAGTGCTTGTATACCTTCTTACACGTCTCACTTGCAAGTTAGTGTATACACACAAAATGGACAAAGGTAAAGTCTTAGGACACATGATCATCACAATCATATGGGTTTCTAGCATCAGATTCCAGAATGAGTCTCACTCGAGCTGCTTTAATAACATTTAAAGTTTGTCCCAAAGGTGTTCAGCTCTGTGCAGAACATATGAGATCTTCCATAACAACCAAAACACACCATGTCTACATATAGCTCGAGGGCTTTGTGCACACGGGCATCGTCATGCTGGAACAGTGAGTACCAATGAAAGTAAATGTGACCGTTAAGCATATAGAGACATCCTAAACCAGTGTGCTTCTAGCTTTGTGTCAACAGTTAAAGAAAAGGTGCTGGTAAGGTCAAGTCACCTTAATATGTTACAATAAAAACATACTGCAGACAAATATACGAAACAAAAGAAGACATTTACATGAGCATCTCTTATGAAGAACGAAGTATAGAAATAAACTTTGTCCTTAAATAAAAATATGTTAGCATGAAAGTAATGGAGCAAACACAGTTCTAGAACAAGAATATATATAAGTATATACTAATTTGAGTTTAAAGGTGCTTAGTGAGAATATAACAAATATAAAATAGTATTGCACTGCGGCAGAAAGGTAGCACCATGTGCACAATCTACCCGCCGTACACAAATGACTATAAGGGATGCTGTAGGTGATGTACCACGTGTAAACAACATGAACTAATTTAAGCTGCTGGTTGACTAAGCATGCATACAGTGCGTTTAGCTGTGCACGGATACACACAACAGAAAAAGGCTAACAGTGCCACCTGCAGCTCCCTGAGAGCTTAGCTGCTGTAGAAAACATTCAGAGAAATGACAAACTACATTTCGGTTCGTTCCATGCGCACGCATGAGTAAAAGTATGGAAATCTATTTACTGAAATGCATCAAGCTCATGTTTGTCCTTGGTTTGGAATAAACAATCCACCTTTAGTTAACTCTCTTAAAACGGTCAAGCCACATGTAGCGGTTATGTGTAGGCGACTGAGACTCGGTGCTTGGAACAGGATCGGGGGAGAGAGAGCGAGAGAGAGAGAGAGCGAGAGAGAGCGAGAGAGAACTGAACCAGGGGATAATTAGCTGTGGTTGGCCCGTCCATGATTCCATTTCCATTAATAGAGAACATTAACCTGAGGCACACTGAGTGCTCCTCGGTCCGGCTACATTTCCCAGTAACAATGTGACTCAGAGATTCTCTTTCTTTCTCCCTGAAAGAGCAACGCCACACTCGTGCTAAAAGCATATTCGTGCAGCGAAGGCGAGTGGGGAGGCGGAACAGATGCACATACAGTCTCTCTTGGTTACCGGACTATTTGGTGTGTACAGTGGGAATTGGTTTGTGTAAAACACAGATAAAAATCTTTTTTTTTTTTTTTTTTTTTTTTTTTTAAATATGCGCCGTGAAAAAAACCGCATGTGCCAACAGCAGCACTTTATCATACAATACTAATAAAACCGTAGAGCTGGATAAAAACATGATTAGAATATTAAACGCAATTAGAAACCACTTGGACTGAATGAGAAAGAAACTGCTGAGGCAGGATCGATCAATGTGTGAAACATGGTGGATAGGAACCTATAGAGAAGACATGCAGCGCTTGGGAACACTTAGGCTTGTGCATACAAAAACCACAGTAAAAAAAAATTTGAACAGCAATAATTTGGAAACCAGAGCACGAGTCATTTTTGGTAATACATGATTACACCTGTGATGACCTTAAACAACAGCATTTCTGCCAGGTAAGCAGGCAACCAGTGTTTTAAGTTATTTCTTGTCAGCTTTAGCTCTCAATTCCACTCAGTGGGCGTAATTTAGCTGTGGTTTGTTGCCTATTTTGGTTTTTGAACTGATGTTCTAAGTAATCCCACAAGTTTATTTTTTTTCTGAGCATGTTACAACATTCTATCATGCTCACTGACAGATTATTGCCTTTATTACCTTATCTTTTTTAAGGTATGCGCTGTTTTAAATGGAAATGAACTAAAGCCTGGCCAGCAACTGATCTAATTGTATATTAAATAACATCTATCCAGGTGAAAATAACAACAAACCTTCATTTACAAAAAAAAAAAAAGCCCTAATTTATTGTATGGCAGGAAGAAGGAAAGGCTCACTTGATGGCTGCGCTGAGGAGGAAATTAAACTGAGGCATCACAAAGGTGTCAGGAGATGACAAGTAGCGATCAAACTGGACCTATGCATGAAAAGAAAAAGGGTCAGGACCAAATAAACGTGTGTGTGTGTATAGGCTAGTGATTGAAATGGAACAAAGAGAACAGAAGTGAATGGCACAAGGTACTAAGTGCAGGTGAGAGGTGTGTGTATTAGTGGTAGTGATGCCGCACTGTAAACCTTTTAGACACAGCTGTACATACAACAGTCAGTGATGCTCACACAGTAAACACTCTTTAATTTTGTTCTCTTCATCCTGAACATTGTTAAAGCCTTATTTTCTGCACAATATAGAAATAGTATAGCACTAATGTACAATGCAGCAAGGATGATGTTATATTTTAATAAACAGACTCACCATAGCTGCCTTCAGAGATGAACTGTCCATGCTTGTGAGGTTGGATAATGGACCCTAAGTATTTGAGAGAGAGAGAGAGAGAGAGAGAGAGAGAGAGAGAGAGAGAGAGAGAGAGAGAGAGAGAGAGAGAGAGAGAGAGGGAAGAGATTATTAGTTAAGACACTGATATGAGCCAAGTCTAAATTAAGGAATTATATTTGAAACCACATAATCCGACTCAGATTTGATTATGAGTTTTGGTTTGATCAGTGACCTCAGAGGGGCGTTTCGGGTCATTTAGTCAATGCTATTTTAAGTGTTCCAGCCTTTCATCCACTTAGGTTACAGATAGGGAGCCTGAAGTAGGGGTCCCTGGGAACAACTGCACACACTCACATCCAGTCACACACTAACAATTTAAAGATTTAAATCAGCCTATAAGCACGGGGGTGAAGCTCCATGGCCACAGGGCAGAGGTGGGAACCAAACTCCCAACCTCAGAGGTGCATGGATATGCGCTAGTTACTAATCCACCATGCGGGACGAAGAGAAATGAAGACCATTGTCGCAAAGCAGCTACACAGAAATGAAGATTTAGCTAGTGTTAGAACCCCATCGAGTAAATCAAAGACAAAAGTGATTAGAAAATACTCTTAGCTTTGAATTAGCCAATCAGATTTCTCATTTGTATTATTATTAGTCATTATATGCAAATTGTTCAAAGGATAAAAAATAAATAAATAAAAAATCACCTCTTGGACCCTATGTTCTCCATTAAATCATCTAACTTCCCTACCCCCAACGGCCTCACGCCACTTAGTTACCATGACAACCAATGTTGGTACATGGGTAAATGTGACTATAATCCAAACGCACCAATCGGGTTTGGTTACTTGTAATTTGCAATGCGTACATTAAGTCTAAGAGATAAATCAGCAGTCACACTGTCTGAACAGCGCCCCAAACACATTACTCATCAGCAAGCAGTCTGAACCCAAACATTCAGACCAACAGCAGATAAAAAGTCTCAAGAGTAGAATAAAATGAACAGACTGTTCATTACCATTTTGTAAATATTATCAAGAATTCGCCGAATTAGCACCTACTTACGCCTGCACGGAAAGAGCAACAAAATGTCTTGCACGAACAAAATGTGCAAAGATTCGGATGAAAAAGGACTTTTTCCTTTTTCACAGAACAGTTTTGCTGTCAGAAGTCTGAGTAATAGAGAATGAAAGCTCCAATAATTAATGCCAAGTGTTGACAGAGAAGCCGCTGAAGCAGGAGGCAAGACAGTTGTGTTCTGCACTTGTGGACAGCAGGTGTCTTGAGACAGTTAGTCACCCTGCAGCCTCTCACAGGGGGGAGTGGGCAGAGGACTGGCAAGGGAACGACCAGACTGCCAAAATGCGCCAAGGCCACTTTCTTCCTTTCACGTTTTTCTTTTGCCTAATACGCTTGGTCCACTCAAACGTTCTCTTCAGTTAGCTTACAAGAGCCTCTCTGTATCACTTATACTTCTGAATGGATTTCTGTAATGATCGTTTCAGTGCAGCCAAGATACTGAACATGAAATAAATAAAATAGCAAACACATGGAGGAACAAAACGGTTTCTACTTTGTGCCTGCTCCTTTATTTTAATTAGGAAAGACCAAAGGCAGGCCAAAAACATTCTGACCGCACTGCCAACATTTTTCTCTCTCCCACTGGCTGCGTTTCAGAAAATGAAAGCTTGTTTTAACGAATCGTACTGGTTCTAAACAGTTAGTTCAGCGAGTTCTACAATACTATTGCTCAAACAGTGTTGGTTCATCGGCTATAACTGTAGAAAGAAAGGCACCCTGTTTTAGAGGCTCAGAGAGATATTGGTTTCAAAATAGTATCATCTTTATAAAAGCATCTCCAGTATTAGTAAGACATTAATAATACATAAAAGTAAAGAATCCGAGTCGATCGGTGGACATTCTAAGGATGCAGGACATTGTGCTGACAGATGTGCTTAGTCAATAACAAGTGGCATGAGGAAACGCTTATTTACAGCTGTTCCAGTTAGAGTAAGAGATAAGCTTGTTTTAACGACGTGAAAACTAAAATGAAATATAGAAGTCACTTTGAATGGATTACAAGCATATGCTGCTGTTTAATAAATAA
Source organism: Liobagrus marginatus (assembly GCA_028566295.1). Classification (NCBI taxonomy): domain Eukaryota; kingdom Metazoa; phylum Chordata; class Actinopteri; order Siluriformes; family Amblycipitidae; genus Liobagrus; species Liobagrus marginatus. Next base: position 11,660,024 of record JAOUQX010000041.1, on the reverse strand, counting down.
AAAAATGTAACAGATAGCAAACCGATGTTGTATAAATAAAACATGTTTTATAAAATAACCGATTATCTCTGGGGTAATAAAAGAAACTCTACTTCATGTCCTGCTTTATCAAAGCATCACAGCATGCTACTATTACTTACATTTCCAGAACAACAATGCATTAATTATATGACCTTCTGTAGAAATTCAGCTGATTCTTGTGGATAATTATTAGTGATAGCAATCGTTCATATTCATACCTGGCCCATAGTCAGTATAACCATACATCAACATCAGATTTGTTTTGTTTGTATACGGACTTAAAAAAAAAAAAAAAAAAAAAAAAAAAAAATCAGTGCTTGATGAAGACATTAATCAACGTGTGTGGGCACAATTTTTCAAAACAAAAAAAAAGAATTAAATATCATCATAACGCCATCACTCCATCAAGAAAATGTAACGTTGGTGTTTTTAGATACATGATAAATGGGTTTATGAGGTAATTTATTTCTCTTTTCCTCCAGCCTTTAAAATCGCAGGCCATTTCCCGTAGACTAAAAAACTTAAGATTGAAGATGGTGCTTTCAGCTCTATTAATAAATGCTCTACCACAGAGTAACCATGGGAACAAGGTGTACTGAGAGGCTATTTTAACAAAAGAGACTATTCTTGTAAAATGAGGTGGAAAAAAAAAAAGGGGGGGTGTGGAATAAAAGGCGCAGCGTGAGCTTTGAGTGACTGGGAAGAGCTCCAGTTGACAATGCACTGATTACACACAATATGATTGCCATAAAGTGAGCTTTAAATATAATGATGCAGAGAGAAGCTTTACTGCAACTTACGCTGCAAAAAAAGCTTTTAAGCCTTGTCTGTATACCGAAAAAACAAGATGCGTCTTTATTTATTTATTTTTAACATAGTGCTTTTTAGCTGCAGCATTCAAAAACATTTGACTAATATTTTGGAACTGATAAAGACACCATTATATAAGAAAAATAAATACATTTAAAAAAGGCATTACTGAGACAGGAAGTTTCATGGCTTATATGGATAATAAGTTCAGGCGCAGGTTTAATGCACTTATTATCCCTATAATAAGTGTATTAAACGAGACTTTATTTCATATGAACATGTACTGTCTATACCCGCACTTAGTAATAAATTATTATTAAATCTTCCCATATATACAATGTCTGGCTAAAGGACTACGGCGGAGGTTTCTCCTTAAGAATTTGGTCTAATTATGTTTGTAAGCTAATGCATGGGCAGTAGTTATCAAAAAATAAATGCTTTAATCATTAGTCACTATAGTCCATTTTGAAACGAAGAAGTGAAGTGAAATATGGAAAAAGAACATCATTAATATAATGTAAAATAAATAGGACTTTATTATAGACAAAAGATCATAATAGCATCTTATGTTAATGTAATCTTAGTTTGTAATCTAATGTACATATAGTTTTATTTTCCAGTTAGGCTTTTATTGCACTTGGATTGCAGCAATAACTGCACTGGATATTTAAAATGATTTTATTGTAACCATTTGCCATGCCAGTTTTTAGACTTAAAAATGTAAATAAATAACAAGCAGGAATCAGTAATACATTTAAATATGACTGTGCAGGAAAAGGGCACTTACCTGCTCAATGCTGTGCTGCTGTACGCAGTTGTATATGTAGCCGAGTCCTGCTCGCGTCAGTACGTTGGACGCCTGCTCATTTATCAGCGTGTCCAAATGAGCTTCGATCTAATGAACACAAAAGAAAATACAAAGCTTTACGCACACACACACACACCTCGTGCATATTACTACCATCATAGTGTAATATGTAACACATATTAGTACTAACTTGCATCAGCTGTATTACAGCCGGACATTACAAGAGATTTCAGACGGAGCTCAGAAACTCTGCCGCACTAGCACACACGAAGATGACTAAATTTACATCAAAAGGTGTGTATACATCTTTTTTCATTAGAAATAAGAAATAATAATATAGAAATAATCCCCCATAAATAAAAATGACTACAAAAATTAACCAAACAAATTCAAAACGCTGTTCTCATTAATACGACATACTATTAGGGAGCGTATATTATTTTGAACAGGCATTCTAACACAAACCATACGTGAACCCAATTCTTCATATCCGTATTTGAATTCACAGCCATAAAATAGGTATCCAACAAATATAGTTTGATTTATACATTATGGCCAAAGCTTTGTGGACACCTTACCAGCACACCCATAATGGTCTTCCCAACATTGTTGGGACACACAGTGTTCGAAGTACACAGTTATCTAGGATGTCTCTATGTTGCTGTAGCATTAAGATTTCCCTTCACTGGAACTGAACAGGCCAAACACTGTTCCGGCATGATCGTGTCCCGTTGCGCAAAGCCCCTGAGCTCCATAAAGACATGGTGTGTCGCAGTTGAAGTGAAAGAACTCTTGGGATTAACTGGAACACAAGCTGCACCCAAGACTGCCGTAATCAACATAAGTGCCTGATCTCATTAACCCGAACCCATTGTCGAGCGCTTATCCTGTTCAGTGTCATGGGGGCGCTGGAGTCTATCCCAGCTAATTTAGGGTCGTGAGGCGGGGTACACCCTGGACAATCGCTAGTTAATTGCAGGGCTAACACTTAAGAGACAGACAACAATTCAATTCTATGGACAAGTTAGAGTAGTCAATTAACGTATGCCCAATCGCGTGTGTTTGGAGGCAGGAAGAAACCTGAAATAAACAAATCCTCACAGACCTACTCCAAAATCCAACAGCTTTTCCAGATATGTGGAGGTTGTTATATGAATAACAGTGAAACTAAATCTGGAATAAGATGTTTAAAAACACAAATCGAGCCTCGCGCTAGTTCAGGCAGGTGCGACAGTCGAAGGCAATCAGCGACTGCCAGCCGTGTCGGATCCAGA
>JAOUQX010000041.1:11573825-11586643 GCA_028566295.1 Liobagrus marginatus | reverse complement strand
TATGCCCTTAGTTATTATGCCCCTGGTTATTATGCCCTTACTTATTATGCCCTTGGTTATTATGCCCTTGGTTATTAAGCATTGGTTATTATGCCCTTAGTTATTATGCCCTTGGTTATTAAGCATTGGTTATTATGCTCTTGGTTATTATGCCCTTGGTTATTAAGCATTGGTTATTATGCTCTTGGTTATTATGCCCTTGGTTATTATGCCCCCTGAAGGTTATTTCTGTCCTATATTCAGTAGTCTCAACATGTTGTGCTTGGAAAATTGCCACATCACCAAAAAAAAATAATAATAATAATAAAATACAAGCATCACAAGGGTATACAATGGTATCGGCGAGTACCATAAAAAAATGCTGCCACTCGATCCTTAAAAACTGCTTTCGGTGCATCCCTCCTGAATACGTATATGCTTAAAATACTTATACTGAAATCTATACCTCTACAGACCCATGGTTAATTCTTGGAGTCTAAAGCTGGAGATGAGTCCATAAAAAAGCGTGCATTCATAAGGACACAATTTCAACCACTCTGTAAAATAAAGTGACAGAACAGAGCTTTTGTGTTTATTTTTTCCCCATTGGCTAGCCAGTGATACATTTGTAGTGTAAATCCATGTGGTTAGAATGTTGGAGGCACACTGTGCAGAAGTAACCATGTCATCTGAGAAATGACTGGGTGTTCTAAAGAGTTTTGTAATGCTTTATATAACGAGGAACATGACTGTTGGATGAACTTTTCCGACGGCTGTGCGATGGCTCAAGGATTTTAGTTTGTTTAAGGAAGTGCGTGACCAAGTGTGATTTTATCCCTAACATTTTCTTTGTGTGTGTGTGTGTGCACGCAGGCTCCTGTGAGATCGGCTGGGCGTATTACTGCACCATAGCGGGCGCAGCTACATCCATGCTGATCTGCACCTGGCTGGCCTGCTTCGCTGGCAAGAAACAGAAGCAGTACCCATATTAGGAACGATTGAAACAGCTTTATGTTTATCTTCAGCTTTAAGCACAGAGCCGACAGCACAGACGAGTGCCTCAGCATGGACGTTAGAGAGCGGTGATGCCCTTTCACCTGAGGCATGAGCACTTTCTCTGTTACTCCTTTTTCCGGCTGCTAGAATCCTCTCATAGGCCGAATACTCACATGGACCTTTCTACTGACATAATATAGACTGATCACACACATGGCAACTGATGCTCTCTCATATCAAACATGTCAAAAGGACAAATGTCCCCTAATCAGCAGGACCAATTCCCCTTAAAATGTTCTGTTCATCCTGAGTGGTTTTCTTCTTTGTTCAGGTTCTAGTGCTAGTAAAATCTGTTAATAAATCTGTTATAAAGAGAAATACTTTATAATAATCATTATTACGAATCGTTCATATCGACGTGTCCATTTTCACATTTCACTATGAATGCAATAATTGTCATGTGCACCGTAGTGTTATATGCATAATCGAAAGGTTAATGTCTATCATGTTATGATTAGGTATGCTATAAAAATGGTATACACCATATTTGTACGTTGTGATATTCAGTATATGCTTCATAGCAAAACATATTTTGTGGCCATGTACAAAACATGGGTTGTATTAGCCATTGTATGTTGTAAATAAAACCTTTCCATTAACAGAATGTTTCGTGACTTGAGTTTGAAATGAACTATTTTGTTCCGTTGTAAACCGCTCGCTGTGTATTAAAGAATCGATTTAACACAGTACAACTCTGTGTGTAAGGCTTTTAACACTGTTTACTCTGCATATGGCGTTGGAATTGGGCTGTTTATTATCTGCCCAGAGAGGCATGCTTATTTTCGTAAGCATAAAGGAAAATGAATACTCACACTGAAACCCATACATCTATAGATCGAAATTACATCTACACACCTCTGGGGGGAAAAAAAAAAAAAAAAAAAAAGATTTGTATATGGTGCGCTGCCGGTACCTGCTTCGCTGACTAGATGATGAATGTACAAGTGTTTCTTAAACAGTTGAACGAGTGTAATTTTAAAGTGAATGAAACATTTTCTCAAATTGATCTAAATGAATCACCTAAACTTCTCTGCAATCTATTATTTTTTTTTCAATTTAATGAAAAATTTATATATTATAGATAAAAATTAATCTATTTAATCAAGTCTATTAGTCCATTCATTATCTACCACTTATCCTGTTCAGGGTCGTGGGGGCGCTGGAGTCGATCCCAGCTAACTTAGGGCGTGAGGCGGGGTACATCCTGTACAATTGACAGTTAGCCTCAACCCTAACACTTAGAGACAGACAACCATTCACACACACATTCACTCCTACGGACAATTTAGAGTAGCTAATTCACCTATGCCCAATCACATGTGTTTGGTGGCGGGAGGAAACCGGAATACCCGGGGGAAAACCCAATAGAAGCACGGGGAGGGTAACAAGTTTGTGGCCAAAAAACTTAATCAATGACCTGTAGAAGCATTCGCCTACAATGATGTTCCCTTTGCCTTGTCAGGAATGTTAACCATAATGTGGAGCCAGATCTCTTGTTTAATTGCTGCAGAGGCGATAATAAGTGCAGAGAGACTTAGTATACTACTTACTTAAATATCAGCACAAAACCATGTTAGTGTCATCCAGATTGACAGCGAGCACTAAGGAAGTTTTCACTACGGTGTTGATAAACTGAAAATATTTGTATTCATTGAAGATTCTACAGTTTTGATCTAGCTGGTTGATAGCATAGAGCTATATATATATATATATATATATAGCACAGTATGTCGGATTAGAGCTTCAGTTCTCCATATTAGAGAGCTCTTGGAAGTCTTCTGGGTCTGTCGATGTTATGACAGTATAAAACTGCACACACTGAGCTGCCTGCTTAACTGTTTATTATTTATATACTGTATACTATGTGCAGCAGGGTAAAATGATCACAGTAGAGCTATTTGAGCTGTTAAACACAAAACCGTATTGCAAACATTCGATAATTATTCAGCTACCTGCTAATATTATCCTTAATGTTATCCTAGATTGACTAATATTACCTATGCAGCCGTATCATTTTCCTTTAACTGTTTGATTAGGACCGGGGTCATTCAAATCAAGCACTAACTGGCTAGATCATGTTTTCTTTCTTTTTTTTCATTTTCATATCCTATTTATCACATACACATACATGCAGTGAAATGTTTTATTCCGCATATCCCAGCATATGAATTTGAACGCTGGGGTCAGAGCGCAGGGTCAGTGAGAACGAACAGCGCCCCTGGAGCAGGTGAGGTTAAGGGCCTTGCTCAAGGACCCAATGATGGTAGCTTGCCTGATGTGAGGCTTGAACCCCTGACACTCTGATCACTGACCCAGAGCCTTTTACCATTGGGCCACCCATACAAACACCAACACATTAACAAACATCCAATAATGCAACATCTTCAAACTCTTTTGAGGAAGGGAGTACCAACATTTTTGATTTTAAGTAAAATAAATAAAGAAAAAAACACACACATTAGATAGAATAAGATTAGCATAAGGCTTGCAGGCTTTCACTGGGCTAGCTGTTAGGCTCGTCTAACTCCTTTGCCTTAGTACCTGACAGAGTTTGGTTTACATTGGTAATGAACATTTGCGCCGTGTGTTATTAACGTTAGTAACAATTACACTGTTTAATCAAAGCCAGTACTCGGCTTTGATAGCAAGAACTCTGAGAATATGCTAAGCGCCCCGGTGTAATTACACTTCCTGACTGCTATCGTGTGATGAAAAGAGATTAGGATACGGTGAAGGACTAAATTGGAAACAAACACCTTTCTGCTTCTATTAAGGTGTAAATTGCTTTCGGCATTCTTTTCACATACGAGTATCATTAGGATAATTATGTCTAGAGAAACAATCCGCTTGCTTCACTTGCATTAGTGTTTCAGATCGCTAAGCTCTTTTATCATGATTCTTTACCAAGCAGAGCTGCTAGAATTAACGCATACTGATCATCATCTGATCGTATACTAACAAAGACTTTCAACTTGTTTTTATAAAAGGGATTTGTAGTGGTTTTTTTACTTTTATTTATTTAACCTGGTATAATCTTGTGGATACATTTCTATCAGATCACTTCAGGTTTGAATAAGTAATCAGATCCAGTTCATAAACATATTCATATGTATACGTTGAGTCCTTATTAATTGTCCTTTGAGTTTTAGTAATTTAAGATTTCATTTACACCCTGACTTTCCTCATTCAAGTCTGGGATTTTTTTCTCTTCCTCCCTCTGAAATATAACATCTGTTCTGTCAGAAGGTTTTTTTTTCTGCTTCTGATTGTTGCCAGGCATCAGATACACATCTGAACTGCAGTGTAGGCTGACGTAGTGTTGTGGGTAACTTGGGTTGGTTAATCCTCTATTTTAGTCATTTTATAGCCTGAACTGAAAGAGGTAGGAAATACCAAAGAGACTGCAGGCCAAGGTCAGAATTAATGAGGAACAAAGATTGCACAATAAAAACAAACCCGATCACTAATGCCCCCCCCCCAACACACACACACACACACAAACAGACACACACACACACACACACACACACACACACACGTGATTTACATTGTAACGCTGGATCAGCCCGCCGATTTACAACGATGCACAACCCTAGTTCCACCAGCTTGAAGTAAAAAGAACATGATAACACACTAGTATTTAAAGCTGCTCGTACAATACAGTGGGAAAGCATTCAAAAGATTTTGGCTGCTGATTGCAAGGATATGAGCTCAAAAATTCAGAAACACTAAACTTTTAAGACTGGGTTCAAATGAATCTAGTCACAATTGTAATACACAAACAGCCGAATAACATAAAAAAATAAATAAAAGAAAACTTTTACTAGTTTAATAGTGATTCAGAACATGATATAAGTGTGTGTGTGTGTGTGTGTGTGTGTGTGTGGAGGGGGGGGGGCTTGATTCATGTACATGCCATTGTATGTATACTGATCCTGTTGGTGCTGGTATTGTGTTGGATAAGCTCCTTTATTATTCTCTTTAATACACAAGCAATCATTCACTGAAATTTGGTCAAATAGATCTTTACACCACTAAAGGAATGCAATCAAAAGTCATTACGTTTAAGTGTGCTTGAAAAATTCAATCAAATTTTTATCATAACCAGAAATCTGAGACAGTGGACAGAAACTCCCTGAGATCACAAGGACCAGAATGAAAAGGAACCGATCTGCTTCTGGGTGAAACATTATTATAATAGTATAATTACAGGGATACATAACATTTTACCAGGGTATATAGTAGTAAATAGGAGTCGTGGCTAAACATTTTATCTTATTTATACAACTGAGCAGCTGAGGGTTAAGGGCCGTACTCAAGGGCCCAGCAATAACAAGTCGAAGGCTTAGGGATTTGAGCTCACAACATTCAGTATCTCAATATCTTAGCTACCATGTCACCATATAAATATTCTGGGATGTTTGGATTTACTCCGCTTGTTTTCAGGGGAAGTGGTAGCTCGGTGGTTAAGGTGTTGGACTGCTGATCCGAAGACCAGGGTTCAGTTCCCAGCACTTCCAAGCTACCACTGCTGGGCCCCTGAGCAAGGCCCTTAACCCATCTCTGCTCAGTTGTAAGTCGCTCTGGATAAGAGCGTCTGCTAAATGTTGTCTGGGTTTGCCACATAAATTCTAGTGGACATAGCAAACAATACATTTTTCATGAATATAACTTTCTGACTTAATATATGCAAACTCATCAGATGGAGATGAAAAGGAAGACGGGATGCCAGATGCATGTTTAACAGGAAATGCAAATCACTGTGCGAGCCAGCTAGTTGACGGGAGAGGATAAAGTAATCAGTGAGTGTGACTTCTTCAATCTTGAAGGAAAAATAAACACATTATTTGGCCATATCAAGTCCGAAATTTCAGTTACATGATATATTCATTCATTTTGTTTAGAAAACTGCTATACAAATTTACAGTTTACAGTTACTGCTATACAAATATATAAAATGTGTTGTTTAAATAAAAAAATGTGACTTTTGTGAGATACACTATATATATATATATATATATATATATATATATATATAGGGCCTTGCTCAGGGGCCCAAGCAGTTGTGCTTGGCGGTGCTGGGAATCAAACCCTGGGCTTCAGAACAGCAGTCCAACGCTTTACCCACTGAGCTACTGAGAATATTCATGCTTTTCTTCAAGGTTAGAAACAAAGCCAGAGCAAAAAATGAACCACAATTGAAACGATATGAGCTTTTGCATATACCGGTGCTCATTAGAATCCATAGAGCATCCACATCAACCCCTTCATTTCAGAGTGAACGATTTTCACTACGCACAATTTCTCATGACAGAAGCTATTATAGGACACCCAGACTGAAATACAATGCATGAATTTCCTGATAATCCGACAGTGACATTACTTTCACTGTGTCGCCTCCATTTCTCTTGATTCAAATGCAGGTGATGTTATGAAGCTTTAGAGTAAAGCCTGACTAAAGTCATGCATGAAAGAAGGGTATCGTCTTTCTAGACTTTGTTTCAATGCAGGATGTGGAACACAAAGCTGACAAAAAAAAACTGTCCAGTATATAATTTTACACATGCAGTACAAATCGTCCCCTTGTTGTCATGGCTGTAATTAGCATTCAGTCAAATAGGTGCTAGAAATAAAAGGACACCTCAACAATAGATTAGCATTTTTTTTAATCGAAAAGAGTAGATTATATATCAGACATCCGCATTATCAGATGCAGATTATGCAGCTGTGTGTGGCTTGAATGGACACATGAGCCATATAAATAAAGTAAAACCTTGTACAAACACAGCTGGAAGGAAGTAGGGTGTTTACTCAGCATGAGTTTGCCTACGTACGAGTTCATCTCACAAATAACACAAAATTCATACGGAAAGCGAGAGCACATGACTGTAAAACACATGATTTAGGCTTTAGAACTGATATTTAATTATATGTGCCCATCAGCGTATGAGGTCGTCAACCAATACATTAGCAGACTTGAAAGCAGTAAATAATGACAGCGTGCAAAGACAGCTCTGCTTTACAGATTCCATATTTGTATTTTTTCTTCTATGTTTTTTTTTCTTTCCAAAAAGGTAAATATGTCCTTTATTAACGGACAATGCAGCCCAGCATGTTCATGTTTTTTTTTTAAATGTCTTTTGCGCCATCTAGTGACACAGTGTACGCCAATAAAAAATGCATTGTAAATTTGTATTTCAATCAACCTCTTTAAGGGTTTGTGGACAATTTAAGGATGCTTAACTTCCTGTAAGAGTTCTACTTGGAGCCATTTCTGTTACAGAAACAGTGTGATTTAGGGTTCGGCGTGCGGGACATGAGCTATCTTTGGGTTTAACTCAGGTTTAGTAAAATACCCTCAACCACCCCATACACATTCCCCTGGATTCTGAATGCCAAAAGTACATACAGTTTTGAACAGAATCAACCTGTTATTTATTTATTTTTTCAACTTTTGTTTTTTTAAACCATAAAAAAAAATTATTCAACTGGTGGTCGGAGGCCCCTACTTTTCCGGGACCCTAATTTATCCCCATTCTGATGTTTGTTGTGAATATTAAATAAAGCTATTGACCTTTAGCTACAATGTAATGGTAGGTGTAACGTACTGTGCTGCTGCCAAAGGATTAGCTGTTTGGATAACTGCATAAACGCACAGGTGTAACACTACGTGTGTGATCACTCACCGCGTCAAAAAGAGAAGAAAGGCGTCATCATTTTGCGCATGCGCACTAAGAGAGAAACAGGTAAACTCTCTACGGTACTTTTTTTTTTTTTAATTTATCTCAAACATATGAAACAAGTTCACTAAACTGTTCGGTAACGCTCTTGAATGATAATTAGATTAGTCATGAAAACGTTTCTGTACATTTAAGATAAGGACCGAAGAGGCCCCGCCCATTGCGTCGTGCGTCACACAATAACACGGAAGTAGTTGAAATATTGACTTTAAGCTCCTTTCATTAGGCTGCAGGTTGAACGAGTTTTTTTAAAGTATATTTTTTTTCTTGCTTTAAATTCTGTCGTATGTGTTAATTTCCGAGTCATCCCACTAACCCTGTGTCTTTTTTCATTCTCGCACGCAGAATAACGCACGCGCCCATGCCTGTGTTGGCTTCCAGTGTCCGCTTTGTGCAAATTCTACAACTAGTTGTATTTTTGTAAATGTGTAAAACATCGTGTTTTCGCCCTTATTGTGATGGAGCGGTACACAGTTCTTAAAGTCATCGGTGAAGGCTCTTTCGGACGTGCTCTCTTGGTTGAACCCAACACCGAGCAAGCGAAATTGGTTATGAAAGAAATACGACTGCCAAAGGTAACATTCGCTGACATCTTGAATTAATAATAGATGTCAAAGGTCACGCACATGTCTTGTTTATGTGCCGATTCTTAATGCGTACAGGCAGAGAGCGGAATGAAGCGCGCGCGCAGAGAGCCGGTGCTTCTCTCCAGAATGAAGCATACAAATATTGTGGCTTTTAGAGAGGCATTTGAAGGTTTGTGTGATATTTTGAAGGTTTTGCATACTAACAAAATGACACTATACGGATAAAAGTATTGGGACATCTGACCATCACATGCATGTGTTGTTGTTGTTGTTTTTGTTTTTTGAACATCCTATTCCAGATTACCCATATAACTCTTACTCCTATAATAACCTCCAATCCGCACTAGATTGTAGGGATTTGCTTATTCAGATATAAAATGATTAGTGAGATCAGGTACTAATGTAGGGTGACGAGGCTTGGGGCTTAGTTGGTGTTTCAGATCATCCCAAAGGTGTGCAGTGGGGTTGAGGTCAGGGTTCAGGGCTCTGTGCAGGACACTTGAGTTTTTCCTACAGAAACGAAAACACGCCATGTCTTCCCAGAGCTCAGGTGGTTTGTGCGCAGTCGCATTGTTATTCTGGAACAGTGTTTGTGTAATAATGTAATGATACAGCATATAAAGACAACCAGGACAACTGTGTGGCTAAGACTTTTATCTTTACAGTGTTTAGCCCTTATCCAGAGTGACACAAGAGTGTTTTAAAGTCTCCATCAATGAATATTTCAATTCCGGTTCGTAAAATTACAACGAGACGCACAAACACGACCCTGTTGAACACCTGGTACAGGTGTCCACATACATTTGGGTATTTAGTGTATCAACTAGTAAGGTTGGCCTTTCTAACACTACCTGACCTTGGGGCGAGGTGTGTCTTGATGCATATGTGTATTAAAGTAGCAGTAGCACATGGTAGTGTTTGTGCTGAGCACTTTAAGTGTTTGCTTGGTTAAAGACTGCGCTCCAAATCCACTTAAAGGGCATCTTGCAAAATTATTTTAGCCTTTAACAAATGTATAAATGCACCATGTCCATGTAAAATCACTGTATTGCCAAGAGAGTAAGTGTGTGCTTTTGTAAAAAAGAAAAAAGGACCAACACTTTTCCCAGTTTTTTCTAAATTCCAATTCCTTTGGCAGAAAATGTCAGTTTTTAGCCAGTAGGGAAGTACAAGAGGAGCTTGTCCTCTGATTGTATTTCAATCCCAATTTGCCTCATATGCTGTAGGGGGCAGCATAAAATTACAAACTGTTACGTACATTATGTATCTTGACCAGGCTTTTGTGTCTCTGGAGATGTATACCCATACCCACCAATTGGATGAATTCTATTTTACTTTGATTCTGTCTGATTCCAGCCGATGGCCATCTGTACATTGTTATGGAGTTCTGTAGTGGCGGAGACCTTCTCGAAAAAATCCGGCAACAAAACGGCTCTCTGTTCCCTGAGGATGTGGTAAAATCATGATTCTAACAAAGAGAACAATGTTAAAAAGTTTAATATATACAGGCCAGACTTGGTGTATAGTCATAATGTGTCTCTCCAGATACTTAGATGGTTTTCACAGATGTGTCTGGGCACAAAGCACATCCATGATAAACGAGTGCTTCATCGAGATTTCAAATCGAAGGTAAACAAAAGCACATATGTATTCTGTTCATGTTTTGTAAGTGATCTGACGAGCAGAATGTGTTGCGTATGTTTATCCTTTAGGAGGCGAATAGTTACTTTCAGTGTCTTTCTATGTACTGTGCAAGCAAGTCCAGTGGGGACACTGTGGGGAACAAATGGTGATGAATACATGACCACACATACGCTTTATTAATTTATTATTAATTAGTCTTCAGTCCTTTGTAAACCGAAATACTGTTGCACTATGAAAGTGTTCAAGTGAGATATGCTGAAAGGTATTCGCTTCTGATTGAAACAAGACAGACATCATACGTTATAGTGATTTCTATAGTGTTAGTGATGGTGGTGGTGGTGGGGGTGGCGGCTTAATGCTAAGGCTCTAGGTCAGTGATCAGAGGGTCTGGGTTCAAGACTCGCACCAGGCAAGCTACGGTCATTGGGTCCATGAGCAAGGCCTCCTTAACCTCAGTTATTCCAGGGTCGCTGCACATTCTGGCTGACCCTGCGCTTTGACCCCAGCCTTCAAATTCATAAGCTGAGATATGCGGAATAAAAACCTTTCACTGCATGTACAGTATGTGTATGTGATAAATAAGAATAATTTGAATTTCTAAAATCTAATGCCTGCATATATTATTTATTATATCATTATTATTATTATGAACTTATTTATTGCCTAATTTCTTTTCCAACTTTTTTTTGTTGTTGCTCAGAACATATTCCTGACAGACCATGGCACAATCAAACTGGGGGATTTTGGTTCAGCATGTGCTCTTAACAGGTAGTCTTTTAAAAATCTTCTTTTGCGATGTTTGGATTAAGTAACAGATTAGATGATGACATGCGTGTTCTGATATTAAACAGTACAAAAGCTTATGCACAGAGCTATGTGGGTACTCCATACTATATATCACCAGAGATCTGGGACAACCAACCATACAACAACAAGAGGTAGAGAACCTACGCTTTAGTCTGTCACACCTCATATGCATGTGAAACCAGCTGGACAAAGTACTTCCTAACATAATGTGTTCTGTATGTGTTTTACAGTGATATCTGGTCTTTAGGTTGTGTGCTGTATGAACTCTGTACTTTACATCATCCGGTGTGTACATTTATTAAGTAAGTTATTAGTATTATTAGTAATTAATGATTATGAGCGGTATAATATTTGACCTTGTGGTGTTTACGTTTCAGTTTGAGGCCCGTAGCTGGAAGAGTCTGATTTTGAAAGTGTGTCGTGGGTCATACACTCCTTTGCCCAGTCACCTTCCCTATGAGCTCCACTACTTGATTAAACACATGTTCAAAACTAACCCAAGGGACAGGCCGTCCATACACACCATCCTTCACTCTCACCGTGTGTCCAGACTGCTTCACAAACACCAGCCTCAAGAGGTAATGCTAGTTGTAACGGGTTAACTTTGCATTTATCTCAAGCTAAAGTTTGCATTACATACATTAAAGGGCCAAAGGTTTGTGGACATCTTACCAGCGCTGTTATAAGTGTGTCTTCTCCAAACTGTTTGCACAAAGTTAGCAGCACGCAGACAATGCCCCAGTGTACAAAACCCCTGGGCTCCATGAACATATGGGGTGTTATGGTTGGAGTGGAAGAATTCAAGTGTCCTGCACAGAGCCCTGACATCCACTCAACCCCACTGAACACTTTGCGGATGAACTGGAACAACGACTGCACCCCAGACTTCCTCACCCAGTCTGTTTTCACTATTTATTTAGCAAAATGAGCAAATCCCCAAAGCGGTGTCTAGTAGAAAGCATTTCCTGGAGTGTGGAGTATTCATGGGTGTCTACTTCAGGGGAGTCTTCATGGGGAGACTTCTGGAATAGGATGTTAAAAAAAACACAAAGGCTTGTGCTGGTCAGGTGTCCCAATATTTCTGTCCAGATAGTTTAGCATTTTAAAGACTGGTTACAAGGGAGAAATGCATTTAAATGTGTTTTTAACTTCACTGAAATACAAAGCTAATAATTGCAAAATATATAATATTATTATATATTTATAATGTAAATGTGTATATAAGTCAAAAATATATTTGAAATAATATATTTTATTCACTTGTTCTAATGGCTGCCTGCTTGTGTTCTCCAATAATTTAGACACATATACAGTCAGGCAGAGTACAGCTTTTATCAGACGCTTTTATCCAGAGCGACGTATAACCGAGCAGTTGAGGGTTAAGGGCCTTGCTCAGGGGCCCAGCAGTGGTAGCATGGCAGTGCTGAGAATGGAACCCCGGTCTTCGGATCAGCAGTCCATCACCTTAACCACTGAGCTACAATCACTGTAATCATTCACTATCATTTATAATTCATGGCACTGGTATTGTTTTTGTAAGGAACGCCACAAGAAAGAAACCAAAGAACTGACAGAGAAACGAGTAAACCAGTGGAGAAAAGAAGAAGGAGAGAAAGTGGCCATGTTTCTGGGTCAGAAGAGCTTATTAAACACAACCCCATCTAAAGGTACTCGCTACACCCGCAGGACTGATACAACACCGTGTCTTGGTTCACCGTATTTGTGGAATACAAACTTGCATCATTTAACCATAATTGATTGAAGTAGTGTATCTGTGTATTTTATGTATTTATGGGTCCTGCCTCTCAGCTAGACGGTCATGGGTTCGATTCCCACCCAGAGTGTTTCTGAGTGGAGTTTGCATGTTCTCCCCGTGCTTTCGCTGGTTTTCCCCGGGTACTCCGGTTTCCACCCGCCTCCAAACACACGTGATTGGGCATAGGTGAATTAGTTACTCTAAATTGTCCATAGGAGTGAATGTGTGTGTGAATGGTTGTCTGTCTCT
>JAOUQX010000041.1:11527612-11538096 GCA_028566295.1 Liobagrus marginatus | reverse complement strand
TGGCTGGGTGATAACGTCACTCGGGGGGCCGTCCCGGCCACGCCCCTCTGTAGGTCGCTGGCACCGAGAACCTTACAAAATGACACCTGAACATTGTTGAAGGATAGTGCAAGTACCATGCATGGCAAGTCATCACATGACAGTGGGGCAATGTGTATTGTTAAAAGCGCTTTATAAATAAAATTAAATTGAATTGAATGCTGTTTCACTCTGCATCCCCTAATAAAGCTGTTTAGCTTTTATGGCATAGTGTTCTTGTTGTATTGGAAAGGAATATTTATGCAGCATATTACGTTAGGTATGAAATTCCTATTTCATTAGGACGCATTTTGTATTAACCAGGGGACTTGCTCACAGTTCTACCAGAATAGAGTATGAACAGTTCCGTTATAAGATATTTCATCTATATCGTCACTAAGGTAATGAATATGAGATAAACACACTCATTTCATTTACTTTCTGAAATTATTCAAACAAAGCCATGATGAATAATTTAAAGGAGATCCTATATCCTCAACATTTCATCTATAAATGTTTAATAAACCTCCAAATCCTCCCATTTCAATCATTTTCTTTTTAAAACAGCAATCATTTTGATTATTCTGAATTAAACGTAATTAGTTATAAGTAATCATATTATCACTAAAGAAATGATAACATATTTGAAATAAGTCTATTTGTATTAACTTCTGAATTGAATTATATAAATGAATGAATCAATCGTCTGAGCACCACTCAGTAGTGAGAAGTCAGCCATATGCTGGAGCAATACTGTTTAATGGCTGATTTTTTAAAGTATAAATTCTTACTTTCATTAGCAATTTAGTGTTTAAATTTGCTTTGTGGATGTTATGTTTTTTGTTACACCAAAACCTTACCTTTTATATTGTGCCCTACAGCTAGTATGAACCACAACTGTTCAATCAGCGACTTCAAACGCAGCGTCTATCCAGCGGTCTACCTGTGCATCTTCGTCTTGGGACTATTTGCCAATCTGGTCTCGTTATGTTTCTTCATTGGTTTGAGAAGGAACCGAAAAGCCTTCAGTTCAGTCCAGATCTTCATGGTGAACCTTCTCATTTCTGACCTGATGATGGTGTGCTCCCTGCCGTTCCGAGCCATCTATTACCTTATGGATTCCCACTGGGTTTTTGGGGACATCACGTGTCGCATTATTGTCTTTGTTTTCTATGTCAACATGTATGGCAGCATTTACTTCTTAATGGTCCTTAGCGTATTTCGCTTTGTGGCCATTGTTAAGCCATACAGCTATGTGTACTTACAGAGTAACCAAGGAGCTTGCCTGGTGTGTGTCTTCATCTGGCTCTTGGTGTTGGTAGCATCCATTCCTCTTTTGGGTTCAGGCACATTTCACGATCCATCTGACCATCAGATCAAATGCCTTGAGCTGGACTGGTCCAAGATAAAGTCAATCATCACCTTGAACAAGGCTGCACTGTGTTTAGGCTTCATCTTACCCATTGTAGTCATTTCTGTCTGTTATTTAATTGCAGCTAGAAAACTGCTACAGCTTAAGAATGGCCCAGAGAAGAGAAAACCTCAATACAACAAGTCCTGTGCACTGATGATCATCGTTCTAATGATTTTTCTAGTGTGTTTTATGCCATATCATGTTGCACGCACTGTGTTTCTGGAAGCTGAGCAACAGGACCAACAGAATGCTTCTCAATCATGTTACTACATTGAACTAGTAAGGAAAGCAGCTGTGCTTACGCATTGCCTGGCTGCTGGAAACAGCTGTTTGGATCCCTTTTTATATATCTTTGTGAGTGAAAGCTTTTGGAACTTTTGGCAAAAGAAAAAAGAGCAAAGGCTAAGCAAACGATTCAGTCAAAAGAAAAAGCGATCATCAAGGATGGAGTTAAAACAGGTCCATGCTTAACGTGCCTTTAATTCACTTTTGACTTTATTTCAAAAGCATGCATCGAAGCAAGCATCGAACGATGCAAAAGCAAGCATCGAAAGTCACCCAAGGTCTTTCTGTGTGGAGTTTGAAACCCGGGTACTCCGTTTTCCTCCCGCCTCCAAACAGATGTGATTGGGCATAGGTGAATTATCTACTCTAAAATGTCCATAGGAGTGAATGTGTGTGTGAATGGTTGTCTGTCTCTAAGTGTTAGCGCTGCGTTTAACTGCTGATTGTACAGGGTGTACCCCGCCTCACACCCTAAGTTATCTGGAATAGACTCCAGCACCCCCACGACCCTGAACAGGACAAACGGTAGACAATGAATGAACGAATGTTTAAAGAAATTTTTCCAAATATTGACTTTGCTTTCATAGGTTCTATATAGATCCTTCATTTGTGGGTAAAGTTAAGCAGAAATGTTCTCTCCTAACACTACTGTAATCAAGTTTCACAAAAACAAATCCTGTTTCAAAAACCCCAAACCTGTTTGAACATGGTCGCAAGATTGTTTTTTTTTTTTAATCCTGATCGCTAGATTCACATACCATTGTTGTATCACAAGGTGTTTAACATGGCAACTTATACAAAAATAATTATCTGGTAATAGGAGATGCTAAAAGCCTTATTTAATGTGCTTAAAAAAGAACATTTGATAAGTCAAACCTGAGTTTGTATTGTTATATTGCCCTTTTCAATGTATTACCTAACACTTCCATCTGCTGGTGTGTTTTCATAACACATGCACTGATCTGATTACACACCACTGGTTATTCGGTGGCCTACTTTATCTGGCTGTTTCTCTTGTTAATATGCCTAACTTAAGTATAGTTAAGTATTATATTTTAAAACAGTACACTGGAAACCTGTTATGTCAATTCTTTAAAACAAATGTATAACTAAAATACCCTTTCATAAAAACATTACCTATTCTGCATAGCTGTTCCCTTCATTTAATCTTTCTACTTTTTAATATGGTTTATTATTAATAGAAATGTTATTATATTATTATAAGGAAAGCACAGTGGCGCAGTGGGTAGCTTTGCTGCCTTATAGCCCCAGGCTCTCAGTTTCGATACTGGGATCAGGTTACTGTCTACATGGAGTTTATTGTGGTCCTCAGGACGTCTGGGATCCTCCTAACTGTATAAAATATGCCAGTTGGTAGATTGCCAGGTGTTAATAAGCCTAAGGCTGTGTGTGTATGGTGCCTTTGTGATGGAAGAACAAACCCAGTGTCCCTGTTATAGGCTCTGGATTCAGCTTCTGACCCTGATCAAGATAACGTGGTTACCATATATGGATGAATGAATGAATGAACGGTGATAATGCTGGAAGTGGTAGCTCAGTGGTTATGGTGTTGGACTGCTGATCTGAAAATCATGGGTTAGAGTCCTAACATCAAAGAGAAGCAGCTACCACTGCTGGGCCCCTGAGCAATGCCCTTAACACTCAACTGCTCGGTTGTAAGTTGCTCTGGATAGGAGCGTCTGCCACATTCTGTAAATGTAATGCTGATTAAGTGTTATACAGCTACTTCTAGTATTAGTATTAGACAGATCTGCTGTATATTCAACTATTGTCTTATGAACTACAGTGTATTTGATATCACGCACGTAAACTTCCATCTAAAAAATAACTTCCCTTGTTCTTGAAATTTTAAGATTGTAATAAAAACAATCATGAAAACAAAAAAGCTTGGACTTCAATAAAGGCAGAGAAAAATTAAGAGCTGCGTGTCAAACGCTCACGACGCTGATACGCATGCGCGGAGGATTGTGTACATTCTTGTCGGGAAGCATAATGGCGGGCGTCCAAATGGTTAAAGAGCCCAGCTCACGTTCAGATGGAGGCTGAGTTGCAGAAGTAGAGTAACAGTTGGACGCGGTGGTTTATTTCGGAGATAACGACATGTCTATTGATCGGCTTCACTAGGGAAAGCACGCCAGTTATGTCTTGTTCTGGAGAAGTGGGATTTTTTAAAGCTCACCAAGCAAGCTAGCGTGTTGAACTAATTTTATAGTGGAAGCGTTAGCTAATAGCTGTGAGACACGTAGATAAAAGGCTAGCTGGCTGGCTGCTTAGCTCGCCTGGTGTTTTGTAAAGCAGTTTGGGTCAAGCGTTACAAGGTTCAGGAGAGGGTTTGAGAAAAAATCA
This sequence comes from Liobagrus marginatus, assembly GCA_028566295.1. NCBI lineage: Eukaryota > Metazoa > Chordata > Actinopteri > Siluriformes > Amblycipitidae > Liobagrus > Liobagrus marginatus. The sequence goes on along the minus strand of JAOUQX010000041.1, from coordinate 11,534,012 downwards.
AACAAAAAAACAACAACACGACAAACATTCCACCTCTGACTGCTGAATAAAGATCCTGTAGTGAAAGAAGCGGAACGAGGAACAACTGCAACGAGTGAGTACTGAGCGTTAGCGAGCTAGCACACTTGTGTACACAGAATGCAGATAGATTGTTAACTTGTAATGCGTTGAACTCAAACTACATAAAGTAGCTTGCTTATTTTATTCCCTTTCATGCTAACTCGACCGCACATTGTATCATTTGTCAATGGGAATTTAGCTTGCTAGTTCACTGGAAATGTATCCGTAAATGCACACGTCAACCTTATCTGGATCCATTTAACTTGGCTTGCGTAACCGTCTAAACTAACGGGACTTTACACGGCATGTAGCCAGAGACCTTTTAAATTCGCTTTATTTCAACTTTAAACCAACAATCTGATTAAGTGGCGAATCGAGAAGCCTGTCGAATTACTCAACTCTGATAGTTAACCAACCCTTGTGTATACTGTAGTTTATATTGGAAACGAATCTGTTTGGCTAATCGAGACTATTTAAAGATCCAGCCTCCGCTCTATGTTACTGTCTTGTCTATCTGGCCATTGAACTTTACACTTTGTTATATAAATGTGCTGGCTAGTCAGAAAAGCGCCTGGATTGCAGGATCACAGTGAGGGATAAACACACTGTATTTCATAAGAAGAAAAATCAACAGCTTCATTGACATTGTAACGTGGACAAAGAAGAATTGTTTGTTTGGCATCGCAGTAGTATTAAATACCAGCCAGTGAAACTCTAGTACAGTGTTTATAAAATGTTCAATTATATTTTGTGTGTGCGTGCGCGTCTGTGTGTGTGTGTGTGTGTGTGTGTGTGGAGGATATATTTTTTTCAATAAAATTAACTGTGCCAGGTCAAATAAAACTCCTGGCTTCTTAACTACTTTTATAACATTTTAATGCACTGAACAGGCCTCTGCTTTCATTTTCTCTTTCTCAACTAAGTCTATGTTTAACTGATGAAACAATGTGAGGGATAAGTAAAATATGCGGCTATTTTTTAAATCCAATTTTAAACACGGTTAAAGTTTTTAGACAGGCTTTTACATTCTTCCAAATCACAAATGTGGCCAAAATGGATTTGTGTGCTTTGATCCACCAGTGACTAGGTTTGGTCATCCCACATAAATCAGTCAAGTTTTTTTATTTTTTGTTCCAGAACATCAGGATAGACCTCAGATTTTTACACTCATTTTTTAAATGGGGTTTTTTTTTTTTTTTTTTTCCAAAATCAAATAAATTATTATTGGAAAGAGTTCAGTGTCTTTGATTTTACACAACTAGAAGGTTCAAATTTCTTTTCGCAGTCTTAAGATCAGAAGTGACTAATCTGTGCATAAGATATTTTATCGGTGTCAGTTTTGGTGCTTTTTATATTCCACAGCTGAAACCTTGTAGATTTCAACTATTTGACTTTTTAGACTTCTGTGTCCGTTCCGCTCTACTGCTGGTGTAACGCCTCATCGCTTTTCTGCATACTTGTCCTCCAACCTGCACAGTGTCCGTTTGTTTCTTTTCTGAGTCTCCACATTGTGTATAGAGCAGTAATCTTTTGTATGCGTGGCAGATTGGGTTGCACTTAATCCTTCTGAATATAAGCAGGTCGTCATTTGGCCTATAGGCGGATTGTGATGAGAACTTCAGATGCACCGCTACGTCCGCAGGAGTGAGATTAATGCTGCCTAACCTCATCGGCTCGGTGTTTTGGGGCATATGCAGGTGAAGTCCTACACTGGAGTAGAGGTGAAAGTATTGACAACTCGTTCCTTGTTTAGCGAGCGGTCATTTTGAATAAAAAAGATAAGCAGACAAATCTCATGACATGTAAATGTTAGCCGGGATTAGTATAATGCTACAGTATTGGCTTGACCAACCCTGATATTATTGATGCTGATATTAACTATAACAGCATTATAGAATACTGTATAATCCTATAGTTAGCTCGGTATTGTTTCAGCTACAGAGATCGTTATTGCTCCAACAGTTGTGTAGCTATTTTGAATATTAGATCTTTTTTGCCATCTAACACACTTTAACCACTTGGCTTTTACAACCAAAAATATATTTCAAGTAAGTGATATTGCTGTTCTTGCGTACGTTTCCTTTAAAGATCATATGGGTTAGGGGACCAAGTTAAGAAACTTGAGGGCAAAAGAGCTTTGTCACAATGCAGCGATGCTGAAGGTACCCCTAATTGTTCAACTCTTCGTTTTCTTTTACTGGAGCTGTCCTCCATTTTTTTTGTCTAAATTGCAACTCATTGGTCATGAAACAAAAGGCTAAGATAACATTTTTCACTTTTACACGTGACATGGCAAAAAAGCTTTTCTGCCACGTGGCAGCTTCGCTTAACCAAGAACATCTGAACATGAAATTTTGCAAAAAAAAACTTGTTCAGTGTCATAGATTTCATCATCTTTTTTTTTTCTTTTTTTAATTTTTTTACAGAATTTGGCAGACCCCCTTATCCAGAGCGACTTATTTATCTTATTTATCTAGCTGGGTAGTTTAGAGTTCAGGGCCTTGCTCCGGAGCTCAGCAGTGGCAGCTTGGTGGTGCTGGGAATAAAACCCCCAATGTAATGATCAGCAATCTAGCACACTGAGGTAATACTTCATGTCCAGTTTTCCACTGTGAATCTTTGAACATTTACACATCAGGTCACTTGAGAGACTTATGGCACAACTGCTCCAGCTGCTCGTTTGACTAGTCATCGCCTCAGCTAGTTTACTAATCAAGATATATGAGCAATGAACTGGCATAAACAAAGCTCAACCGTTTTCCCCTGTTCATACTGTAGGCAGAATGCTTCAGTAAGTTTGCTTAATCTTTTTTTTTTTTTTTTTTACCACAACCTCCAATGCAACAGCTAAAATGCTAACAGAAAACCACAAAGCAGACATTTCTTCTTCCTCCTTGGCCAGTCTTCTGGTCCCACATTGGTCACGTTTATTTTGCAAGCCGACTCGAGCAGCACATTGCTTGCATCTGTGACGGGCTGATAACCCATAAGTCAGTAATGTGTACACAAATAACTTCTGTTTATATTTGCATTCTCCGGAAAAATTTACATGACAGGATAAGATCCTAAGCTTGTGCATATGTACTGGAACCACTTTTCTTTCAGTGTAAGCGTCATGTAACACTGTAATAGAGGCGGTACGTCTACCAACCTTCCAATTTCCCAAGCTGTGTAGAGAAGTTTGAGTTGTTAGCTTCTAACAACAATAAAATACTTACTCAGCATTTGGAGAATTGAGGTTGCCAGGTTGTACTAGGATATCACAAATGCCAGAATCTGGAAACCAATAAATGTTGTACTGCTACAGTACAAAACACTGCTGGTTTGGCCTGTGTATGCACGTGCATTCATTTTCTACAACAAAGAAAAAAAGCAAAGCACGGATAGGTTACCTTCATTACTTCTTAAAGTATTAATTCCGTATACAAACGTTGCTGATCTCGCGATAGTTACGAACACACCGATAAGACAGATCTTTCTTAAATTTTTTGAATTTATTTTCATACCGTGCTTTGCTTCCGTGTGTGTGTGCGCATGTGTGACCATCGCGTTGAGGTGGCTGAAGAAATTGCCAGCATGAGCATGACCTGTGTTGCCAGATTGATGTGAAAGCCTCATCGCGTGATTTGTTGATCATCACTAGTTCAATCACCAATTACTGGTGTTAAAAGGAATAAAATCTTTTATTTGAATTTGGCTTTTTCTTATAATAATATTTTGATGCTCTGTGTTTGTCCACAATGTAATAATTAGTTATGATTAATTATAGCCCTCTTGTTTTGTATATTTTGGTCTAATATCATAAACATTGTCTCTGTAGATTTCCTGATTATTTGGTGAGTTTGAATCGACATGAACGAAAGAATCAGAAGCGAGATAAATATTAGTTTCTAGAAGTGTTTTATGTAAATCTTTTATTACTACAAAGACTACAAATTGGGCTTGACCCCGATTATTTCTGCTTGTAGCTATATTTATTATTATTATTACTATTATTATATTTTTGAAATTATTTTTGGGGATAGCATCAATTCCCCCCACACACCCTGCTTATTTTTCTGATAAACTCCAGCAGGAGTTGATTGAGGCTTATTGGACCAGACGTTTAGCTGTACAATGTGGGTTCTCTTCAGTTTCAGAGTTTGACAGTTCCGCTTAGGTCTGTATACACAAAATGCAAAGTCTCAGCTGCGTTTATGTTCCCTGATGCAGCATAGGATTAAAGTTTAACCAGATGTACAGAGCAAAACGCTCGAAAAAGCTCCCGAAACTGTGTAGTGAGAATGCGAAAAGCATTACGAAATAAATACGCGTGAAACTGAAAACCTACCATTAAAGCGAAGAAAGCTGTTTGGCTTGTTAGTTCTGGCTAGTTTAATGTGTAGTCACTTTCCTTTATTTAATATTTGTAGTAATTAGTGCTTTAAACCCAGAGAAATGTTAGAAATTATTTCATTTTTTCTTTTCTATAAACACGTTAGTGTTAATGTTTGGTCATTTCTATTTATTAGTTACTGACCAGGTGTGTGCTCTTCTTATTTCACTCTCGTTTTGCGGTTTTCTGTTTCCTCACCCACAAAGCATGCCCTTTTTATGTCATGTTTCAGTGTAATTTCTGGTAAAATCAGGAAGGAAGTTATGCGGCGCCTTAGTTTGTCCCTGCATTTGTGCTTTGCTGTTAAATGCCATTTGAACTACAGGGTTCATTCTTTACCACGCAGTTCCAAAGATAGGCGTCGTCACAAAAACCAGGGAAAGTCCTCACAGCAGATTTAATGTTCCCCTCACTGTAATGCACCGAACAGCTCAGAATTAGGTTTAGGCAAATATTAGGCAAACTCTGGGAGGTATTGGCAACTTACTATATTATGGTAGACAACTATCCAGTTTTTGTATCGGTGTTAATTTTGCGGTGTATGAAAGAATCGTATGATTTCAAATGACACTTTTCTGCATATTGATTAACTTTAAAAAATGTTTTGTTTTTTTATTTTTTTTTTTAAAACTAACGTTTTAATATTATTTTTCTCTGGTTTTTGTTAACCTGTGAACAACCTACTATAGGTACTGTCCGGAGCGGATTTAACCAGTAAGCAAGGTAAGCAGCCGTTTAGGGCACCGGGGATTTAGGGGGCCCCAAGCAAATACCAAAAATCCTATTTAAATCATATTTTACTTACCGTATTAGTTTTTGTGAAGTAAATTGTATTTACTTTTACGTTGAGAAAAGTTCAAGGTTACAGATATATTTAACATGCAGTTTATTTACAAATAGAAAAAGAGTGTTTGGAGTTCAAAGTTTGGCTGTTGGAGCCCACAAATCACTAAGTCTGCCTCTGGGTGCAGAGTACTAATACCAGTGTATCTATACACACAGATCAGGAACAGAAAAGAGTACACCCCTGTATATGTGTAAATGTATAAGGGGGATTGCTGGTTCGAATACTGATGTCATAGCCAGGAGTACAGACTGTAGAATTGGAGGAGGGGACGGGATGCTTTCTCTTTCCTGTCAATCACATGGACGCTAGCCAGCCATGAGCAGCTGTATTCATGTGGAGGAGAGGATGCGGAGGAAAATGTTCCGTTGCCCTTGGACGCAGCATAATTAGCACTTCGGTGAGATGCTGTGCTTGGTCTCACAGAGTCATGATGCAAGCTGCGTAGTAAGTAGTAGTAATTCTTCAAGTAATAACTTCTGTTAACAATTTAGGCAGATTCCCTCAAACACAGTTAACCTGTCGGTCCAGATGAGTGTTTGTCACAATGGCTTGAAAAACCTGCTTCATGTAGCGATAATGTCAGTATTGTAGCGATAGTGCTTAGTACTGGCACATTGTATGATACCTGATAAAGCATTTAAAAAAACAATTCTTTACATGAATGCTTAATGTGTCCATGAACACATTTGACATTCAGAAGTAAAATGGGTAGTCAAGCCAAAAAGCTTTATTGTCATTTTGACCACCATATAAAGCTGATGCAGTACACAGTGAAACAAAACAACCTTTCTCCAGTACCATGGTGCTACACAACACGGAGCGCTATATAAAACAAAACAACACAAAGCTACATAAAACAAGACAACGCAGAGCTACATGCTACAAAAGTGCAACCAGTGTAAGGCAGTGCAAAACTAACAGTACAATGCAACACAAGACCGATACATAGAATATGACGCCGACTGTAGTGCAACATGTGACATTGTTCCAAATAATGAAAGCAGCAAGTAATAAAAAATCCTAGTAATATCTGGCGTATATAAACCGTATATGCCGGTGTATAAGTCGACCCGGTGTATAAGTCGACCCCCCCATTTTTCATTCGCAAACTTGGGTTT
>JAOUQX010000041.1:11501499-11516287 GCA_028566295.1 Liobagrus marginatus | reverse complement strand
GTTGTCCGGAACGAATTAACGAAGTTTCTATTCATTCTTATGGGAAAACATGTATCGGTATACGAATGTTTCAGTGTCAGATTAAAGTTCCGCAACGGATTAAATGCGTAAACCGAGGTACCACTGTATTTTAAGGAGGCCAAATTAGTAAGAAGTTTAGAACTGAGAGCGACAGAGAAGTGTATTGACTGAGAAAAATACATTTTCCAGGATTAAAATGTAAAAGAAGCATTTCATAGTGCTCTGATGGGTCCTGATACTGTAATTATAGCACTTGCTTTCGATTTCACTCTCTGCTGCATTACACACATTTGCCAAGGTGGAAAATTAGACACTGGTTTTTTTTTTTATATATTTACCGTTGCGATCAACATTGAAACTTTTCCAAAGTTGGTTAGTTAGTCAGTCAACACCTAACCCTGATGAGACAAGCTTAGTAAGCATGTTTTTCTTAACCTGGATGCTGAGCCGTCTTTTTTGCAGCCAGACACCAAAAACGTCTCTTATTTTAGCATTCATCGCATAAGGATCAGTGGATCTTGACGGACTAAATGGAGAGGTTTGATCATTAAAGCTCATAATGCTACGTCTGTGCTATAGAACGTCAACCATAGGAGGCTGTGTTGTGGCTCAGACGTAGCACTGGAGTCAGGAATTACAGCGTAACCCAGCACCCGAGTAAGGCCAGATCTGTGCCTGCACAACCCTTTAAATGCCAGAAGCATACATTCATCTTGTTAGGCTTTGCGCCTAACCCATTGCCATTTCTCCCTCCGGTCACTGCTGAACCAAGCAATGTTTCCATAGCAATGTGGCCTCTCCTCCTCTGATTCGGCTCTCTCACGGTGTGGGTGCGGCGTATAAAAAGAGAGAAAATGGTAATGGCTGAGGAAATTCTCAGCAGGGATAGCAAAGTGTCTCAAATAACCACCCTCTATTCACTGGGCTGTAGCGGAGTTCTTAGTCTTGTCACCAGGAGCATATCGAGAGCACAAGAAGGATAAGGTTGCGTTTGCATAATGGGTTTCAGTAGCACCGGGCTGCACCTATTCAGCTCATGATGTCCTGCGAAATGCAATCGCGTGTGGGTTCAGATCTGGGGACGTACACGTCTCCTAGCTCATTTTACTAACCATCAATATTTGGGGGTTTTTGTAACATGCGTAGTGAATGTGTTTTTCAGTTTAGGGTGGAATATACTTCAAATATCTAGCTTTTTAATAATACATTCATCCACCTTTTTTTAACATTAGAAAAGGTTTTCGTGAGTTGATGGCACTGGAGTTTGTTTAAAATGAAGGCCACCCTGAAGATGCAGCCGAATAAACCAGCATCAGGCTTCATTAGCCCTACACAACCACCCACCCTGTTGAACATTCGAAGATACACCAGCGAGGCCAGTCTAGAGAACAGTCATTCCCGGTCTCCTCCGGTCAGATTGATTTCACGGGCCCTTCGTCGTGTAAGTCGATACTCCTCGTAGCGACGCTCTCGTTCTCTCTTGTCATAGGCCTGCCTCACACCATCGCCTCACTCCTCACCACTGGCACCAAGTGGGCTGTGTGATCATTACTATCGTTCGGTCAAAACCCAGTTGGATGCACATGACTACTGGCTGTACACTCGTGCATCTTTAATTGGGTGACTGAGATACTACTCGGCTAGTGCTCTTCAGTTTTGTTTGCCTTTAAGCTAGACAAATAAGGAACATGTTCCTGTCTGACGTTGTGCTAGACCACCATACGTCAGTAACAAAGATATTATCTTTCATAATAAAGGCGCAATGGTTCGAGGGTTAACGGCGCAATGGTTCGAGGGTTAACGGCAGAATGCTTTGAAGGGTAATGGCGCAATGATTCGCGGGTTAACGGTGCAATGCTTCGAGGGTAACGCCGCAATGGTTTGAAGGTACTCGCACTACGTCTCTGACATCACCACTACTTCAGCTGGGTCCAAGACGAAAAAGCACGCTGATGTCATCTAATGTTTAGGTTTTAGGAAGAACAGCGATTAAATGGCAATGATGGTAAGAATTTTAATCAGCATTCTTCTTTAACTTTTGTTTGAGTTTCAACCAAACGACAAATAACAAAATAATCCTCTTTAAGCAAAACAGTGCTGTTTACCTTAATTTAGTCACACCTTTACATCTAGCCCATGCAATCATTTACAGAAGACCACTGTACAGCATCACACCAGGGAAGCATTGACGCATAGAATTTATTAAAGGAACGTGGAACTGGTTAGCAGGGAATAAATGCTCACCACATTAAGCAACATGATGATGATAATGTGCATTATCACTTGACTGATTATTGCTAGTTTATGTTAGTTTTTGTAAGTACTGTATATTGGAATGCGAGAGCTGTTGAACTACTTTAGAATAGTATGAGCAGTCGTTGCTATAGAAATTTCAATAATAGTCGAATGAATTATCTTCTCAATAACACGAGCTGTATAAGATTAAGGGCACCTATGTGTTTGGAAAGTATCTCTTAACAACTTCTACTGAGCTTGTGAGTAATTCATTAGTCAAGTCATTTATTTCTACCTCATAGAGGTTTTTTTTTTCTTCTTCCTATAACCAGGCTTTTAATTACTGATTAGTTGTTGATCACTGAAGCAATGAGATTTGATTTTTAAACTGTTACATTCAGATGGTTCTGGATGTACAGTATACCTGCCTGTACAGAAATAAATGAATTGTTCATACGTTCAGGATACCTATTCTGTCATCATAACAAAGTTAGAAACACCCCGTGGTGAAGTTAAACTAGAGAAGTTATTATAGATAATAAAAACGAATCTAATTGGTTTTAAGAGAAAGTAAATCTAAAAAAAATTTTTTTTAATGAATAACATTCAATTTTGCCATTTTGAATTGCACAAAATTGCAGGGTTTTTTTTTTCTTTTTTTAAATCTGCTAAAAAAAAATAATAATAAAACCATGCATGCTAAGCTACCATGCTAACTTCCTAATGATGGATTTTTTGTGATTGGAGAATCAGTTCCAGCCAAACATTAATCAGGACTTTAGGACTGTGAAGACCGTGTTTAATCAGTCAGTACTCTTCACTATTTTTAGCTCCTCCTGGATGTCCTGGCTTTCCCTGAAGGGCAGTTTTACTAGTTTTAGGCCGAGATCTCGCGGGCATTAAAACATCATGAAAGTACAGGTTTTAAAAAAAGGTCCATAAATTATTTTTTTATGCCATCAAAATCTAAATGACATGACTGTCAAAAGCAGGCGACTGGTGAAATGTCTTACTGTAGCCACATCTTCCTCTCTTTTGCTTAACGGGAAAACTCTGCTGTAACCTTTCACACCAATCACATACACAGAAATGCATCATCATCTTTGCTACATCATGCAACAAATGGATTTTAATCTATTTTCTTTGTGTAAAGTCACTACGCTTTTTTAAATGTATTTTTATTTTTTTATGTTTTTTATTACCACATCCAGAACCTCCCACACAGCGGTGTAACTCGCCGCACTGCCACAGAGTTCAGTGGTAAACATTTAAAGAGGAACAAATACTGAGGAACTCGAGCCCTGACTCACGGACAGGGGAAAGACGTCAGCCATGAACAGACACGGATGCGACACCGCCGCTGGCGCATCTCCAGGGCAATAAAGCCCGCGCTAACTGCCGTAGCCGTGTTTGCTAATCACTCTTGTTTCCTCCCTCCCTTGACAGCCTTGCTCTTCTTCCCAGCAAGTTCAGCGTGCCCATGACGCCACAGAAGAAATTACATGTCCCTATGTCTAATCTCTCGAAGCAAATAATTTATTACTCATGCACTGGATATCTTCAAATCTTATCTGTGATATTTTAATGCTGGAAAGCTGTAGCAGCGTGTTGTCTGTGTTACTGTTGAAGTGAGAGAACCTGGTGGGGGCTCTTTTTTTTTTTTTTTTAATCCCCAAAATATGATGGCTTCATAATGTCCTGCCATTTCTCAGAATCCTCATCTGACCTCTGCCGTTCCTGCCAGATCCGATTTAAAAGACACTTACACGTTTCAAACGAACTGTAAATTTTAGTGCTGCTGCGCAAACACATTATGTACAGTACCAAATTGCGTAGAAGCTTTGGCTTCTGTGTGCTGCTGGTATGTCAAGTTTTATCCCAGTCTTTTTGTGCTCTGCTGTCGTTTCGAATTTTATGGGTTGTTTCAAAGTAAAGTGTTTTCTACTTGTGACAGGGTCTGCGATGGAGTGTTTTGGTACACACCACTTTGGCCCTACACCCTCACCCTCACTCCATCCTCTCTCCATGTCCCTTAAGCCACCGGATTAGTGCCAAAACACAGCTACTACTAAGGCGGCTCTTTATCACAGCAGAAGAGACTCAAACCCATTTACTTGCACATCGATTACAGTATTAATAGAAGCTGTGCAGCAGGTCCCTCTGCAAATTGGGGGGAGGGCGGTTAGCGGATGAAGAACGGCATGTCGGTCATGTCAAGGGACTGTCGGGAATGATACCCAGTCGTATTTTCCTGCTTTTACTGGGAACACGTTGGCAAGTCTTCCAAGCCAGCGCTGATTTACTACCATGAAAAGCCAAACACAAGTTTTTATTTATTTCTACTCCTAATTAAATCATCAGTGGTGCAGCTCAGCTGACAAAATATTCAAAACACAGCTGTTCTCTGTAAAAGTTCAAGGATTTATACAAAAAAAGAAAAGTGTCAAGTCATTTCGAATGCAGCTCTAACGAACTTGACCACAATGCTCAGGACTAGAACCTCAAATGGATCGTCAAATAGAGATAGATACAGATGGTCCCCGAGTGTTCATGCCACTTAGGAATTTTTCAACTTTATGATTACATAGAGATGCGTTCCGAATGGCGCCGTCATAAATAGAAAATAGTGTAAGTCGTGCCATGGCCTTGTCTCCCCTGGAGTTTTAAAGAACGACGACCAAAAGTCGGGAGATGCGTACATCCTGGCAGAGTCCCGACGACTCGTACGCTGCTACGCTGCTGCAAGTTTGTCTTCTCGTCATTAGTCGGGCAAAAGCAGCACGTGGACCGGCGGTATTTCTAGCTATACCAGAGTCACCAACATGGTGCCCACAAGCACCAGGTAGCCCACAAGGACCACATGAGTAGCCCCGACCCTTTTTTAAATCAGACTTGCATTAATGTAAATTTGAGAATATTATTACTTATTTATAGAAATAGTGTTGCATATTGCTATTTATCTGTTTCCTAACTTGTTCAATCATTGCTGATAATTATTGTGAGAAATCATTAACATGATCAGTGTCTTCACATATATGAATAGCATTAATTATAAATAATAACATAATTAAAGATAAATTGAGCAAACTTGTTATTCCAGAATAAAAAAAATATCTCTTCGCATTAATCGGTACCTAAGAAGTGGCTCTCAGTTTTGAAAAGGTTGGAGACCCCTGGTCTATAGTAATATCATTTCATTATAAAACGTCTACTCGTACAATTAGGAATAGCAAAAGCTAGCTAGCTGCGTGTTGTTTTCTTGAGCGTCTACTGACCACTCTGTAAACCTCCCACGTTTAACAAGACGTATTAAATACTAGACTATTCTCCTTAAAAGCACAGTTTGCATGAGACTTTGTAGTTACAGGCAAATACATCGAAGCGTTGTTTCTTCAGCGTTAACTTTTAAACTTTACATTTACACCTGCCTTGCTTTTCGTACTGAGTCGAAGACTAGAGAAGGTTTATTGGCGCAGGGAGTCTAAGATGCTTGTCTGGCTAGAGGATGTTGATCAATGCACATTTGCTTCATCTGCAGGACAAAACATTGTGTGGGAGCGAGTTCACCTACCGCCTTGAAGTTGGTGATGACAATGATGGTGGTGATGATGATGATGGTGGTGATGATACGATTTAGAGGGAAAAAGTTAGTAATGCCAGAGTTTCTGCCTTACTTTCATCGTTGCACACAGCTGATCAGCCGTCCTCATCTGTCTCCAGCTTGGAACGCTGCGGACATCAACACGCCTTATTTGTTGAAGGGGTTGCTGTGGAGACTGGCGGTGGCAGTGAGGCAGAGTGAGCAAGCGAGAGAGAGAGAGAGAGAGAGAGAGAGAGAGAGCGAGAGAGATCCATCTGCTGCAGGGAGCGCTGGCGAAGGAGATAAAACGACAGGAAGAGCAAATACGTGCTATGCTCCCTGTATCTAGCGAAAAGGTTGCAGCTAGCACTTTGAGGCGAGTCATATCTCCTGGTCTGTCGCGAGGTCGGGGGTGGGGCGCGATTGGAGTTCAGGCCAGCCCTCCATGTGTCCATCACACTGTTCTACCTTGCTCACTGTCCTGAGCGATGGCTGAACAGAAGAGACTGTGACTCCAACCCCCCTGGAGCTGTTTGTGTGTATGGTGGGGGGGAGGGCGGGTTGGGGGGGTTTGTTTGGTGTGTACGAAATATCTGACACATTGGCCAGCCCTTCTGAAGCAAGCACGTTTGAATGGGAAGAGATGCGGTCAACAGTAAGTAGCAGTTTGTTCCTTCTCTCTCTCTCTCTCTCTCTCTCTCTCTCTCTCTCTCGCCCTCGCCCTCGCTCTCGCCCTCGCTCTCTCTAAGATCGTGGTTTATCCTGCACATATAGAGTTGTTGTTGAGAGGAATAAAGCGAGTGTGAGGATGAGCCGGCATGTTTCAGGACAAGGGAAAAGACGCGAGCAAGTAAAGAAACACTGTTGCATGTGCGTGCAGCTGAGCGACTGGATCGTCTTGACTCTAATTCAATAAGACTTCCCTCAGCCACCTAGCCCTCCCCGCCCCACCACCCTCCTAGTGCTGCCCTGCTAATGCATCACTGTTTACCGTCGCGTGCGGAGGTGTGCGTGCGAGCGTGCGTGCGTGTGTGTGTGCGTGGAGGGCCAGCGCGTGTGAGCCAGCCTGCGTCTCTGGCATTCATGAATGGGAAGAGGGAGTGAGAAGGAAGTGCAGAGGATGGCTGTGTTGGGGGAGACCCACAGACGGAGCCCCATGCCGTGGGAGTATAGGCATTATGACCGCAACCAGACTGAGGTAAAGCAGACACGCTCAGCGTTATTATCTATTAATTATATTTCATTAGCAATATATTATTCTAGAGCCGGCTGAGATGTTTTTGCCCCGCTGTGTTTTCTCCTGAAACTTTGTTGCTGCATGTTGTGTTGATGGAAATTAGATGACGTGTCACTACAGCTGTGGCTGTTGGGGACATAGTGGTGCATATTCGTCTGAACTAGATGTTGCACGAGGTGTGGCTGTGAAAGCGCAGAAGCTGTCTGGAAGCGTTGGTTTCATCTAGAACAGAAACTCTGACTTGGTGTCTGTGTGAATGAAAGGCTCCAATCTTGTAGGATTTGCCTGACCAACCAATCAGTCTGTATCACTTACGGTCGCTATGACGCCTGAAAACCCCAAGGCCACAAAAAGCTAACAACGTTTGCAACTCATTCAGCATGGAGTCACCCCAGCCTTCGTTTTTTTTCTTTTCCTTCCTTTGCTGCTTTTATTTTAATTTAATTTAATTCATTAAAAAGATTTATTTTTTTTTTTTACCTTCTGTCATCTCAGCGTGTATTACTTCAAGATATCAGATTATTTACAACATTGGGAAGTGCCCCCCCCCGTTTTTGTAAGACTTCCTGATGTAGCTTTTTTTTTTTTGTTGTTTTGTTTTGATCAGCAGCCCTGTGCCGCTGAAACGGACCAGTGCTCCTGCTCTCCACGTAGCCAGATGTGTCATGAATACTCTTCAACAAAGGCTCAGCAGAGGGCTGACGCAGACTGATTTCATGGAACAAGCGTCGCTGTAATGAGCGCCGTTAACGCGTCTCTGTGACGTGGGTTGAAAGTCCCAGCCAGGAACACGACGTTATTTACCTCAACCGCATTTCCAGGACGATTTACGGCTCCAGATTAAAATAGAGCCGCATGGAAAATATGTAGAGTTCAGCTTTATTAACCATGCATTATTAGCGGTTGGATGAAGATGTGCTACTGCTGTTATAAAGTGTGTTCTCAAGTTGTGATGTTTTTATTTGCTTATTTTCTTCCCTTTATTCCAGTAACACATGATCATTTTGCTAGTCGACTTTAATGTAAGGAATCAAACATGAATGAATTAGCATGCTGTTACGGGGAAGGAAGAAATGCGCCGGGTGGAGTCTTGCCGTCAATCCTTTCTAATAATCTCCACAATGTTTATTCCTTTTACACCACTGCAGTTTGGCAGCGATCACGATCGGTTTTAATTTGATGTGCGTTTTGGCACGTCGTCTAAATGTTTATGGCGACATGTACGATCGCATAACTTCTAGAGACACTTGATAGCAGCTACAGAGCTATAAATAGTAGTGGACTTTCTCTTGTGTTGCTTTTCTATGTTTTATATCTATATATATCTCTATATATCTATATCTCTATATATATATCTATCTATATATATATATATATATATTAAATGCAGCTTATGGCACTTTGAAACGGGAAAGGTCTGAAACAGAACACACGCTTTGCAAAGATGAAATGGATGTTCAACGATCGTCTCTGAATTGTATTAAACGAAGCAGATGGTCAGAAAAAGTATTGGATTAAACGTATGGATTCCGATCGATAGAAGAACGCTAGTCGAAGCAGCGGGATCGATTTGTATTTTGAAATTCCAGCTGCTTATTTCTGTATAGTTGCAGATGCTGTTAACAGGAGACGCATCAGCATTTTCCCGACTAATCACTTTACGGCGTTTAGAGGTTTTGTGGTGTAATGGAGCGGAAAACAAAACGGTAGCAATTACAAACGAAAGAATACACGACTGCTCAAATTATGGATTGTACCGTTGCTTAACTCAGTTGTATAATTATTATGTGCAAGTGAGAATAAGGTTGAGAATAAGGACTGCAGGTTTACTTGAGTCTAGGATGCCCAGTCCCTTTTGTTGGCGACGGGAGTTTAACAGAGCGTGTACTTTTACTGCACAAACCCATGAAACTGAATGACGACAGCTTGTGTTCACTTTGCCCTTTATATGCATTCATCGCGCCGGTTTGCGCAGCGCCGATAAAGCCGTATGAATGCAGCTTATCTGTGTAGTCGCGGTAAAACGGCGTGTTCGTTACTGCGGCTCTAAAGTGGCTGACAATGTCCCTTCTTTACTCTTTCTCAGGTAATCTTGGTGCAAGTAAACCCAGGTGAAGCCTTCACAATTCAGCGAGAGGATGGCCAATTTCAGTGTATCACAGGTGAGACACGACCCATTCCTTTTTTTTTTGTATACATTATTTTTCTTTATTCCTGGTGATCACCAGATTAGAAACCACTTAGCATTAGCATTTAAATTAGCGATTGAAAGCTGCTAAACCCGTGTGTAATTCAACACTTGGTGGATGATGTTGCGGACTATGTTTATTAATAACCGTTTTATTTTTCAACTCTAATCCGATTGGTGCGTTTAGCTGTGGTGCAGTGGTTTACACGCTTAATCATTGATCTTTTTTGCTCATGGAACATTTCCTTATCTTGCCCTTACCTGTATGTTAATGAGGGGGCGTGTCTTGTTTACTCAAGGCCGTTATCACCGCGCACAGGTAGCGCTTTACTGTTTTAACCCAACAATCCGTTCAGCGTTTGTTATAGAGGTTAAGGTGTTTGACTCCTAATCGAAAGGTTGTGGGTTCGATTCCCAGGGCCACTGTTGTACATGGTTGTATAAATGAGATAAATGGAAGTTGCTCTGGATAAGGGCGGTCTTTCGAATGAAATAAATGTAAATCTGTAATTTAGATATGAAGTGTCGTGCTTTATTACTGCAGCAGGCTGAATATAAACCAAGCTCTCACTCCTGCAGCTATTTGTTCTTGCTAAGCTTTAAATGTATAGTAGATTATTAATCGCTGTATAGTAAGCATTATTAAAGCACTGCTTTCATTCAGATTCTTGCACACTGTTTGTTTGCTTTCTCTCAACACTTCCACCATGAATGCACCATTTGTTTTGTGTCAATAGAACATGGAGCCCGGGGCCATTTGAAATGAACATCGTTTGAAATCTAACCAGAGACTAATCAAACAGCATCATTTCATTTCCTCATGCCTTCCATGTTGATCTTCCTTTCCTCATCACTTCCCAAGAAAACACGACGTTCATTTGAAGCGTTTGGATCCGAACGCTCCCAGCATTTCATAAATGATAACGAAGTGATCGCAAACGATTTAACTGCAGCTTAAATTGTTAAATGTGCAGCAGGGCTGTTTTCAAGGGGTTTTAATTCACATCATACTGTGTGTGTTAAATGGAAGCACGTCCTCCGTTTCGTAATGTCTATAGTGGACTAACTATGGTGAGGGGGTTTAGTCATACCTATAATAGTGGGTTAGGGTTAGGGATGTGGGATGGGTTGAAGAGGAGCCCTGATTTGTCTTTATCTTGCTACAATATAGAGCACCAGCCAAAAGTCCACCGTCGTTCTATTTTTATTTTTAATCGCATCTGTGTCTAAACACTTAGAAAGTTTCCACTTCAGTCACATAACAATTTGTTGGCTGGTTGTTAGTCATGCATGCTAAACTCCCTGCTTTGCAAAATAGATTTGAAAACTGATCACCTGATTCGGCAAATATTGTAGCGAATCAGAAGTCTGATCAATTTACTGCTACTCAATTACTATTGTGTTTAATGGTTATCTGCCTCCACGTGATTCATGTGTTCATGAATTCATGTGGGAATTCTTTTCTTTGCTTTTCAATCGCAGTTGGTTTGCTTTTTATGCCCGTTTTTTTTTCTTCTTCTTCTATTATGTTCTAAGTGTGTCTGCAGTACAGCCCCATCTTTAACTTATATTATACCCTTTTCATTTTAGCGGTCAGGCGCTGATGATTAGTTTATTAGTTCTTTTTAACACTCGCGATTTGGAAAGCTTCTTGTAGCTGGATGCCTGGGGTAACGGTACTGCACACCAAAAGCAGATATTAAGAGACGTTTAACAAGTTTATACTTGTTACTCACTTTTTTTTTTGTTTTGTTTGTTTTATTAAGTGGGCAAAGTTCTACTTACAAACATTTTATGCATATAAAGTTTTGATTTAGGCCCGAACTGCTGCTATGTTTTTGACGTGCTCATGTGTTGTTGTTTTTCTAAATATATCGATCATTATTTAAGTACTTTAACCTCTTCATGTAAACTGTATCCCGTCTGAATTCTGCACCTGAAAGTACTGAGCCAAAGAATATCTTCTGTTCCACACTTGTGTAATAGTACAACAGCAGCAATGTTGCTAGTGCACAGTAACCGCGTCATCGACGGCGCTCTAGCGATCGTCTCTGTGCGCCGTGTTTTGACGTGAACGAGCCCTGATGCGCCAGCGGATGGAAATCATTGCGATGAAGATCGCTCTCGGCACAACCGTCAGTGATCTCCTCATCGAACGCTCAGTCACAACAATCAGCGTTAGCGCTTTATGGGGCTGCTATGAGATGTCTTGCACACTGTTCCCTGTGGGCGAATGCTTTTGTGTTCAGCCGTTGTGTGGGATGTGTATGAAAGCATTCGGAACTGCGACTGACTCGGAGAAGACTTGCTCTGCCAGTGGCAGTTGGTGCTCCAGTTGGATGTGAAGTGGGTGTCTAAAGGTGAACGATTCCTGAGCACTGCAGAGCTTTTAGTTAGGCAGCAAGTAATCCAGGTTATTTTAGCGCCATTTGTGCTCCCTGCCGAAAACGTTGCGACAGCGTTTCCACTGGTGGCGCTCGAACAGTTTGACTGCATTGAGTGAGACTTGACGGCGAACAGTTAAAGCATGTACGCTTGACCTTTAGGCTTAGGAATCGGCAGTTGTTACAGGAATGCTTTTGACAGCTGTGTTTTGTCATGTTGCTTAGCATGTGATGGCACAAGGAAATGTTTTTATTAGATTGATTCTGAACGGTCACTTGATCGTCAATAAGTGAGCCAAACCTTACTGCTGAAATGTTCGGAACTTATTTTACTTTCATACTGGTGAAACCTTTCTTTTAGTGTGTGCCAGTGATGATTATAAGCATCTGATGGAAATGATTTAGTGTTGTGGGCATCTATGTTCCAAATGAGCCGAAACTAGCTTCATTAGGCAGCTGATTAATGGCTGCCGTGTTCTTGTAAAGAAGCTGATTATCAGTTAAGCGTCGCCGGCTCTCTCTGCCTCAGATACCGTACAGCCATGCCTGTCATACCTCGGCTATCTCTTCTGGCTTGTTCACGCCCGATAAAGGATGTGTAGGGGTGTAGACGCGGATGTGGCACACTAGGATGTGGATAGAGAGCACTTCCCGGTAGCGGTTAACCTCAGGCTTTTTTTTTTTTTTCCGGTAAGCAGCTGCTATTGATAGATCATCCCTTCCTGACTTAAACGACAGGCGCAGCTTAAACCCGCAACTGTCTTTTCCTGAAGGCACGTAAAGTGCAGGGCCGAGGAGAAGGAGGCTAGTGCTAACGCGCATGTCTCTCTGAGCACTTGTCTGTCAGCCAGCACGTTGATGACTCACCGCTCATCGCGTGTTCAGGGAGGGAAGCGGCTGCGCTCGATTCGTTCATTAACCTCATTCGTTTTGAGGTTAACTTCGTCTCTGCTTAACCTTAAACCGAAATCGGTGCGATAACCCCCTCCTCCTAATTTCCATCCCAGGTCTATTTTAAGCATTCCTTCGTGAATTTGAAGTAGGCGGACGTGCGTAAATGCCAAACACAGGCCAAAGACTTCGTATCTGTCTGTTTAATATGTGCATGCAGAGAGGTGGGGGGTGGGGGTGGAAGAGTAGCTGGATTAAATTTTATATATATATATGTATATATATATATATATATGTATGTGTGTGTGTGTGTGTGTGTGTGTGTGTGTGTGTGTGTATATATATAAGTGTGTGTGTATATATATATATATATATACACACACACACACACAGTATATATAAAATTTAATTCTGTCCTAAGCGCCCCAAGTGTGCCGTAATTATTTAGCATGCTTGTGTATTCTCACGAATCAGACCATAGATATTCCGATCAGCAGTCCGACACCTTAACCACTGCGGTACAACTTTCCCGCACCACAAGAGATTAGGAAAGAGATGCTCGTCGATCATTCGCAGTTCGTATTTGTATGATGTAAGCAAGTTTGCTAATGAGTCTGTGGAAAGAGAACCGCTTTACTGCTTTTCAGTTTCAAACCCGATGGTGTCGATCATTAAAGGGTGGGATTTTATATAGCTTCATTAAAGCTAAACTGGGCGCGCACACACACACTGGTGGCGCTTGGTCTCTGCCTGTGACTTTTATTGACAATATTGCGTGAGATTTGTAATTGGGTGTGTTTTCAAGCTCACTTACCATCAAGTGAACCGATGGCTCGGGCAGCAGAGCGCTTTAGCAGCTGTTCAACATTTTGAAAAGAAAGAAATCAGCAAACGCACAGGAAACGACTTCCCTCCTGCTAGATCTGTTCGAAACCCTTTCAGTCACAAAATCGGTCTGCTCAGTAAATCAGCCTGCTGAAGTCGTGGGAAGGGGCTTAAGCGAGGCTTAAAAGGTCTGTGTGTTTGTGTGCACGTGTGTGACCATATGCACGCTAACATTGTAGGCGTAAATTAATTTATATGAGCGTTTTTACCAGTGTGTTTTAGTTTATATCCCTGTGTGTATTATCCCTATGTGTATTAGTTTGTATATACATCAAGTATTTGTTTTGTTTTAGAGAAAGGCCACCAAACTTGGGCTGGTACTGACGCGCGAGCTTCATAGCGTGCTACAGCAAATGTTGATGCTGAGGGAAGCAGTAACACGCAGTGGTTAAGGTGTTGGACTGTTGATCGTGGGTTCGTTTCCCAGCACCATTAAAGCTGCCACTGCTGGGCCCCTTATAACCCTAAACTGCTCAGATGTTAGTGACTCTATATGTTCTTGCTGGTGGTTTATTATTATTATTTTTTGCTTTGAGGAAGCACATGCTGAACGCTTGTTTGCTCGGACAGACTGACTGAACGACTCGGCGTTGGCGCGATGAAACGTCGAACGTCAGCGTAACATGGAGTCCATGACACTTGAGTGTCAGTCGCAGTAGTCCAAACCAGCCCATGTGACTTAATTATATTTAGCGCTGAGGTGTCTGCTCATGCATTTTCATTTTCTGTTCATTCTCACGTGCGCACGCACGCACGCACGCACGCACGCACGCACACATGCACTCATTCATAGACTCTGCAGTCCATAGCTGTGAGAATACACCAGTCAGTGACTCATCCTTCTTTCCCTTCCCTGCATTCATCGAGAGATTTTTAGATCTGTGCACCTTTTTGCTTTAGATTCTGCTCATATTTCTGAAAGAGGTTAGTTCTGATTTAGCCACACACACACACACACACACACACACACGCTACTATTCTGGAAACTGTTGTTTTCCTTCATGTTAGGAGTGATCGCGCCTGCTGTTGCTGTTCACTGTATAGTATTCCCTATTTGAATACTGACCGGCAAATTATCCCCCAGGCCACTCTGTAGTGTGTTGACGTGTGTTCGTCTTCCATATACAAAAGCAAGTGGGAAAAACAAACACATAGACTCACACACACACACACACACACACACACACACACACACACACACGGCACATTGCTTTTTTTCCCCTTTTGGTTTTAGAGCTGGAGGTGACTGGGGTTGTGATGGTTACCGGGGTCTTTGTCTCTCATTTACAAATAAATTCTCTCTCTCTCTCTCTCTCTCTCTCTCTCTCTCTCTCTCTCTCTCTCTCTCTCTCTCTCTCTCTCTCTCT
>JAOUQX010000041.1:11451412-11461793 GCA_028566295.1 Liobagrus marginatus | reverse complement strand
CTCTCCCTCACCCCCCACTTTACAGCAAACTTTCGGTCAGTCGCCAAAGCATTTCACTGTATGTTGTAGCACTATATAATGTACATGTGACAAATAAACTTTGAACTTTACTAAAATGAGAGAATTCATCTTTGGCAGTTTAATGAATTGAAACTGCTTCACTTGTACCCATCTTCACTACACATATCTTACATGTTGAGTAAATTATTATTATTTTTTACTCATTTGCCCTTTCCAAATCAATATTTGGGTGTTTAAGCAGAAAATGTTTATTTTAGGGTTACTCCAGATGCAGGGATGGAAACCACTGACATATTACTGTATGCACATGCTCATAAAGACATTCTTTTAGTATTTGTGTTTAAGTTCAGATCTCCCCTTTCCCCTGACCTCTCTCAAAACCTGATGCTGGGTTCAATTCAATTCAATGTTATTTATAAAGCGCTTTTAACAATACACATTGTCCCAAAGCAGCTTTACAGAAGATGAACAATTAGAAGAAAAAGTCAAATGTCAATGTATGACATATATCCCAATGAACAAGCCTTAGGCGACGATGGCAAGGAAAATCCCTAAACGTAATATTAGGAAGAAACCTTAATAGTTTCTTAGTTGGTTGGCTTCATTAAAGTGACAGACGTTATGTGATTTATTGACGTGTCCCGCAGTGCTCCTCATGTAGCCGTCACAACATTAACCAGGACAAAGTGGTTGCCGGATTAATGGCTTTATTTTACAACCCTATAAAAATAGTAAAGCCTCATGAGACACATAATGATCTCATAAGCCCGAACCACAACACTCATACAGACTTTAAATGCAATGGGCAGGACTTATAATGTAAACTCAGTAATATGTGAAAGGTCATTGGCTGATTGCTAATCTCTCACTGAAAACGTTTCAGTTCATTAAATGCTTGTATCCAGTCCTTGTACTCCAATTGTCGTGCTGCATTATTTAAAGAGCTGACTTGTGTAGCAATTCCACATCAATTTGTTTTATAGAAGACTTTACCAGTTCCTGTATCTTGTTAAGGAGTTAACTTTTCTTTTAAGGCTTAAACGCTTTAAACAACATGAATCAACAGCATCTCCATTCATGCTGACTCCTTTCTTGACTACTTGCTACTTTTGCTTCTGGGCCACAGAAAGGTGACCTACAGAACTATTCTCCACGCCAAAGTGAATTCATTTCACTTTTAGAGTTATGGGTGCTCACGGATCCAACTTGGATGAAATCCTAGCTGAGGATATGCACCACTGGTACAATAAGTTCATGAGGGAGTCTCCATCTGGGCTCATCACCCTGTTTGAGCTAAAGAACATGCTACAGATGCAGGGTATGACTGAGGAGGCCAGCAGTTATGTTGACCAAGTCTTCTACACTTTTGACATGGATGGGGTAAGAGTATCTAAATTAAGTTTCATCAAATGAATTGCTTGTAATTGTGAAATCGTCATCCATAACACATTATGTATATTATTCTGCAAAGCTTTGTGACAGTATGTTGTTGTGAAAAACATAGTAGTTGACATGATCTTTAAATATTTATTTAGCAAAGCTCCACGACGTAATATTCATCTTCTCTTTTCAACCTTGTCGGCCTACAATCGGAACTATATGTCTATCAAAATGTTAACGTTAATGTTAATGTTAACTACACATTCTGCTGTCCCCCACATGAGGACGCTTCCCCCTGAGTCTGGTTCCTCTCAACGTTTCTTCCTAACATTACGTTTAGGGATTTTCCTTGCCATCATCGCCTAAGGCTTGTTCATTGGGATGTATGTCATACATTCACATTTTTATTTTTATTCTTACTGTTTATCTTCTGTAAAGCTGCTTTGGGACAATGTGTATTGTTAAAAGTGCTTTATAAATAAAATTGAATTGAATTGAATTAATCCAGACCATTAAACGTATTGGTTTGCTGTAAATGCGTATATTTGCTGTTGATCATTAACCAACAGTGGCAATAACATGTACATTTAGCATTAAAAGACTTTTCTTTAACAGATTTCTCCCAAGTTATATTACAATATTATTAACTCTTTTCTTTTAGGATGGATATATTGATTTTGTAGAATATATAGCCGCTGTAAGTTTGCTACTGAAAGGAGAGATCAACCAAAAACTAAAGTGGTACTTCAAACTTTTTGATCAAGATGGAAATGGAAAAATTGACAAAGACGAGTTGGAAACCATATTTAAGGTAATCGATATCCCTTTCCTTGTGCCGTGCTTCTTGGCTCTTTTGAACCTTAATGGGGAAAAAAATTAAATTTAGTTATGTAAGAAGATTTCTCCTGATTAAAATAAAAAAATAAATCAAGTAGACGTCTGTAGCAGAGATTAACCACGGAGAGAGTTGACGAGACTGATCCTCTGTCTTAAAGTGCTCTTAATCTCTCGACCCACAAAACATAATCCTTACCTAAATCCAACTGGCATTTGATCATATTATCTCTAGTCCTCTGCAACGCTACAGCTCTCGTCTCCATGCTGACCACTAACATGCAATTAACATTAATTCTTATGTTTTTTAATAATTAATAGATTATTCTACGCTCTTAGAAAAAAATAGGTTCTCTGGATAGTTCATTAAAAGACTTTTCTAAGGAGAAACATTGATTAGAGACAATTCATATTTGTCGATTGCTTTAGAGAGTGTATTTTAAAATGGTGTATAATTTATTTTAGCTCTTTAAATAGTTCATTTTCAGGATGAGAATGTTGCGTAAGAGTAAAATAAAAGTTTTCCTTCCTGGTTTTTGTTAAAAATGGATTTAGAATATGTCGGAAAAATTTGGGAAAAATGGGTAAAATATGAAGGAAGTGGTAGCGCAGTGGTTAAGGTGTTGGATTCCCAGCACCACCAAGCTGTCACTGATGGGCCCCTGAGCAAGGCCCTTAACCCTTAGTTTCTAAATTGGATAAATAAGATAAGTTGCTCTGGATAAAAGTGTCTGCAAAATGCTGTAACTGTAAATTAACTGTTATTTTTAAACAGGCTATTCAAGATATAACCCGGATCTATGACGACCCTCCAGAGGAGATTGTGGCACTCATTTATGAAAGAATTGATATTAATAATGAAGGTATGTGCTGGATCAAAATGTTATATGCTGTAAGAGATTGAAACATTTCTTAGACACCGACTGCTATGCTATAAAAGAACTCCAAGACTTTACTCTAGAGGAAGTTGAACTGCTAGTGTATGATGCCTCCTTGTTTTAGGTGAGCTGACTTTAGAAGAGTTCATCACTGGTGTTAAGGGACAACCTGACATCATGGAGATGCTCACTAGGATGATGGACCTGACTCATGTGTTGGAGATTATAGTGAATGGACAGACCAATTTGGTTAAAGCCATTGAATGTGACTCCAAATCATAGACACAAGCCTTATTAGTGGTACTTTTACAAAGCACAACCGTAAAAATCTAATTGTTACAGTTGAATAAAAATGAGTGTAGGATATAGAGGGAAGTAAATGTGTTTTTTCATCGTGCTTGTGTTTGTTTGTGAGTGCTAAAAAACAGCTCTTCTGTTTAAATAAGATGTATAGGTAAATAATATAGAAGGATTATACAGGGATGGAAAGGATGTCACTGAAGGCTTTCTTCAGTGAAGGTGTTTTTTTTTTTAACCTGTTTTAATTATACACAGTGACTTGATATTGTAGAGTTTGCATGTTCTCCTCGTGCTTGTGTTGGTTTTCCCAGAGTATTCCGGTTTTCTCCCGCACCCAAATACATGTGATTGTACATAGGTGAATTAGCTACTCTAAATTGTCCATAGGAGTGAATGTGTGTGTGAATGGTTGTCTGTCTCGAAGTGTTAGTCCTGCGATTAACTCCCGATTGTTTAGGGTGTACCCCGCCTCACACCCTAAGCTATCTGGGACCCGCAACCCTAAACAGGATAAAGTGCTACACAATGAATGGATGAAACAATTATAAATATTCTGCTTGGCATCGTAATAGATTCACTTCCCATTATGGACGTATTTTCTTTTTTCTGAGGTTGAAAAACTTTCTGTACATATGGGTAGAAAAACAAAACTCCAAATTTAAGTCAGGATCAAAATCTAACCCCTGTAGGCTATGTATAGTATACCTTGTATACATACAGTATATAGTATCCTTATTAAATCTGCTAAAAGCCTTTTTATATAAATCTGACCCGTGCATAAGCAGTCCAATTGCTTGTAAAATTATAAAATCTAAATATTCAGTCCAGAATAGAACCAGTTTCTCTTTAGTCACTATTTTTAACATAAATAAATAAATAAATACAATTGAATTGAAAGAAAACACTGTCTATGAAACAGAATTGCCACACACACACACATCACATTAGCTAACCGTCTGTCTTCAGCTGATATTTCACATGGATGCCAGCTTAGATGCTGGCAATTCTAAAAATCAAACAGTAAAATTTCAGAAGACCAAAAAGCAAACATTTTCATTAGGACATGCAATATTAGTAATGCCAGCATTGATTGCAGATTGAACTCTAGCAGTCTAGTCATTATTGAACAGCAATATGTTGCCAGATGGATGCTTAGGGGTGGTGGTGGCTCAATGGTAAGGCCATGGATCAGAGGGTCGGGGGTTCAAGCCTCACACCAGGAAAGCTACTATCATTGGGTCGTTGAGCAAGACCCTTAACCTCACCTGCTCCAGGGACGCTGCACGTTCTGGCTGACCCTGCGCTCTGACCCCAGCGTTCAAATTCGTATGCTGGGATATGCCGAATCAAAACATTTCACTGCATGTGTGTGTATGTGATAAATAAGATCTGAATTTGACTTATCACATAGACTTCAGCATCCTACTATTATAGTGTAGATCGAAAGAAAAAGGCTTTTGTTCCAGTGCTGTAAGGATGTAAGTGTGTTATCCGACATGAGCTGATGTCAGACACTGTGCATACAGCAAGAACCTTTTATTTGATTTTACTGCTTGTTGAACTTAAAATTCATTATTGATCAATAGTAACCTTGTATAGAATGTAAATTCTGCGTTCTGGGTGAATGTTGTGTTATACTATGATGAGGTTTTTTATCTGAGGTCTGTACATGATTTGCTGAAAAGAATGGTCTGATGATGAGTTACATTAGGGTCAATGTCCTACAAATGGCCTTGATGGCATTAACCAAGATTAACGTCCTTGAAATCCAAAAGTTGGAAAACAATCATATAATGCAAGCTTGTTGCTAAATCCTTACACAACACGGCAATGTACCTTACCCTAACACACACTATTTAAGAACACCATGTTCCGATGCACTGTCACTGCACTCAGGCCCCGTCTGCCTCAACATCGCCCTTTCAACATCACAAGGACTGCCTGAATTAGCCAGCGCAACCATGGAGCACGAAGAGAACAGACTGAACAAAAAGTCTTTGCAGCTTGCACTGAAGCGCTACAGCACTGCAGTCAATAACATGGAACAGACCATCCTGCTGCCTACTCTGCTGAGAGACGTCCCGTTCCAACACGACGTGGACCGTGATGCGGCAGAGAACAGCAAGGACCTGCAGGGGTACTATCACATGCTGAAGGTGATCAGGAACACGGTGGAGAGCGGATTGGTCCCATACGATGCGAGCAACACGAAGACTCACACGGCTCTGTATAAAAGCCTGGAGCCACTGCTGGACGCCGACCCTGAGGCATTATTCTACTTCCATCTGAGAGGCCTGTTCTCAGTCATGAGCAACCTCACCAAAACATCACAGGACCTTACAGATAAATACCTGGACATTTTGAACACTGGAAATTAGATCATTAACCTGCAACCAATCTGCAGCCATCTTTCAGATTCATTCTTAAAGCTGAAACGTACATCGGTGTTTGTAACACCAAAAAGAAAATTTCACTGCATCTTTTCTTGAACATCTGTTTAGAGAGCAGCGTTGAATGCAAGAAAATTGTTGTCATCATCTTGCAACCAACTTTTTTTTTTTGTAAACAGGGTTAGGCAAAGGTCAAATGTAAATGTTGCATACTTGTGTAGTAAAACATTTCATTACCCAACATAAAATGATTCAAACACAAGTCTTCCATTTCCAGTCATTCTAAAATGTGCAGGATCATACGGAGGAAGTAGCACAGTGCGAAAGGATAATAGGCAGTCACAACAGCTAGAAAAACTTTCTAGTTAACCCATCAATAACTGTACTAATAAGCTCCAGCAGGTTTAGTGGAAATGTAAGATTTTTGCAGTTTTACGGCTTTTAAAAATTACGAGCCGCTTTTCTAACTTTTTCTAATTTACCAGCAACATTCGACATGATGCTACATCACACTGTGTGAAGTAGCGGAGACAGCAAAGTACAGTATGAGTGCAATGGAGCATCTATGGTGCAGTTTCACAGTTATGGCAGAGACTCAAACTCAATATCTTACTATCGAAGCAAAATACATAAAAGAGAATCACACTAACGGCATTGTTGGTACTCGAAGAAACCTGAGGGCCAAAATTAAAATAAATCAATGAAAAAGTCTATACTAATAACTTAACAATTTCATAAAAAATAAGCTTCTGCACAGTTCGAATACATGCATTTTATAAACTATGTGCATTTAGGAAAATTAGGATACATAAGCATATGCAAAGAATTTTTTATAGCCTGCACTCTTCAAGAAAATGAATTCTAATATAATTTCAGACTACTTATTAAAACTATTTTTTCCTTCTAACATGTTAAAGGCATTAGCGTAAATTAAATCGGAAACCGTAGGGAGGGTATATTATGTCTAAAGACAACAGATTTACATACGTCATCAACATTTCTTAAACGCTGAAAATATTAATACCTTTCCCCGACATGCTTTTAAAATCTGCAAGTATTTTTACACCTTTTCTCTACAGGTCCTGGGAAAATATGGAGAAAAAAAAACCATGCATATGCAATCTGTACCTTTTATACGGTTTAATTACATATTAGAAACAACATATTCAACATCGTCTTATACACTTGTACATGGTAGACAGAAGAATGCTTACAGAAATGTTGTTTACATCTGGTAAAAGCAGCTCCACTCAGCGGATAGGGTGAAACGGCTCCACAATCTCTGCAAACTTCTTCTTCTCTGGAGAGACAATTGTTGTTGTTTTTTTTTTGTTATCGGTCAGTTAAATGTACCACACTGTGTATAGCTAAAGAATAACAGACTGTGTGCATGTTTGATCTTTAAATATGTACTGTTTTTCTCTCATTACCTGGCTTTGAAAACTCTGCCGGGTGCAGCCGGATGTATTCATTCATCTCCATGTCCTGCTTGGCATATTTGTAATTTTCAATCTTTGTTAAATGGTAGCCGATGAACCAGCCCACAGTTGCGAACAGTGCTTGTCGATGAACACCTGCAAAACGGCACAGTATATAAACACCACAATTATAGATGCACAAACCTTTAATGTCCCCAATGACAATTCACAGGCCAGGACAAACCTAATACAGTAAAAGACAGGAAAATGGATTATAATAATCTGCATTATTTTCCTTTCAAAACTAAATGATATCCTATCCCAAAACATTATTTTTATATTTTGGGTTTGACCTGCCCTGAATCACTTAAAGTAAAGTTTAAAGTTAAAGTTGAGTTTATTGGTCACATGCACATCATACAGCACAACATACAGTGAAATTCTTTGATTCCGCATATCCCAGCATAATACCAGAGAACTGGTTATCAGAGCATGCATACAGAGCAGCTAATTACGTACACTGTATTGCCAAACTATGTGGACACCAGACCAATACACCGATATGTGTATGCACAGATTTGCGCAAGTCTGAAAACCGAAGTGTCCTACAGAGATCCCTGACCTCAACCCCATTGAAAACCTTTGGAATAAATTAAACCACTGATTGCACCCCTACTACCTGACACTGATGTGCCTGTTTTGTGCAGGGATTGAACTGCAATGTTGCTTATGAAAGGTCACTAAAGTAATCAGTTATTTTTATTACATGTTTCTGTTTCCTAGATGCTGTGGTGGCAATCAGGAATAACTGATCATAATTTTCCCCCATTTCTGTGTGAAACCACTAACCATTAAAGCTACCAATGCCCCCTGGTGAAGAGAGAGTCTTGTTGAGATTGCTTGTAAAGTGCCTTGTGGTTTGAGCTCAAAATCTCTTACTGGTTGCATTATTATTATTCTGCAGATTAGCATTTGCTTAATTTCATAAGGTGTCAGAAATACTGGACGGCAACGTGTTAACATAACTAAAGAGACAAAGCAAATAGCATTTTCCCCCTCTACATTTTCCAAACAGAAATAACTGGACTGAATTACGCAGTTGTTGCTTACTTTGGGTTTCATTCGGAAAACAGCATAATATCAACATGTAACTTTGTTTAAGTCACACGTAGGCTGCAAAACATTGCACTATACTGTAAAAAAAAAAAGCATACATAAAAAAACCTCCCTGAGTATATACACTATTTCCGACTAATATTTGGCATATAGCTGTAATATATTAGTGTCATTTTTATTAGTTTAAGCACGGGTTCTTAGCCTAGCTAACGTTGCTTGCTAGCCTGCCAGAAACTCACCCGCTTTGATAGCAGGCCTTTGGTTAAGTGAGTTTTGAAGCATCGCTGTCACCCAGCCGGTAAATCCGAGCCATACCGAGTTTCTATTTACGATTCCCGGTGGAGGAAGAACTTTTGCCTCATCGGGGAGAAGCCCCATTTCCGAGGATTGTTAGAACGAATCCCTTAAACTAGTGCACAGTGTTAAACCCTCAGCACATCACCTCTCAAAGCAAACCAAGGGCACTGTTTGGGAAGCTGAAGCAACATATAAGGTCCGTCCGGGCAAAACACGATTCTCTATAATGGTTCCGGCTTTTTGAAAATTCATTATGGTTCGATGTTGTCTTATGATTTAATTGTAATAAATGGCACAACCAAAAGTTTAGTAAGAAATATAACGTTACAAACACGCTTGTTATAATGCTGCTAGTTCAGCCAGGTGAAAAACTTCATACACGTATGTTAGTCGGCTAAAACTTTTAGCGTCCTCAAAAAGCGGCACTACATCTCCCACAGTTCAATGCGTTACTTTCCCGTTTTTTTTTTGTCGGATTTGCACCGTCGAGGCAATGATGTCATTGTAAAAAAACGAAGGAAACCCTGCAACCACATAGTGCACAAACCGAGGTTGAGGGAAGGACCGAATTTAAGATCCCGTCTTTTGCACGAGCTCCAAGGACCGACTGGATGCGTCTGGAGTAACACGTAGTCCGGGGTGAAGCCCCTGTATTTGGTAAGCGGAGATACTGTACATGGGATTTTGCGAGCTGAGCCATCACCTAGCTCATCTGATTTAAAGATGCTAACTGGTTAGCGGATTGCTTGCTGTTGTTTCGCCTGTCAGCTAAAAAGAGATCATTCTGCTTTTAAGGTAAGAATCACAATCAGCTTCATGTCTGAATTTAACTAAATCACAGTATGAGATCAGGAGTGCGTCTACTGTTGCTGCTGTGGTGCAAAACACTAATGATCCATGGTGTTAAGATGTCAGTGTATTTCTAATGTATTTATTATGTCCCTCTCTGTATGCATATTCAGGTTTAAAATGCTTCCTATAAATACTTCTCACGCGCTTCATTTTTCTTATAAAATGCACTTCTGCACGGGTGTGTGTGTGTGTGTGTGTGTGTGTGTGTGTGGCTTGGCATGGCAAACCGTGTTAGGCCCCTTTTTCATTATATTCCTTGTTTCATTATTGCAGTCCTTGCAGCATCTTTCTACATGCCTTGGCAACGACATCATTAACGCGCATGCACAGGAGCCTTGACACATACAAACATGGCACACACACAAAAAGAAAATAGGGCCACCAGTCTGACTTCTCGGGAAATGAAATAATGCTCTTTAATTAAATAGTGCTGGTCTGCCAGCCCTTGTTCTTTCTTTTCGTATTGGTTGCCTAATAGAAGGAAATTAATCAAAAGTCAGTAATAGTGCTTATAACAATAGTCATTGTTACAAAGCAGCTTTACAAAAAAATGTTTGCTCATTCATTCATTCATTCATTCATTTCCATGCTCATTTTATACTGGGAAAGCTAGGTGTGACCCTGAAAGGTATGACTGGTTACTTACGGCCTCACCCTAACTCCGAGCAGATGTATATTTAAAGCTCTTTGTAGCAACCCAGAGGTGGCTGTGTAAAAAAAAAAAATAATAATTCTTTGAGATGGCATGACGGAGAAACCTTGAGGAAAAACCAGACTAAAAGCCAGGTGACACCTGATAATTATATCATAATCATAATAATCAAAGTTATATCTCATAACATACACACACATCAGGTCTCCACTTTAGCTCTGCTCCTGCTTCTTGGGTTCTCTT
>JAOUQX010000041.1:11372221-11383767 GCA_028566295.1 Liobagrus marginatus | reverse complement strand
TCTCTCTCACACACACACACACACACACACACACACACACACACACACACACACACACACACACACACACACACAGGTTGCTGAGGTCCACAGCAGCTGTTCTGTTTTTTATCCTCTTATATATCCTACTGTGATGAGAGAGTATTTTTTCTTTTCTGATGTCTTTCTAAATGCTTAACTGAGCTGTAACAGCATATCATCTGATCAGCATATTTGATTTGGCACAAGTTTGCTAGTATACTAGATGCCATTTATGACATAACCATCCTCATTCTATCTGGGTCTAGAGATGGCACTAAGAGTTATCCAGGCAGTCACTGTGTTTATTGAAACAAAGGCATTTGTGCAGCCTTTCAGAAATAATAAACGCGGTTTTAAAGTTATGTAGATATTAGTAGATCAGTATTTATACAGCATAGAGCATGAATCTATTCATTTCTAATGTGTGTGTGTGTGTGTGCGTCTGTGTGTGTGTATGTACAGTGTGTGTGTGTGTGTGTGTATGCCGCGAGATGACAAAGCCATAATATTAATGATGACGATGATGATGATTATTATCATATTATTATAAATATCAGTATTCTTATATAATCCATGACTTGATTACCTAACGTGTTAATAAATGATAGAAAACCTAATAATCAATTTCTGTGATAGAGGACACAATAAATGATACATGATCTTAAGTTTATATGCACAGGAACATACCTTAAGAGTTATTCATATTAATATTCCTTTCCATTTCTTTTCATAAAACGAATGGTTAATCTTCTGACTACATTAATGCTCTAATTGCCATTCAGGAAAAATCGAAGAACCTTTCCTTCATTTGACTTTCTTTTCATTGCATTGCATATACCCTGCATGGCTTACAGTATTTGCACACCTGTCTAGAATATCAGTACCTGTCTGAAAGCACACATCTGTCTTGACTGTCTCTGTATGCAGTAGCTTTAAGATTTGTTTCAGCAGAATGAAGTGTACCAACCTGATCCACTATGATAATGCCTCTGCGCACAAAGCAAGCTCTAGGTCATCAAGGTTGGATTAGAAGAATATAAACGGCCCTTTAAGAGCACTTACCTGATCTTTACTAAACACCTTTAGGGATAAAATGGAAGACTGACTGTACGCCTGACCTCATTAATGTTCTTGAACTATTATAGAAAAACAATTAAATACCAGCCTGTGGTATGTACTTTTTCTATAAGATTATGCTATGCTCTGTTTTATTATTTATATGTATATGTTGAATAGAAATTACGGGAAGTAAACCAGGGTTCATGATACTGGCAGAGTGGTTAGCACGTCTGCCTCAAGGCAAAAAGGTCATGGGAGCATGGGTTCGATTCCCACCGAGGGTCATTCTGTGTGGATTTTGCCTCTTCTCCCCATGCTTGTGTGGGTTCTCTCTGGGTTTCCTCCCACCTCCAAAACCTAAAAATTGGGCATAGGTTTATTATCTACTCTAAATTGTCCATAGGAGTGAATGTGTGTGTGAATGGTTGTCTGTCTCTAAGTGTTAGTCCTGCGATTAACTGCCCATTGTCCAGGGTGTACCCCGCCTCACTCCTTAAGTTAGCTGGGTTAGGCTCCAGCGCCCCCACGACCCTGAACAGGATAACCGCTAGACAATGGATGGATGGATGGATGGATGGATGGATGGAGGGTATTGAAATGTAACTGTTACACTAAAAAAGCAAGCTGCTGTAACAGACTGCCATAGATGGCACTGTTGCACTGCTGACATTCTGACAGGAACAGACAGTAGTAATGTCTCTGATGCAGCCGGTGGACAGCACAGTTGATGGACATTGTCAAAAAATCTTTCCCTAACATGCATAAACTAGATGCTAACCTGTTTAATCCTTAAGGAAACAATTGTCTTTGTAAGTCCTGATATGCACTTACATTTTCTAGCAGTTACTTTTGAAATAAACAAATCAGGTGTCATTTTGAAAAGTGAGGAGGCTGTTTTTCAGTACTTGTTGCTCCAGTAGTTGGTACTCTGTCTTCATTTCCTCTCGAGTGAGGTGGACCGGGTTCCATTTTGGCTGCTGGTTTGCTGTGAATTATACATACAAATGGAAAGCGTCACTCATCCTGACAAGCCTATTTTCTGCCTTGTCATTCTGAACAGGAAAGTTAAGAGTGGTTATATAGCCTTCGTTACATAGCCTACATAAGTGTAAGGAGGGAATTTAAATAGTATATGTTGCCTTCTTGTTTGATGGTTTTGAATGGTTTGAAACGAGTTGTAGATGCAAGAAAAGTGGGAATTAGTTTTATTCTTCCCTTGTGGACAAATACAGTACTTTGCCAAGACACTTATGCTTTGGCTGAAAGCATGAGGACACCTTTCCAAAATTTTATTTTAGTGCTTACCCACCTCTAATGGTAAACATTTTCATTTTAAGTGCAATTAAATTTAAGACATGTTCAAATATCTTTAAGATGCATAAGCATAACAACTATATGCTCATAGGATTAATTAGTATTATTTTTAATTATTATATTACATTACATTACATTATATCATATTACATTACATTACATTACATTACATTATCTTATATTATATTATATTAAATTGTTTTTATGTACAGTATAATCCCTCCAAGGTCAGATCCTATGGTCAGCTGCTTGTTAAAAAAGAAGGGCATGATGTATCCTATTAAATGTGGTAGACAAGATGGTGGTGTTGTATCTTGGCCTTTAGCCCATACCCATTCTGTTTATCATAAACACTGAGATGTATTCATTTGCATTTTAAGCTGCTTGTATACATTGATGTCCATTTTGTTTGCCATCCCTCATGACTGGCTGAAGGTAGTTAAAAAATAAACAGGATATCCGAGCTGTGGAGCTTTCAGAGGATTTTCAGTTTACAAGTGAAGCTTTTAAGTGTAAAGTAAAATCTAAAGTTTATATCTGGGTGTTTATATATTGTAATAAAGCTGCTTTGTGGCAATATGCATTGCGAAACGCAATATACAACCTTTTTTTTTTATCAAATATCTATTTATTGTATTTATTTAAATATGCCAATGGTGTTATACTACAATAGTTTAGTATAATTTATTATGTCATAAATAATTATAGCTTTCATGATTTTTTAATAACTTTACCATACTGTGATGGATGTACACATAATCATATAATCACCAAACCATTTTTCTTTACAGGCAATAAATGTGAAGTCCTTCTTTAGCAAACAGCTGGTTTTTAAAGTTAAAATAGAGAGAATAAGAAAAATAGGTAAAAGATAAAGGGGATAAGAGCAGGGTTACGTTTACATTTTTGCTAAAGTGTGACATGGCCATGGTTCCTAGCCTGTAATCAAGAAACATTTTGATGATTCTTAGAACCATTTGAGTTATGTAACTAATTACCTAATAAAACCTAGTTATAAAATATTAAAATGACATAGATTTACAAAACAGGCAAAAATGCATTGGCCTGGATCTTACACACTGTACTTTATCTCTAAAATGTTTCAAGAAAATCCTTCAGTTACGCTACACATAGGGAATGTTCTCCATGAGGTCGAGAAAAATTTTATAAACTCATAAAAATAGTGCATTACCACCTCAGCAAATTTAATTGCTTCATATTATTGGACCCCCTGTTTCTTTGACAGACAGCTCAGCCTGCCATCCTTAATGAGCCAGTGAGGCCAGACACCTCATAGGTCTTTGTTCAGCTATGCCATGTTCATCGTCATATTAAAGGAGCGGTTTGTAAATTATAGAGCCCTCTGATGTATATGAGTCAAACGGCAATTATAGTGAAAACACAAACCTTGCACTTTACCCTCCCCTTTAGTATAACTAGCATGTCCAATTTCCAGGCTAGATGAAATAAAAAGGAACTAGAACATTTTTCCCTAATGTATCTTTAAAACTGGATGATTTTTATAAGCTTTGAAACTGGGACTGTGCAACAGAATAGAAAATCATTCAGTTTGCTGTGAGAAAAACCAACACTTAATAATACTTGAATATTTCATTTATTTGTGTTTCAACCACAAGAAAATGCTTCCTCGGACAGTGGCTGTGTTTAGGATTAGTATCATAGAATATTGTGGATTTGAAAAGCTAACTGGCAGCTGTATTTGTATTGATAAGGATATCTGCACACACACACACGATTATTGAATTTCAATGCGATCCAACATATAGCTCTGAGATAGCCATATTATTTACCAGAAGATGTTCTTACCAAAAAAGGTCCAAATTCGATGTTGCATATTATCAATAGAGTTAGCAAATTTTCTGTTTAAATATGTATTGACGTGTTTGGAGTCTAAATTCCAAGCTCTAATCTGGGTTAGCGAACTTTGAGTTTCCTAAGTACAGAACAACAAACAGGCCTGGCCCTTATCTGATCAGTGCACAAATGATCATAGTGACCTATTTTTAGTAAAATATATTTACTATGTATATTTATTTCAGAATGATAACCTGCTACATCATACATGTCAAATAATACATCTAATAAAATCATGCTAGATGTCATTTTGATTTATTTTTCAGTATTTGTGTGTTTGTGGATAAGATGTAAATAAAAAGGTATTAAGTACAAAAAGATCAAACTAGTTTTAATAATCATAATAATAATAATAATAATAGCAAATTCTAGTAATACTAGGGATAATAAAGATATAATAATCCAAGAATAATCCATTTATGTTCAATACAAATACATCTTGAGTTTTTATCTTCATAAAAATACGAGTCATACTAGTCAAAGTGCTAGTAAATACTAGCTTTCATCCCATGCAGTATGGACTTCCTCCATTCATTCATTATCTAGCGTTTATCCTGTTCAGGGTCGTGGGGGCGCTGGAGTTTATCCCAGATAACTTAGGGTGTGAGGCGGTGTACATCCTGTACAATCAGCAGTTAATCGCAGGGCTAACACTTAGAGACAGATAACCATTCACATTTACATTAGTTATTTGTACATTACTTCCTGGCTGCTAAAAATGAATATTGAATGAACTAAAATACCACTTAGTTCCAGTTTTTTTGTGCTTTTTCTTCCAACTGGTTTGGATCTCTACTTATGACCGTATTACAAACGATATCTTTAATTTCAAACACAGTACAGCCTAAAGCAATGTAGCAGTTTAAGGCTAGCAGTTATTGTCCCTAAATTTAATTTAACGGCAATAAAATATTACTCTTTGATCCTGTCAGTTTGGGGCAAATGCACAATTCAGCTGTTTTCACTGTTGAGGTAATTATTAAATAACACAGTTGCAACATCATGAAGTCAGTTAAAATATTATAATCACCAATAAATACGAGGCGCTACACTTTTATGTCTTTCGTTACTTTACGGTCTAAATGATGACCAGAACATTTATGTCAGTTAGATTCCAATAGTTCTAACTATATATTAGATTATTTTGTAGGGTATTTATGTACAATATAAACAAACCTGATTTCCAATTAATCAGTATAATGTAGATATTCTCCTGTACAAATGACACTAAACAACTGACGACATACAGAATTTACAGTAAATGACAGTAATATCTTGCATAGTATAAAACAACACATAATATATTACATTTGCACAAATAGCTGATACTGTATATACGATAATAGTCTTGCTCAAGCTCCCAGTCATGGTAGTCTGAAAATGCTGGAGTTTGAACAAACAAACTTCTGCTCTGTAACTCAAAGCTTAATTTAAAGCTGTGTTTTAGTACGAGTTGATTCAGTAATTGAAAAAGTAAGTGGTTAGTTGGTAGTCGTCAAGGCTCAGTGGGTAAAGCTTTAAGTTACAGATATGAAAATGTCTGGGTTTAAATTCCAGCTGAGATGGTTAGGTCCGTGAGCTAGAAACTTTATCTCAGATATATCTTTCATTGCATGTGTCACATTTTTTTAAGTGCGAGCCAAGCGCAAATGCACTGGATATTATGTGTTATTATGTGATATTATGTAAGTTATTATATTCCATATATATATTATATATATTGCTTTATTTGTTTACATCTTTATTTGTAATACACGTGAAGGTAAATTACTACAAAGTTGACAGTAATTTTTACTGTAATGTTCTAGATCGTGTATAGCATATTAAGATGCGATAGCTATTGTGAGTGATTTTCACTTTTTGAGTTAGATTATTCTGTGAGCACTTGTACATACTTGTTCTCTGTTTGGGATTATATTATGCAGTATTTCTGGCTGGCCACAGGGCTGACTCTGTTCCCTCTGCTCTCTCTGTTCGCTTTCCCCGTCTCAGGATAGGAGTCGTGATGATTAGAGGGAAAGTTGGGAAAGAGATCTGTGAGGCCTGCTAGTTTTGAAGGCTCGTGTTTTTCGATCGGGCCTCATTAGGACTGGAGAAATCTTTGGCAGAAACCGGCTAGCCTTCACCCTTCATGCCTTCATCCAAGTAACAAAAGTGTTGAAAAGCTTCAGCAGAATTTGCGTAGCTCTTGCTGAACTGCCAATACAACAGGTATTATCAGGTGAGAGAAATGATTTAAAGTTGCTCTGTTTTAAATGTGAAGTTCTTCTGACTACAGACTGTTAATGCTCTGCAACCAGACAATGGATCTTTAAGGCAAAGAAGAAAACTAAGAACGAAGAATAAAGCTAGTTACCATAAATATTGACTATAATGCTGTGACTATTTCTATTTCAATTAGTGTTCAGTAAGCACATCATAACCACTGGCATAAACCCACATAATTAATGTATAGGTTGATATAAAATTTATACTTATCACAATCATTTATATTCGACTGACAGAATGTGTTACATGTGTGTTGCATACGAACATTTCCCCCTGTGAAACGGTTTTGCAGAAAAACCGTTTTTAGAAGGTTTTGATGTCAAGTTAAAGTTACAGCCAGTTCATTAGTGTTTTACCATTCTCTGGGATGGCCTAATTAGAATATTATGATGGCTGAATGTATTTTAAGGTGACCTGGTACCTTAATGTAAGGTCATATTTCTGTTTATACAGTATAATGATCACTGTCAAATACTTCACTAAATAAGAGTTTAGTTATACAACAGGTTTTCACGTTGAAGTCTTTACCAACAACTCCCAAGTACAGGATTAACTGGCGATTGTCCAGGCTGTACCCCGCATCACGCCGTAAATGAACTGGGATATAAGCTCCAGAGACTGTGTGACCCTGAACAGGATAAGACAATGAATGAATGAATGAATGAATAAAATGCTAAAATTCCTCTATGCAAGCTTGGAAACACCTCATTATATGTTTATATGCATACATGAATAGAAAATACATTGTTTCCTATGATTGAGAATAAGGAAGGAACATCTGATTCAAATATCTACACAATCCATTTTGGCAAATTCTCACACAGAGCACTCTGGTCCGGTTTTCTACCTTTCTGTCATTCTTGTATTAAGTAAAGATACTCAAATCATGATTCACTTACCAGCTAAATTTGTAGTTACTTACGGCTGCTATTACACGTAGGCCGGATTCCAGTTTACATTTTTTACTCTCCAACCTGAAAATTCAACACATTTATTTTCAGAGCTTTCAAAACGATCTGTTCCAGAGTTTTTAAAGGTGTCTCTTCCTCCCACTGGGAGAGTGCAAGGCAAAAGAAAGAAAACAAATAAAGAGGTGGCAAACAAATACCACCAAACAGGAAGCTAACAACTATGTGGCGATAACAAGATTTATCATGTTTGGAACGCAACTACAAAGAGCTGACAATTGTGTAAATGCTTAGTAACTGACGTACTTTTCCATTGTTCATTATTACCAATGTGCTTTCCCATAATGCTGTAGTGCATTTGCCTAGCATATCCAGGTTTGGTGGATCGATTCTCACCTCCACCCTATGCATGTGGAGTTGTTCTCCCCAGGGTTTCAGCGGTTTATTATGGGTTCTCCAGTTTCTTCCCAGTCCATTAAAATGCATTGTAAACTGATTGGTGATTGTTCCCTGCAAAGGGTTGGCACCCTGTCAAGGATCTCCATCGCATTGTGCTTCGAGTCCCTGGTCCAGGCTCCTCATAACCCTTGTATGTAGGGATGACTTTATCTTTGGTTTTGCTAAGTATTTTAATCCATGTGCTGTCATTATCTAAATTGTATTGCATGAGTAGATACATTTACACTGTATTTTTTAACGCGTTTGTAAAATCGGTGTAATTTTGGAAAATATTCAAATATCAGCTTTATGATCCTGAGAAAACACCAAGGAGATTTCACAGGAATGTTGTTTTCTGCATGAACGAGGGCTTATTTTTATAAACATGCCCATGATTCGATTTTCATTCTTTATTTCTTTCTAACAACAAACGAATTAATTCTTAATTGTTATGTGATCAAAACTTTTGCCGAGAAAGAAATGCAACAAACGGTAGAGGAGAAATGCTCAAATGTTTTTCTTTCTTTTTTTTTTCTTTTTTAATTAAAGATTTAAACCTTGCTGTTTTTAACTGATAAATATGTGAATTTTGTTTGATTTTCTAAACCTTCACATTTTTTTTTATCATATTAAATTTCACCCAATAACAAGCTTACTTTGTGAAAACAACAACAAATAATATGGATATTACCACATCAAAATGAAATAAAATGCAATAGAAAACTGCTTGAACACTAATGGCTCAATGTTGCCTTAGAAAATCAGCCAAGGTTACTCATTCTCTCATTTGAGTTAGTAAGTTTTATAGGGCTTTTATCGCTACGTGTCAGTTGGCATAAAGAGTGCTCATCATTTTGGAACACTTGCTTTAAGTGATAGATATTTATTGAATTATGGCTTTAATTTTTTTTTTAATTTTTAAAAAAAAGTTTTTTGTGAGCACTTTTGGTATAGGAATATATCAGGATAAATAATTTTGTAGTTTGCCAGAGTCATACACTAGTACTATGTGTTAGCTTGTCAACTGTGGATAATTGATAAAGCTGAATAAAGGCTTCCATTTAAGGTGAATCTATCATAAAATGTTTCTAAACCTGCGACTTGGTGCTATTATCACTGACGGGTGAAACGGTATTACACAGTTAAGTATCAGAGGCTTTTAAAGCTGTAAAAGACTGTTCCATGTCATGTCATTATATTTACAGCATTTGGCAGACACTCTTATCCAGAGAAACTTACGACCAGGCAGATAAGGGTTAGGGCCTTGTTCAGGGGCCTAGTGGTAGTTGTAGCTTGGCAGTGCGGGGAATCAACAGGGTCAGTCAGGGCGTGTGGCACCCCTGGAGCAAGTGGGGTTAAGGGCCTTGCTGAAGGGCCCAATGATGGTAAGTTGCCAATTCTAGGGCTCGATGACCCACTGATCACTTAACTGTTGAGCCACTACATCACACATGCACTTTAACTTGCCAAATTTAAAATTGCACTCTTTCATAAGACTTTATAAATGTTTATATAGATTTATTTCTGTTCTCAGTTCAGGTTTAACTTTGTGTGTGCCATGTAAAATACTGTACATTTAGATAAAACAATAGAAAAAAAGGAATATAATCTAGGGGACATTTGTTTTAGTGTCACTGTCTGTTTGTAACTATTTTAGCAATGATGTGGCAAATTACAATTCAGTGATGCTGTAGTAATGTAATTTGTACACTGTACAATATAGATAATGTAATGAATGCTTTGCGACCATAAGCAACTATTGCAACGTGTACGGTGGCTTCCTGATATTAAACATTTGCATGAATAATATTAGTATAATAAGATTATTTTTTTAATTACGTTGTTATATTCTGGTTAGTGCTGACTATGCACACTTCTGCATGATTAAATCACCTGCATGAATAATCTGTAATAAATGTGCAGCATAGACCTTAATCAAAGTCAGCAATATTTTTTTTAATGGAAAACTGGGAGAGAGAGAGTCAGTCAAAAGTTAATGAAATGAGGAATGACTAAAAGCATCAATCCTTGGAAGAAAATTGACACCAAGTAACTGTTCCCAGCCCATCATTCATTCCTTATATCGACAAATTTAGTTGATGAACAAACAACAATCTCTGACAGCCATTTTGCATTGCTACAGATTTAATTTTGGATGTTGCTCAAAGATTTGGAGATTCAATCTCTCGAAAAATGAGACAGGATTTATCTGTGTGAGACATGGCAATTAATTTGCAGCAAATAAAATACACAAATAACCGGCAGAAATTAATCTATAGGACACAATTGGATTTACAAATGAAAGGCAGTGAGTGAATACAGTATTACAAATTTGCTTCTTTGATTTGGGCAAACCTTGCCTTGGGCAACAGACTTTTAAAAGCATGTTCTGTATGGGCAGGGGCTGTTTGTAATTATGCAGACACAGTAGAAAGACTATCCAGAGCTACGGTCAGTAAACACCTAGTAAAATATTTATGTGTGATTTATTTTGTGTTTGCAATGGTAGGTGCCCTATTTACATATAATGAACGTCAAATATTAAGAATTCATTAATACAGTGAGTATGTGTTCCTGTAGGAGGTCAAACATGCTTCTAAATATTAGAGTGTATAAGAAAACCTATGCAAAACCAAGGCATGTTCCCTGACATAATCTTGAGCAAAGGGAGAGCAAATTTACATTCATCACAAATTTTCAATGTCTTTGCGTTAGTGCGATCTCATGGGCCTTTTTTTTTTACAGGTGTTTTTTACATTTCTGCTGCAGTAAATTTCAGAAAATAAAAACAATGTCTAATGCGTATAGATAAAAAAAAATTCCTCAAATGTACTGGATAGCTTGTTTTTACCCATAGCAAGTGTGAAAAGTGGTAGCTTAATGGTTAAGGTGTTGTAAATGTTAGGAAATGGCAATGTAAGCGGTTGAAAAAATTAAGTTAAAGTGGTAAAAGAAACTGGAGAGGATAGAACAGTGGCACAATAGGAAGCTTTACTGGTTCAATCCTGAGCTCGGCATGGACTTTTATATGATCTCTCTGTGCCCCTGAGGGTTTTTTCCAGGTTTTCCAGTTTCTTCCCACTCTAGTATGGGAGGGTTTATGTGTGTATCTGTAATAAAAATGACTAAATATACTTCATACAGTAATGCTGTGTTAATTTACAGTTAAAAGCTCTGAACTAAGTTTTAGTCTTTATTTAAAGTTCAATTTGATTTGGATCTATTTAAAGGAAATTTCATTCCATGCATCTCTAATATAAGAAATGATCTCAGTTTAACAAACGATTTAACATTGTAGATCACCGGAGAATATATTGTTCATACACTAAAGCATTTTTATTCAACCCGCCGGTTTAATTACTGCTTGCTTTAGTGTCCTTGAAAAGCTACTCACTATAGATTATGCCACTTTTATCCGAGTGATTAATGACAACATTTATTTATTGTTAAAAAAGCTTCAAATATCGAAGGGCATCCGGTGCTGTATAGTTATTTGATTTTAAATGGATGACACATTGGCCAGCAACTCACAAAAGGAAAATCAATTCAGTGTAGTACAATTTATAAATATCTAGCCCTGCACTGATAGTTGCTTAGTACGCATCTATTTAATTTGGACATCAAGTGCATTACATTAAGCTAAAGAGTGTGTGGGTGGGTGGG
>JAOUQX010000041.1:11286588-11297636 GCA_028566295.1 Liobagrus marginatus | reverse complement strand
TTAGCTTATACACATCTGAGGTAGGATGA
Organism: Liobagrus marginatus; assembly: GCA_028566295.1. NCBI lineage: Eukaryota > Metazoa > Chordata > Actinopteri > Siluriformes > Amblycipitidae > Liobagrus > Liobagrus marginatus. Next base: position 11,297,607 of record JAOUQX010000041.1, on the reverse strand, counting down.
CATTATCAGTCAGCATGGAAGGTCAGCACATGTAATATGTATGCGAGTTTTTTTTTTTTAAATAATACTCAGGTATGCCATGCAAATGGCTTGTTAGGGTTATGTTTGAAATCAAAGAATTCAAATAACATCGAATCGATTCTCATTCATTCATTCATTCATTCATTCATTGTCTAGTGCGTTTCCTGTTCAGGGTCGTGGGGGCGCCCTGTAGTGTAGTGGCTAGCACAAATATGTGCTTGAAACACTCTTCATTTTCATTTTATTTTAAGCAAATTTCATTTTAACTTGATTTCACTGCACCGGTTTTCTGCAACACAAAAGTTTTTCTTCTTTTGGAAAAGTCTTTTATTCCCACCCTATTTCTCCTAAGTGGAAACAATGGTGACAACACGGATACGCAAATGAAACACAAGTAAGAATTAAATTCGCTGTGCAATAAAGCAAAGCCTTTCATGATATCTAAAAGTAGGCTTTTGTAATGTCAAAAAAAAAAACGAACCCCACTTTAAAACAGCAAGGTATTGTACCTTAATATGAAAGCCTGCCTCATGCTGCACTTTGAGACTAAGTGAAGAGGAACACTCCTGCGCTATGTGCATTAGAATCTTTGCCTAGTGGCAGCCAAGAACAGCCCACATTCATTTAGATAAGCCGTTCGAAAGTGTCAGAATGATCTGTGCTTGCCTGCATTCTAAGATACAAAATTCATTTCATCTAGACATCCATGACTGTGGGAAATAGCAGCACTAATGTTAGGGTAATAAAACCCAAATGCAAGCCAGAGTGATGAAGTTAGAACATGAAGTCACTAGTGAGTGGTACACAGAGTGTTTGTAATATCTCTTTCTTCTTCCCGGGTACACAAAGAGGTTATTAAGTATACAAAATAAAAGGTTGCGAATTGCTCGACATTCTCTATTTTATATGCGAATGGTCTCTTTGTGAGAGCGAGACAGACACGTTTGCATGATCAATCACAGTAATACCTTCATTTAATCACAAAGCAACACTCAGCTTTTGACTGAAACCTTGTACCATGTCTCAACTGGGTGCAATTAACCTCAGTTCCTGCTATTTCCATAATTTTGTATAAAGGAACAGCCATTTACAAAAAAGAATGTCAACATCATTTCCATCATGGTATTGGTTTTGGAGACTCTCCACCCAGGTCTGCTTTCAGGCCTTCTGGGAAGGTGCTCCAAACACCAGCAACCTGACTCCAGACGACTTAGAATCTGCGGCGAACAAAAATAAACAAAATTGAAAAGTAATCTATTGGCTGGTTTAGAGAAGCTGTAGGTGGTCTCAAGGACGGTGCAGTCTGTGCCACAGACACTGCACAAATACAGGTGAATAGTAGAGTGCTGACATGTTTTTTTACAGTCTCGCCACAACTGTTCTCAACATAAAGCATTTATAGGCAGTGTAGTCTAGTCTGGGTGCTCAGATACTCATTATGTATAAAGGTGCTTACACGTATTTACTTTCTTTGAATGAATTGAATGAAGAGATTCATTAATAGGTTAGCCATCATATTAAAACCGCTGGTTGGAAGCTGAAATGAATTGAATGAAAATAATCTCATGACAGTGGCCTCGGCCCAGGGCTGTTATATACTGTCTAAGGAAGCAAGTCAAAAGTCAATGCTCAAAGTTTGATGTGTTAAAAGCAGACCATTTTGGCATCATTTATAAATAATTGGTATGTTTTTTTTTTTAGATTTATTCTCAATCCGTTGTTAAAGCAGTACTTAAACCAGCCATCCAAACCTTCGCATCAACAGTTGGGACCAAATGATTGTCATTTTTTCATTATATTTTGTAAGTAAGTTCAAGGGAAAGATTGTGCATTAAGCCTTCATTTGTCTGAAGCTCTTTTGTACCCTTGTTGCTGGCCTCCTAAAAAACAAGAAATACAAAGACGGTAACTTGTTCTGTTTGCTTCTGTTCCAATTACACCTTAAATTGAAATCTGGGGGCACCGCTGTATTGTTTTCCTTGAGTCTGGAGGTGCTATTTTCCTTCCACAGATGTGCACATTTCTTGTGTGTCCCGCGCACAGACATGCTCGTATTATCCCAGCTGTTGTGTTGGTTACCCATGGACAAGTCGTCTCCTGGGTCCTGTTTTTTCAGCTGCCTCAGTCCTCTCCTGTCCGCTTCCTCCCCCAGTCCTCTGTCAAAAACATGATAGCCAGCAGACTAGTCAGCATTGACTGACCCCTTGCACTGAGATTTCAACCTTTGATCCTTCTGTGTTTTTAAATGAGACTAAGGGGAACATTGTTTTTTATTTCTCTTGCCAGCTGCACTAGTCCTTTACTTAAATTCAATGACATTCTGATATTGGATGTTGTGTTAAATGAGCTCCTATACAACTGACCCTCTCGATCTCTAAGCAATGCTGTTGGCTGTTGAATGTTTTCGTTTTTTGTGTGTTTTTGATTGGGTGGGCCCAAGAGATTGCACTAGGGGAGCTGATTAGTCATGATTAGAAAAGCAATCATGGTCTTCTCAGCAGGCAATCGACATGGATGTTCCTGTAGAGATGTCTTTCGCCAAACCTGCTATTAAGAAAATAAATGAATGTTCATGATTTAACAGAAGGCTGTATCAATTAGTCTGTTTCACAACAAGCCGGTACAACATTAGCTACAGCCGATAAGGTTATACGCAATTTGTTTAATCAGTCAAGTATACAAAAATACATTCTTTGTGGTGCTGATTGTTTATTTTATCACTGAATCCAGAAGAAAACTGTGCCTCATTTAGATCAATTATAAATTATTTTTAGATTTTACCTTAAGCAACGAGATAGTAAGAATGGAATTCTTTCTGCTAGAAAAACAGTCCTGAAACTTATCTGCTTGAACACTCGAGGGAAGTTCACCAGACACTGATTATGTCATTTTGAGAAGTAAACTTACTACAAATGAAATGGTATTTTGTTTCCATAATTTAAATATGTTTATTATGGCTAACCCGTTTCCCAAAAATTAGTGCTTAGAAATATGAAGAAGAATGACATGCAGACATGAAGTTAGATTTGTGCCTGAAGTGATTTTGAATTGTTGTTTGAATTGATTATAATTACATTTTCATTTTCAGTAGCCGGAAGCATCAAATTTACTTGTTTGACTGTGTCTTGTAAGCTATTTTATTTTGCTTATTTGTACACCTTTGTTAAGAATGTATGAACGGCAAATGCCAAAACTTGTAAGAGTGGCACGAGAAGCTTTAAAGATAAAAAATGTAATTAAAATTCTAAATGACATTTTACATAATTATACAAAAAAGATAGGCGCTTTATTTTTATTATTGCACTCTAAAAAACAAAAGGACCCCAAAAAAAAACTTTTCTTTATAATACTCATTCATTCATTATTTAGCCCTTATCCTGTTCAGGGTCGTGGGGGCGCTGGAGTCTATCCCAGCTAACTTAGGGCGTGAGGTGGGGTACATGTTGTACAATCACCAGTTAATCGCAGACAACTACTCGTCACTTAGAGACAGACAACCATTCACACACACCTTCACTCCTATGGACAATTTAGAGTAACTAATTCACCTATGCTCAATCACATGTATTTGGAGGCAGGAGGAAACTGGAGTACCTGGGGAAAATCTACACAAGCACATGGAGAACATGCACACTCCACAGAGAAAGACCCTGGGCTTCTTGCTGCATGGCGGGAGTGCTAACCACTCTGCCACTCACGGCCCAACCAACTCCTATATTATATGTGGGCATGCACCATAAGCTTAAGGTTTCCTGATATCCTCTACAAATTAACCAATAAAGAAAAAGGGTTGATGGATGGACGGAAGGAAGGATGGATGGATGGAGATGCATTTTCACAGATAACAAATGAGACAGTAAGATAAAATGAATGGGGTAATAAAACAAAAAAACAGTAGAGTTTGGATACACACTTTAATTCAGCTTCATATTTGTTTCCTCGGTTAAATGTGGCTCGTTGGAGTCAATTAATAGTATGTTAGCAGATTTTCTCAAACAATGCCTCAGGCTAGAAACATGATGGAGATGCATAGCTGCTGTATACATTGTGACATAACCTCACAGGGAACCCCATTTGTGAAATGAAATGAAATGAAAATGCATTCTTCAGCCAAGGCTCTTAAACCTATTATAGCTATTTAAAGCTTGGTTTATATGTTAAGGAAAAGAAAAGAGAGAAATCTTCATTCTCTTAAGATGATGCATGGCGAAGCAATATTCATAATCTATAGGAGACAGTGCAAGTGCTGTGGCAGCTAAAAGGAGCTGTTGCTTCAGTCAACAACCTCATCATAGCGTTGGAGGCTTGTTCACTATGCTATTTCGCTCATCGCTCTCTCTGGTCACTGGCACTCAGAAAGTGCATCTTAACCTTGAGGGTCATTTGAAGAGAAAGAGGCATCAATCAAAGGATCAGTCATTTAAGAAGCAGTCAGTCCTCTCCTGCTATCTCGGTGCTAAATCACCCTGCCCTTTCTCAGGCGAAGGTGTACGTGCATGGACGGGTGGTATGCAGTTGGCGAACGTCTTACACTCATACACTGGTTGAAAGTAAATGTTTTGAAGAAGAGGTCAGCACTGATTATGGCGAAGGGTGGTGCTATGTGATACGGAGGAATGTGTCATGCTATTGCTCATGAGCAATGTGATTTTTGCCTTTTAACTTCAGTCCTCACATAGTCCTGAACAGACTACACGGTTTGCTGCAGTTGTCATTCTCGGATTGTTTTTCAGATGAAGGATTTCGTTTTTGTCTGATCTCTCTGGCAGCAGTGCCTGAAATGGAGCGCTTTAGGTTGCATCATAGGTCTTTCTCCTGCTCAGTGCGTGCTGAAACCAGCATGCTGTAGTCTTTTCTGTTTCCATAGCTGCCTCTGTAGCTCGTTCTTATAACACCGAATAATACAACATGGTGATGCTCCAATCACTTTTAACACACGATTTCTCTCTTTTTATGGCTGCCTTTCTGTGGGACGTTTTCCAAGGTTCAATCTGTCTTTCTTTGTAATAACAAAATTCAGTGGCCCTGAATCAATAAATGCCTCTTTTGCCAATGTTAAATAAAAGAGATCCTGTTTGTAACCCTTTTCTTGAAGGAGTCATGCACAGTGCTTCGGGATGTTATAGCACACTTATAAACACTGCAAATATCTTTCACAAACCAGCACCAAATCGTTTATTTAGAGCTAATGCCAAAATATATAAAGAGGCTTTATCGAGTTTTACGTTGTCAAGAATATTTATTGTTCTACTGTTAGTGTACATATTTCATTCTGATCCCGTACGTTTTTGTCCTTTGCTAGCAGCACTGTCATAAAGCCTTGAGACATTATCTTTGAAGTTTCCAAACCATTCCCCTTCATTTACTTGACATATGGGCTCCTTAAATAAATGAAGCTGTAGGAGGTACACATTGGTGCTTCAACAGTTATAACTGCAAATTAGATTTCCAATTTAATTTGTGGGCTTTAAAATCATTCATTTAGCTCACGTGGGCTTAAATAAGTTGGCGAAGCGGTGCTTTGTGCTTGCATAAGGCGTGTATGCATGCATTTATAAAGTAGTATATCATAGGATTTCTAAATGTTAAGGGGGCAGTGGGGAAGTGGTAGATTAGTGGTTAAGGTGTGGGACTGCTGATCTGAAGACTGGGGTTCGATACCCAGCACTGCCAAGCTATTACTGCTGGGCCCCTGAGCAAGGCCCTTAACTGCTCAGTTGTTATTCTGCCAAACAATGTTAAGGATATAAGGTAACGTTACCAATTTATGTAGATATGATTCTGGGTAGAATGGACAATGTTGTAGCAAGGGTGTTGTGTAAGTTGATTACTGCAGGATATGCAGTTGTCTTGTGATTAAAAGCACATTCATGAAGCTTTGAGAAGCCCGGAGAGATCTCTAAAGTACCCACCCGACACTGCACTTCTTAGTAATTCATATACGTGCAATCAAATAAGAAATTGCTGGAGTGGTGCTCATCTGATGAATTATATGCATCGCTTCATTGTCATGTGGTGTGTTATAAGGAAACTCCACACAATCAGCAATAACATCAATGGCTAGATGTGTTAGGTATGTGGTATTCAGAACATCCACATGAATGCAGAGATGATCTAAAAGACTGATGAGCATGACTCATCCGATCAAGACAACTTTTTCCATTGCTCACTGCCTACGGTCCAGTTCTAAGCTCAGGTGCCAATCGTAGGTGCTTTCCGGAGTCAACATTGGGACTCTGACTGCTCTGTGACTATGCAGCCTTATACACAGCAATCTGCGGTCATTTTAGTGGTAGTCCAACGGCATCAAGAAAAATATGGATGAAAGACAGAAGGTTCTTCACACGTCCCTCATTTACGTTTAGATGATATATAAAGCCTCAAGTGACCCTTCAGCTTTTGACATAAGCCTTTCATTATACCTTTATATATTATTTAAACAGTGATTATAAAACTCTTATGAAATACCAGTGAAGCTTCCCTACCTGAGTGTATTACCATTTAAGTTAAAGAGCATTCCATTATCTACATACACTATTCAGCCAAAGGTTTGTGGATATCTCACTATTAGCTCCATATTTGGTTCTTTGGCCAAAGTTAGACACACACAATTGGTTGTCACATATGGTTGAACTGGTAAAGTGTCCATAAACATTTGGTCATATAGTGAAAAAAGACATATAGAGTAATCTTGGGGAGTGGTAGCTCAGTGGTTAAGGTTTTTACTTTAACTAACCCTCAACTGCTCATTTGGATAAATTCGATCAATGTTGCCCTATATGAGGGCGTCGGCCAAATCTACTATTAAAGGTAAATCCGACCTTTGTCATCTGTTGGCAATCATTGACATGGTTTTACTAATGGCGGGATGAGATGGAAGTGAGTAGTTTTACTAAAAAAGCATGCATGGCACAACCACAGAATCAGGAATTTTCTGACATATAAATACAAATACTGTTGATTTTTCATCATCAGATTTTTCATCATGATTTTTCGTTCATTTTTTAAATCTGATCATTTATCGCAATAAAAGTGGGTACCAGAATCTGTGTGTTTGTGGTCTAATAGGCCCTAATAGGATAGTGCACTTTAAGAAAAAAAAAGCTGTAAATTTACAGAGTGCTGTTTTAATATTTTACAGGAATGTACTGTAAATGAGTAATTAAAGCATTAAAATGCCAGAACAACAAAAACAAGAAATTACAGGACTGGGATCAAAACGACAGAACAACCTGCAACAGCGTTTTATGACTCTTCCAACATTGAAAAAAATCTAGTACATTGGCAATTAACATGACCAATAATCATTCGAATGAGCCATCTTAATCATTTGTGTGTTATTCTGTGCATTGAAACAATGCAGCATAAATCAACATTTTATCATCTGAAGCTATTGAAATCCAGAGTTTGACTTTAATCTCATTACCTTGGGCTTTTTACACTGCAATTTGTTTGCCAGGCACAATTCGGGCAGTTTTAAACTAAATTACACATCGTAACAGGTTACCATTGATGCAAAGTGATAGTGACTGATCTGTATGATACACTCCCCATAACTAATGTCCTGCTTGGCTAATCCTCAGCTGCTAGACCCAAGTGTTAATTAGCTTTTTTCCAGTGTTGCATGCACTGGCGTGTTTGTACATGTGTGTGGTTACATGTCTAGGATGTTTATGTCGCTTGCTAGTGTATGTGCTTAGCAGTGTTGCTAGTACCGTATTTCGATCCTATACTGTTTAATGAGTAAATCTTTTTTGAAAAACCTGAGAGGATATATATACGCATATATATATATACTGTTTTGTGCACAAAGCTCCTGAGCTCCATAAAAGACCTGGTTAAACAATATTGGTGTGGAAAAACTAGAGTTTCCTGCACAGAGCCCAGATCACAACCTGACTGAACAGAGTTAGGCTTAACTGGAACGCTGATGGCACCCCAGGCTTCATCAACCAACATTAGTCTCTGATCTCAGTAATACTATTGTGGCTGAATGAGCTTATCCCCACAAATCTAGTGGAAAGCCTGTCCAGAAGTGTGGATGCTATTTTGGAAGTAAGAGTGATCTAAAATGGAATGTTCAAAAACACACAAGGAGGTGATTGCCCTGATACTTTAGTGCATATATTGTGGCACCTAATCTGTCTCTAGGATCGTTTTGCTCATGGTGTGCTTCATTAGTTTCTTGCACTTTTGTTATGGTCACTTTTGGCACTTTTTCAACATTTTTAATTGTGTTCACATGTTGCAGATGTTACAAACAGAGGCCAAGAGTTGCACAGCAAGATTCAATTCACATTTACCGAGAGCACTGCACAACTAAACGCTAAAACAATCAGAAATTGTGCTTAATCTCCCAAGCCAATTACTGATAATTGACTTTACATTTTAGAAAGAGTGATATAACTTGGATGACATTTATTTAGATTTTTATAATATCTCTAAATGCAAACTTAATGCAAATTGCTCTGCGTTCCTTTCTCTAGCTGTTATTTTAATACTGGAAGAAAAAGCCAGATGAGACAGAAGTCCAATTTGTGCGTCTAAATGAGAAGCCTAAGTAAATTAACATGCATGGCACAAACACAGAAGATAGCGGAAATTTAGTTACTTAAAAATGCTAACGGCTGCTGATTTTGCTTCTTTGAAATAGTCGAGCATGACGCTACACAACATATTCTACTCGCACCTTTCAGCCACGGGGTCCTTGAGAAAAAAACATAATATGCATTTTATTGAAGGTTACCAGATGGGGCATCATAGAAAGAAATGCTGTAATATTCATTCATGGGATACACCGGGAATGGTTTCATCAGAGCAACACATTGGTTTACATTAAAAAAACAACAAAAAAAAGACAGAAAATGCAATGAATTTTGGGATTTCTAATGTTTTTGGCATGGAGAAAAGAAGGGTAAAATTGCTATCATATTAAATTACTGAAATATTGAAACTGTACAGCAATATAATGCAAAAAAAAAAAAGAACAGGAATTTTCTAGATTATCTATCTAGTTCATATTATCTGAATATTAAATAATTAAATTTACATTTCCAGAATTTTTGGCACCCTTATCTAGAGTGATGTATAAAATTGCCCTGAATTTCTATCAACGAATAGATCAATATTGGTTTGTTAGCATAAAATGTACCATAAACCGAAAAACGGTTGGAACATATTTTTTCCAACATAAAAAACAAAACAACCAAGTGCTAGCTAAAGTATTTGAGGAGGGACTTTACTCCTCTCTTTACGATAGATGGTGACTTGTTTGTTCTGACATTGATGGGAAGGTTTTTCTATCACTAGGGTGAGTCTTGAGGAATACCAGCCTTGTGTCCTGTGGGATGATAATTGAAAAAGTATTTAACAGGTCATTATAGTTTATAAAGTCATCTAATGCCACGCTTACTGCCATTTTATTAAACATTTACATTTGCAGCATTTGCTCTGACAGTTCTTAGGTAACTCCACTGCGACACTGTTGAGTTCTAACAGGCTGATTCCCAAAGATGCTCCTGCCATATCTGACATTATGTGGGTGACAGCTCTAAAAAAGGTGGCTGGCTTCACATACTTCAGATAATGGCATGTTAGCCCACACTCTTTTAGACTGCCAGTGCTGTGCAGTAAAAGGGTGATATTCATAGTTGTGAACAAGTGATGACAAAGTCTAAGGCTTAGCTCAGAAAGACAATGGGTCAAACTTGGATATAAGGCATCAGGCTAATCTGCTCATTTCACCTTTTAGCACATGACACATAACGATCGCAAAGGTGATAATACAAAAAAAAAAAACATAACGTGAGCATGTCAATGAAAATGTTAGTGTATTTTATATAAATTGCTGTTAGTTCTGTTTATGATCTAAAACAACCCATTTACTACTAACCTCTGATTTAAAGTTACAATTAGCGTTGGACGTATGTCGATACTGATACAGAAAATCATTCAACACCTTCTAACTATTTGAATTCAAGAATTTACAGTGTTGTTGATGTTGTTTAAATATAGTTTTTGAATTTATAAGTTTTACATGTAAAACATTACAAGCTTTTGCACTCAACTGTGTATATAAGCTACTTTGGAAATGCACACTTTAACAAACTTCAGTTTTACAGTGACACACTCCGGGTAAACAGGTACAGGAAGGAAAAACGTCTGTCATTTTACATAATTATTGTCTAATAATTGCACCTAATTGCAGTATAGATCCTGTCAGTGGGCACTGATGATTCTGATTTTCTATGATAAAATAAGCATGAAAACAAACTACATGGCAAGACAAGAGGGCTGGAGGGCAAGCATTAGAAAGTCATTTTTATATCGATCCATTGTTCCGTAAACATCCTGTGCCTTTTCATGCCCTTTTGTAATAACTAACTTATCTTCCAACAACTTAATTATGGGTGTGTTATCTAAATCCTTTATTACTGCAAAGACTACAAATTGGGCTTGACCCTGATAATTGCTGCTTGCAGCTATATTTTATTATTATTATTATTATTATTATTATTATTAATAATAATAATAATAACAATACACTTAATAATAAAAAGTCTAAACATTATATAATAATTGGAGGGAGTTCTGGATATAATCGTTTATTTAGTATAGTAATAATGTGCAGTGTTTTGTTGCTAAAACTATTTGCTTGTTGCTTGTTCACACTGCTTTAAGAATCGCTGTTGTGTAATCAAACCTTTGTTCCACAATAGAAGGACCTTCTGCTTTCTCTCTGTCACCTTGCAGCTGTGGATTTCGGTAAGTATGAACTTGCGAAGGGGAAAAAATTCAACCCTGAAGTTCTCATTAGCACTGTGGAAGGTGTTTGTAGTTTCTACTAGAAGTAAAGTTTGAAACAAAACCATCACCACAGAGCAAATGTTTGTATATTTTATACAAACATTTTGACAGTTTGTCATTTATATTTATATTCCCCACTATATATATAAATATATGTATATATGTTCCTCCCCCCCCCTCCCACTTACAGCA
>JAOUQX010000041.1:11164697-11180738 GCA_028566295.1 Liobagrus marginatus | reverse complement strand
AGAGAGGGAGAGAGAGAGGGAGGGAGGGAGAGAGAGAGAGCGAGAGAGAGAGAGAGAGAGAGGGAGGGAGAGAGAGAGGGAGGGAGAGAGAGAGAGAGCGAGAGAGAGAGGGAGGAATCACATGTTAATGCAGAAGAATACAGTTTCTGACGTATATTAGTGATTAAACTTCAAGCTAAAGTCTAGTTAGTTGGCTTGCACATGCCAGGGCTGTTTAAAAAAAAAAAAAAAAAACCTAGATTTTATCAACATATCTAAAATGTCTGACCTCGTCATACATATTTGCAAATGGAATATGGTACACACTTTAAAAACAAGTGGCATCCTATAAACTATTCTCTATAAAAGGCATATTTTTAAAAACACACATTTTTCCTCAGGCTCTTCCTTACATCCCACCTTTTTAATTTGGACTTCTTTCCAATTACAGTCAAACGTCTAATTATAGGTTCTCATCCTATTTCTGAGTCCACGCCATGACTAAATGATTTACGACCACATGAAATCGAGTGTGAGGTGAAATTTCGCATAGGTCTTCTTAAGGGTCGTCTGCGTTATTGCAGCATGTTTTAGCCTGTACTGTCCATTAGCATGTTTTCCACTCAAAGGCATGGCTCTGCCAGCGTTCCGACGAGTTCTAACGCACGCGCACGACAATGACGCGAGTTCCGACACCTCGGGTCTATCCGAATACACTGCTTGCGGCTATCAGCGCAAATTGACAGCAACCCCACAGACGCAGACGTTCTGCGATGGCTAATTTCCGTATCTTTAAAAGGTGTGAAAGCTAGAAAGATTAAACTTAGTTGATGTTTGTACGCAACGTGCTGAACATAACACGCATTTATTTTGGTTGTTGTTGTTTTTTGAGCAAGAACAGTAAAGTAGGTTAATTTTAGAGAAAGCGTCGGTGCCGTACAGAGACTGTGTTAGGTGTCACAGCTGAGGCTCAGACCCTGCGGGAAACTTTGAGTTGCTGATAGATTGAGGTTAGGAATAAAGACTCGGGGGGGAAGTGATAACTATTTTGCTACAATTATGGGATGTTTAGAACAAATCCAGATGTGCTTACAGTAATTCTCACTTTAATGGAGTAGCAACTTATAAGGAATACACAGTAATTAATTTAGCTTTCAATTACTTAACCTTATAAAACTGTAGCCTTTCTGTCTGATTTAACCAGTCTTTCTTTTTTTCTTTTTTTTTTTATAAACCCCGCTCACCAACAAAGCACTTCTGCAGAATTAGCGTTTACTGGACATTTTCCTCCCACATCATTCCGTATAAACTGTTCTGTCGGACAGTCTCAGGAGAGCAAATGTTTCACAGATTTCCCTTTATTCTGACTTCTGATATGAACAAAGCTCTAGTCTCGTATGCATTTGATTTCATTCATTGCCCTGCATGAAATCAGTGGCTGGCTAATTGGATAACTGTATAAATGAGCAGCTGTACTGGTGTTCCTATTAAACTGGCGACTGAGACTTAAGATTATGTATACTATGAGAAGGAAGTGTTGTGTTTGCCTCAATGTTTTGGCTGTTGTCCTGTTGGCCAACACATATACATTTCATATACAGGCTACCCACCGGCATTATTGTGTTGCTATGAGTCACATTTTATTAAAAATGTTGAGCTTGGTGTCTACAGTTTATACAACAGCCTGTAGGAGTTGCTATCTTTTGGTATTGTTGTGTTGTGTTGTGTCGCTATATTTTGTCAATCCACCATCCTGAGCAAATAATATTATTTCCAGTGTAACCAATGAGAACTCATTATTCCACCTCCTCCTTTATTAATCCCCACTTGAAGCGTGTGTGTGTGTGGTTAAGGTGATGGACTGCTGATCGGACACTCGTGGGTTCGATTCCCAGCACCCCCAGGCTGCCACTGCTGGGCCTCTGAGCAAGGCCCTTAACCCCCAACTGCTCAGTTGGCTGTACGTCGCTCTGGATAAGGGCGTCAGCCAAACGATGTAAATGTAAATGGAAGTGCTATTGATATTGATATTTTGGAACGATGCGTTTGAAGTTTAAAGCTCCGTATTTAGACTGTTGCATTGCCCCATCGCTCCTTTGAACCGGTTCCTCTGAGCCTTGCAGCTGACGAGAAGTTAGAGGGGTGTCGTGATGCAGAAACTGACCTTGGAGCAGCCAGGAGGCGAGACGGAAGGAACGGCCATTTTACCTAGATGAATTTCCCCTTAAACGCTCTGATTGAGGAAATTGATTTCTGCAGATCTCTTGGAGGACCGTAGCTGCTTCTGCCAATTCTCAATCTGCATGAAATGAGTTGCGTGACCTTCATTCCGAACTCAAGCGATGGAAAACCGAGCCGGCCAACTTTCCAGCATGTTTGTAAACCTGGAGATCTGCTTCGTTGCATGTTTCTTATTTTTTTTTGCCAAATAAAATAAAAAGATTTATTTCTAACGTGTGTTTCATATTATATAGATTTCTTTCAGGTTTTTTTTCTCCATTCACTAAAGAAAATTTAGCTGATAGATGTGTAATATGATCTGAGACTCAATGAAGCCATGGCCATTGCTTCGAATACCAAATTAGGTTGTATTAGGTTGGTAACATGAAGCCTGTAATATTTTCTCTCTAAATGTAGCTTGTTTTATTTTTGCAATGTAAGAAGTATTTTTTTTATTTTTTTTGTGTTAGAAAGATGCGTTTACATCAGTTTTCCTCTGTGCATGTTGTGTTATGGCAGCTACACAGTACCACATTCGACACAAACAGCTCCAAGGCAAGGCTTCTGTTATTTCATTAAAGGCATTTGTTTGTTATATGCAGTTCTAAAGATGTTCTTTCTATTATTCTGAACAAAAATCTATATTTTAGTGCATTTCTAAATGCTACTGTATGTATGTTAAGCTTATTTATACCACACAGTTTTACGAATTGATAAAAGTTTATATTAATATGCTGTTCTTATGTGTGATTATATAGTAACAGCTCATTCACAGGCACTCACGGTCATATATGGTCATATATGGTCAAAAGTATTTGGGCACTTTACCACCACATCCATATTAGTTTTTTTCCCCCCGATTCCATATTTAGTTTCACTCACCTGATTGTGTACTGTGACTGCTCATTTAATTTAACCTCAATAGTATTAGTGAGATCAGACAATGATGCTGGTTGAGGAGGTCTGGAGTGCAGACAGTGTTTCAGTTCATCTTAAAGATGTTCATTGGGGTTAAGGCCAGGGCAGGACGGAAATATATTGCAAGTAAATGAAAAGTTATATTACCTGTACAATGTTATGTGGTAAGGGTAATAAACTGTACGTATTATATGTTTAGTTTAAGCACAGACACACCTATTTCTGATTAAAGTGTATATGTTGGTATATAAAGGTAAGCCAAATAAAAGTAATAAAGCTTAGCGTACTATCGGACATCTATTGTACTTATGGTACTTTATTAGTGTATTAGAAAACTAGGAGTAACTAGCGTTAATTGAACTCCTATTGAATTGAAAAATTCCTACATCTTAGCTTCCGTTCTTGAACACACTGTTAGGTCATTTAAGTCACATGAGTCAGTCAAGTTCAAAATGGATTTCTTCACTTAGCTTCTGGGGAGTTAAAGAAAGAGAGAAAGAAAGGGAATAAAATAAGAATAAACTAATCACGCTTGCACCCAGGCCTGGGCATTACTTCTGTGCAGCCACCAGAGAACCGCTGACTTTGGGTTCTATTAATCACGCTTATGTTCCGCTTTTTTCTGTACCCGACATGTTTTTATTTATTTACTTGCTAGTTTTTGGCTGGGGTCGTTTCTCAGATGGAGGATTAGCAGAGTTAGCTCAGGCTCATTTGAAAGCTCATTATTATGGATTTGAAGGCTTCTTTGAACAGTGCAGGGCTGCTAGAGGCTCCGATCCAAATCCATCCTTCTGGATCTAAATGGGTGCCGTATACACACACACACACACACACACACACACACACACACACACACACTTACACTCGAACATTATCTAGCACACTGGACCATGTTACTATCAGATCCACTTTCATTAACCTGAAAGAATAACGTAGTTATGAGCCTAAAATATCACTCGATTATTATGTCTATTATTAGTCATGTAGCGGCATGTTGCTAGGTGCTAAGCAGACTTGAGACTGCATGCGTTCTTAGAATGTCGATGTTATTATGGAGAGTATGTATATTTTGCAGACTTGCATAATTGTTCCTTTTTAAACACATTTGATTTTGCATATTCGTAGGATAGTTTCAAACACTACATCAGCATTCTAGATATTGTTGTATAAAAAAGTGCATTGTTCATAAACTCGCTAATGCGTTCCTGCATATCAAAATACTGGAAATGACTCTACCTACATTTTATCAGACTGAAATCAAAATCGGTGTCATTCAGCTTTATATCAATGCCATTATGCATGACAAATCCCGTCATTCACTACCTGACAGTGGATATGAAAGACGAGCTTGTCTGCCGAATCGAATTTCAAAAACAGCTACAATATTTGGAGCGGTAGACAAATGATGTGTTCGAGTGAACAGAGCATGCTTTTACAGCAGATCTCACACAGAAGACCTTGTTGCTTGTGCTGTTATTAAATTGCCTTGACTTAAAGCAGCTCTTTGCCTTTGGCTATAGTATGGAATGCTCCACTTTCATTATAGTATAATTGATACAGGTAGCGAAAACAAATACAAATGCGAGCCTCTTTTCCCCCGCCTTGTTTCTTTTTACGTCGTAGCATCTAAACCCGCTGTCACATCATGAACCCCAGAGCGACTTGTGTGGTTTTGATGTATGTAGACTATAAATGCAGAGAGAGAGAGAGAGAGAGACTGCGAGAGAGTGAGAAGTCAAGTAATCAGGCACAACACTTTGCATTTTAGTAATTCCTCCAAGTAAGTTTTAATAAATGTAAATATCTCAAGGCTCCTTGAAATTTTTTGGATTACCCCTGACTATATATATAGGAAATAGGAATAGCAAAAAATAAATAAAAAACTACAGGCCGATAAAGCAAAAAAGATAACATTAGACTAATAAAAGTGTGATAATTAATTCAAATCAAAAGAGAATTGCACTATATTAGTCCTCGCTCTCTTTTTCATCATACTGGATGATTGTTGCTAGCTATTTTTAGAAACAAAAGCTTTATTATTAAAGAATGTGTTCTGCCTCTGCAAGTGAAAGGAACAGGTTTTCGAGAAAGCATGATTAATGTCTTACCTCAGCTTGGAAATGGTCATTGAATGCTGATAGAATTGTCAATGAAGCTAATCCCTAGACTACATTGCATGCCACAGTGTTTAGGCTAATTATGCGGAGCATACATTATAGAGGCTAGAGCTGCTCAGGTAAACAGCGGCCATCTTGTTTCTGTGTAAACTAGTACTGGCGTGAGTTATTTACAGTTTGTTTTAAGTATTCATTGTGTATAGAATCCTATTTTTATGTAAATCTCAACATTTTTACTGTTAGTTTCATTCATTAGTTTATGTGTGGGTTTTAGGCTTTATGCTAGCTTCTTTAGTTTCTTACTAGCATCGGTTAGCTTGGATTAGCATGGAGCATCAGAGAGTTTTTTTTCTCCCCTCTTTTATTGTTTGCTACTCTGTTTTGTTTTAGGACAAAATGATTACCAACAAACTATTATAAGGGCTGAAACGGTTTCAACATGTTTCCCATGTTGAAACTAACATGTGGACACCTAACCTAACCCTAACCTTAACCCTAACCTAATTCCTGACCCAACTCTAACCTAACCCTAACCTAACCTTAACCCTAACCTAATTCCTAACCTAACCCTAACCCTATTTTTAGAAATCTGTCTAAGTGTAACTGTAGCCTGATTAAAGAAAATGGCTGCCTCTGTGGTAACGGGATTTTCTTATTTTTCTCCATTTACCTCCAGAGGACAAGAAATAGCACCGCTGCCTTGTGTAACGTTGTCTCATCTCTCAGTGCTATGGATTGCTCAGTTTTTACAGGTTACACATGAGCCATGCCAGCAGCCTGTCCTAAGTGAAAGAAGCTAAGAAAAAGCTTCAGAGTAAGCGAGCGGGAAAGCGAATAAGTGCAGCCTCTGTCTCTTTTCCATTATCACTGAGAGACACGGCAGCTTTTGTGCTGACTAGTAAAGATGGCTTTGTGCAAGACTCATCAGCAAACGCCTGATAAAGAATAAACGAAATGGCACAACTATCTGTAATGAGTCAGCGCACTAGCACTCATTAGCAGGTCCAGGCGACGGCCCAATGCAAATTTCATAGAAATGAAAGGCAAGAATTTAGTCAGGACGTGTTGGATGAGATTACAGATTCGGTTTCTTCCATGAACCCTGTTATCATGCTGTCCCCACCTCATTTTTGTCTTGTCCGTAGGCTTTGAATAGAATATAGACTATAGAATGTGTCCCTTCCCAAACATGGTGACATTTGATATTTGTACTGGAGCTTTACAGCCATTCAGAGAGCTCAGAGAGAACTGTAGTTTCGTGCCGTGATGCTGTAGAACGAAAAAAAAAAAAAAAAAGAACTCTCCTTAGTATCTCAGTTTACTGATCGTAAACCTTTATCAGTTGCTTATGTAGTTAAAGCAAGCTCATTTTTCTCATTGAGCAATGCTGATAACATAGGTTGAAGTGATATTGTCGTAATTTGTTGGCACAAACCAAGGCAAAAGGTTTTGTGGTTGCTTTGTGATAGACTCGGCACAAATATACAATGGCTAGATCAATAGCCTCTCCCTGATGGTGTCTTAACCAGCTGCAGCAGGCCGAGATTGCTCTTGTTATCAGATGCTCAGAGCAGAACACAGATGCTTAGAAAGCAAAGCATGCCTGTGATACATGTGTAGCATTTAATTCCACCGTTGCACATCCTCTTGTGCTGAGGAGGTAAATGCACGGTGTGATTCAATTAGGTTTTACTAGAACAAGGGTTATACATAGAAAACTTTTCTTCTATACACAGCAAGGAAGTCACTCACATGCCTTTGATGGGAAGACCGCAGGGTGTGTTATAGCATTTGATTAAGCCAAGGATAGTGAGCTGGTGCTCCAAGCCAATCACATTCAATCCTTGTTGTGCCGTACTTGGGTTCCTCCCAAATACTTTATGTTTATTTTTAACTCCTGGTTTAAACTGCAGAAAAAGCAAGAATTCCATCATTCATTACATATTCGCCTGTGGAGCGCAAGCGGCCAAGGCGCAATGGAAGACACGTCAGGAGAGAAAAGTCGATAATTACGTGTTATTTGCATTATTGTGATCTCCAGGGTTCTGCTCCTGTGGCAGCTGACAGCAGAGGAAGGAAGGAACTGTGTTTTGAACTGATTAACGCGGCCCGGCCCCTGTGTTGTAGAGAGTTGCGCGGAGTGTTGTTTTTAGGGCACTCGCCAAGAGAGAAGAGACACTCTTTCAACACGAGGGGGAGGAGAAGCACTCCCACATGAAACACAGCCAGTGCTAAGACACTGCTCTCATACCCAGAGGAGACAGAGACACAAAACAAAGAGAATAGGGCTGGAACAGTGTGAAAAATTCAGCACGAGCAAACAAGCTAATATTGTGATTTGGGGGGTCTCACAGAATGAGCCTAACACTTCATATTTTAAAGAGATGCTATAGTAAATGGTTAAAGTTAAAGTTCAGTTTATCGGTCACATGCACATCATACAGTGAAATTCTTTGATTCCGCATACCCCAGCATACAAATTTGAACGCTGGGGTCAGAGCGCAGGGTCAGCCAGAACGAACGGCGCCCCTGGAGCAGGTGAGGTTAAGGGCCTTGCTCAAGGACCCAATGATGGTAGCTTGCCTGGTGCGAGGCTTGAGCCCCCGGCCGTCTGATCACTGACCCAGAGCCTTATACCATTGAGCCACCACCACCCAGGTTATATACATACTTCTGTACATTATGCATGTACTAATTATAGCAATATCAACTTTATATTATGAGTGTTGTCAGTAATTAAATTCCTGGCATGCACAGTAATGTACTGGGTGGTAAAATCTGTTCTTATACAGTTTGCTTGGATTTTTTTCTATTGTTATGTGTTAAATAATAGAAATAATAAAATAAAATAATAATTAACAAAAAAAAAACTGCCACCTTAAAAAGAGTTATTCTTTTTACTTGATCTTACACTTTTTATTGTATTGTATTATATTATATTGCAATTTCCCATTATTGCAATTTTTAATTACTAGTAATTAGTAATAATTTGTAATTAGTAATAATCCAATGATTTAATATGGCATATTTTAAAAACATAATAGTTTGATAATGAAGTTGGTTGAAAATATTCTTCTATTCTGCGGTTGTTACTGTGTTTAGTAACGGTTACTTTTTTTGGAAGTATTGGCACCTGTATCCAACGTGATGTCCTACTATTAATATTTTGTTGTTGTAACAATGAGTCCCATTATGTCTCATAATGTCTTCTCTTTGAACAAGATAAAACGAACGAGCGATAGAGAGAGGTAAAGATATGTTGATGCTCCTCTGATCCTAGAACAAAGAGCTCTCCTGAACCTGATGTTTGAATGGACTTTCTCAGAAAGGATTGTAGCGAGTGTCAGCCTGGTCCTGTCAGGCGAGCTGAGTGTAAACATGAACAGATGACATGGACAAAGATCAAACGTATACACAGTTTGATTTCAAGCTTCACACTGAGGCGTTATCACTGTAGATGTCACAACTGACCTGAAATGCTCTTTGTATTGAATATACCCCACTGTGATATTTGCCTACGCATAGTATTCTAATCTTTATTGGTTTATCCCTCTTCACTGGGACATGTTAGCCATTCTTTGATTTCCTGTCAGTTTTACTGGTCTGAAGTCCTTCATCGTACAGATTGTTATTGAGTGACCTTTTCATAAATTCCCAAAAGGTTTGCTCATGTTTTCATTTACAGTCGTTTTATGTATTGGAATTGTTGCCTCATCTCTTTACCTCGGTCTTGTCTTGTAGTATTGTGTCTGTTACAAACGACACATGATTTGGCAGGTTTGTACCAAAAAACATAAAAAATAAAAATGAAGTTCAAATTTAAAGCAAATTACAGTCATGACTTTCAAAAAAAGAGCCGCCACTGTCAGGCCAAACAGGTGTCGCCTTTCAGCTCAATGATGCACTGACAGCATGCTAAAATATAAATATAACCGCCAGAAGGAAGGATGAGGAAAAAGATTGAGGAAAAGCAGGATGTCTAAAGAATCCTGACAGAGAAACCTGTTAGATCAGCTTGCTCATTCACACCGATTTAGAGTCTGTTGCTACCTACTGTCTGAATTTCAGTAACTGCTCACTTTCTCAACTAGTATTCTCTTATTTAGCTCAAGACCAGAAAAGCTTAGTTTAACTAGACGGCTGTCAGCTGACATTTAGGAAGTCATGTACATCGCTATAGAAACAAAAATCCGATCACAACTCAACGTGTCAAAAACAAAGTTTCTTTTTCTGCAGACCTGCCTTCCAAATCCCTGTGTTTGTAAATGGGAAATAACATCGGAGGCAGGATGTATCAGAATATGGGTGTAGAAAAAAAAAAAAAAGTGCTGCTTCATATTTCTTTAATTTCGCTTCTTCATTTTATTTCCTTGCTTCCCTTCATTACCTCATAACTCCTCTCTCCGAGCAAGGAAAGAGAACAAGGACAGAAGGAATGAAGAATAAACATACCGCATTTACCACTCGCTGAAGTCTCAATTGAGTTATGTCATTATAAAATTTTGATTACACATCAAATGAACTTTCCGCATTATTACACATGTACATCACATGTTGACGGTGTCTGAACAGCATTTTGTTTGTCATACGATTAAAAGTAAGGGATATTAAAACCTGAATTTAATTAATGGTTTTATTTGCACTCTTATTCTTATTATCATACCTTCTATTGGATTATTTTTTGCATGAGCTACGTTTAAAGAATTAATGCCTACCTATAGATGGCAGGCTTTAATTGATTTCCTGCTTCTAGGTTGAATGGTCGGATGAAGGAGTCATTGCTTAGAGATTTGGGATGCCCCCGATGCGGTATCAAAGCTAATAGCAGCTCTTCTTCTCAGAGATTATTAATCAGGCACTACATAGTCACTTGCGTCCTGAGCAACTCTAATACACATGGGTTTTTACAGTGAGGTAGCAATATCATTAACATCTGAAATCTTACACGCTTTCCTGGCTTTAAAAATATTTTAATGTCTTGTTTTTATTTTATAATAATGTGCAGCGCTTAACTGCAGATACGTTTTCGAAAGTCTATCTGTCTTCGTTTTAAATAATTCATGTTTTTTTTAATCCTTAATTTATTCTGTTCAGTGTATGGTGGATATGGGCCAATCCCAGGAGCGTGACAGGAATCAACTAGGGACGAGCCATTAGTCCATCACAACTTAATAAAAAAGAATATATTTTTCAATAATACCGATTAATTCAGTTCAGTTTTTGTATTAGGTTTAGGTAACTATTAGGGTCCCACTTTGGTTTACGGGACAAATTCTAACTATGAACTAGCTGACTATAACTTTTGCCTTGATAAACTTCTAATTTTCTATTTATTAATAGTAAGATAGCATTTAATTTGAAGTATGGGGCATTAAAAGGCATTAATATGTGTTCACTAAGTACTAATTACTAAGGAAGTACTAAGTATTAATAAATAGTCAATATGCTAGTAATCTGCATGTCGGTGTCTTGCTATATTGCAAAAGTACATAGAAGTGATTGTAAATAATACTCACTGATGGTTTCATTTATCCCCTACGTTTCTCTCCAAGCAACTCACAGGGGACTGAGGGCCCAAGGCAGGGGACACCTTGGAGGTGGTGCCAACCAATTCCAAGGCACAATCCAACACTCATTCACATACCACTGTGCCAGTCAGCTACAACACGTCTTTGGACTGGGGAAGAAACCCCTGAATTACAGGGAGTGTACTACCCTGGAGACAAACATAATAACCATTAAGCCATTGTGCCTCCCTCACTGGTCATTAATCAGTGTTATTCAATGACTAACTAACAAACTCCTCATATCTACAATGCAAACACTACTAAAGAATTATTTACTGCATTTTGCATTATCAGGAATTAAGAAATGAACTTTTAATTGAGCTTTTGATATATAAGAGGTCATCGTATATCCTGTAAGTTTCAGAACTGAAAACGTCATTGTTACTAAAATAAAAGCTTTTACTAATACCAGGCCCAGCAAAAGCCGGATCTTGGAATGTGCCAGTTTATGCAGTTTATAAACACCACATCGACAGAAGAAAATGGGCGCCTGTTTCTGTAGCCCCGTTCACTGATTCGTGCAGGACATAATAGCGAAATAGCATAAGTGATGCTAAACCAATCATAGCAGTAGGAGTTTACCCCAATGTTCTAAAAAATAAAAATAAAAATAGCGTTTCTCGAGCCGGCCTCAGCCAACATTACAAATGAATAAAATAAGACAGTTTATGACCCCTTTAAATGCGATTATCAATCAGAAATTTCAGCTGCCCTGAAACATCCGGGAACTCATATTCACAAAGCTCTCTCTACAAAACTCTTTGCTGAATGTATGCTAGGTAGCTGTATTAGTGGCCTTTATAACATTTCTTTTGTGCTCCACTGTGTGAGCAACACAGCCGACTGGTTTCAAACCAAGCTTTTACCTTTATGCTTCTTAAATGATTTATAATTACAGAGGCATAGCAATCAGAATTTTTTTTCCCCTACATTGATGTCTATAAAAGCCAGTCTTTGAGTACTCACCATTTGTTCTGGACTTTCTCATATATTATACTGCCACTCGAATATTGCTATATTGATTGCTTGCTGTTAGATGGCTTTGTCAGGGACAATTTATGACTTTTCCAATGATGTTCCATTTAGAGCGCCATTTCCAAACTTCCTTCTAATATGCGTGTGGTCTCTGGTCTTGACATACCGGCCATGAGGGAGCGAACAGAGAAGCTTGGACTAGAAATGAGAATAAGGTGCTTCATTGTTTAAAGTCGGGCCGAGATCCATGGCGGTGATTAGCCTTGACGTTTTCGGTCTAGCAGATTTAAGGCCAACATTAGAAAGTAATGCAGTTCGTATTGACGCAAAAGGACGCATTATTTGCTAAACATAACGGTAGGGTATTACTGATTCATGTAGAAAGTTTTGAGCAAAAGCCACACAGGAACACTGCGAATGAGATCCACGGGGAGAATGTGTTTTATAGTGCCGTTTTCTCTTATGAGCCCAGCACAGCCTGGATAGGGCTTTCTGCATAGAGTGTGCTGCGAGAGACAGATGTTGTTGTCACGCAGGACATTTTAGCACTTTCATGGCACAACCCTGTGAGAGTAAATCCTAGCCAGAGAAACTGATGGAGAAAGCTGTACCACCCTTAATCTCACACAGCACTGCTGCTTAAGCAAGTTTAACAAAGAAAAGCAGGCTTGACAGCTCTGAATATTTGGAAAAGGTTTCAGGGCTGTGACTCAGTGGGGCGACTGCTAAACTTCAAATCTTTCAGGCACGTTCACGGTACGGATCATGTTGAATGTTTTGTATGTTGTGAAATGAGTGGCCGAATAAAATCAAAAGCTGTATTAGTTTTGGGGGGTGCAAACTTATGCAACTACTTTCTTGTCAAATGTTTTTGTTTGTTTTCCGCTTAGTTTTTATACAGTGTAAATTGTAAGCTGGGGGTGAAAATATTTGGTTCGAAAGACTTTTGCTCTCGTGTATCGGCTGAACGTCTCATTTGTATGGCACACAAATGATTGTAAATAACTCAACTCTTTTTAATGCGTACGAGGATCAGCTATAAGAGATGTAAAGGTCATGGTATTTCTTCTGAACCTCTTCTGAATTGGGGACTTCTGAATCTGAATTTTTTAAATGACCAGTCTGTATGGTTGCTGTAACGTCGGTTACGGATTCACCCCAGTAGAGGGAGCGCTCACCAGAACAATGGACACGACTCACTTCCACTTCCTGCCACATCACTTCCTGTCTTTGCACTTCCTGTTTTGTTGGGTATTTAAGCCATGTGTTCTCCGTTGTTCTGGGCGAAGTATTGTTTTCCCAACCCGTGTTCATGCTAGTTTGTCATTCTGTTTGTCAGTTAGTTAGCTTTACCAAGTCTTGTTCATGTTTGCTAATGCGTTAGCTTTACCAAGCCATGTTCATGTCTGTTAGCTTTACCAAGCCTTGTCATCTGTTGTAAAGATAAGCCAAGCCTTGTTTCATGATTACCGTTCATGCTTATTGTTTGTTCACGAAACCACTGCTGAGTTGAGTAAAATCTCCGCAAATGGATCCTACCATGTTTGCGCATATGCTAGATGTCCACCGGTCCATTTTTCTAGGGACATTGGCGTAACATTGCCACACCTCTAAACATGATGCAAAACAAAATGACCTATGATTTTTTTGCTGTACATAGCAATTCAGACATCCCATCTCTCCCAGAAGTTCCGGGAGTCTCCCGCATATTCATAGTGGTGCCGTGGCCCTGGTGGCGGGTGGAGGGTGTGTAGTAGCAAAAGCTCACGAACACTGATGTGTCTGTGGGAATTTGAGTATGTGTTGCTTTTTTCTCTCCTTTATCAAGGCGTAAATATTTAAGGTTTAATGTTTAATGAGGGCGGTGCTGTATTTATACTGTATATACCCAAATCTGATTAAAGCTTGCTGCTGCTGCTGCCGACCAGTTACTTTGCCTTTCCTACTCATCCATATCGACTTTCTATTTTCCCTGTGCGAGAAAACATGACTAGGTCTGGCGTTAAATCTACTTTCAATGCAGATTGAATTCCCAATCTGAATGACTCATATAAGCTTTTGCACTGGTGTTTGACTAGGCCTCTGGTGATGGGAAGCTTCGCTAAGCCTTGATTTGCAATTTTTGATTCTCTCAAGGCAAACGCAGAGCTTGAGGGCTGTTGGAGAGCAGATCTATTATGCACACACACACACACACACACACACACACACACAGTGGTCGGAAGTCGGTGGAGCCGTTATTTATCTGTACCACTTTGCTGTTTTACACCCATTGTCCTTGCCAAGTTTAAGGTGAGATGCTGAGATATTTGAGATTTTTTCCCTCTGCTTTAGTTGTCTTCTGCGGAAGTGCTGTTTTTAGAACACTCTCAGGGCTTAAACATCCTTAAACAGACTGATAATGCTCCTCGTCAGTGTGAAATCGCATACTTATGCTGCCTCACATCTGCGCTCACCTTTGCGAAACGTGCACTGGTATATTTTACAGGCGTCTCTGAAATCTAAGGCCAGATAAACACCTGGCTTTTGTTTACAGAGGCAATAGAGCAACGAGTAAAGCACATCAGGGAGGTTTAGATTATGTGCTGAACTCAGCCGAGTTGGGAGCGTGAGGAAGTCTAGATGCCGTTCCCCAACGCAAGGCATTTTGTATTTGGAAATCTAACATGTAACTTAAGGAGGGTTTAATTATTCATCGTAACTAAGCACTTTCAGGAGTAAGATACTGGAGGAAAATCTGTATGCCAGCCTGCTTTGAACAGACATTTCCTCCTTGCCAGAGCCATTTCAGCGCACACAAGGTGGACCGAATGTGTTTCACTGTTAAACCGCATCTCCGAGATCAGTTGTCATGCATATGCAACATGCATTCTTAAAAAGGCCTGTCCAGGCTGAACGGCCGAGCATCCAGACTGGAAACCTGCCAGCGCAAATGGAATTTATTATATAAATGGAATTATTATATGACTGCTGGTTTGCTCAGTAACTCTTTTTTGTTTGCTAAAACCACTTTGTAAACACGTACCAGATCATTTTCACTCCTTTGTGCCAAGACCGATATTCATGCATTTATAGACAGTCAGTAGTATTTTTTTTCCCCCCAATTGTTTGGGGGCCAAGCACCATAGGTGCCTAGACACACTATTGATTTTTATTTTGAACAGATTTTTATTTTTTTTCTATTCCTGCAAATTTCTGTCTAATCATGATATTTTTGAACCACTATAAAGCCCTATAAAGCTAACTAACTTGTCAATCGGAAAAAATATTGATGGCATGAGGATGGCATTTCTCAGCAATTAGCAAGTATGTATCATCAACTCTTCAATTCATATGTAATGCCACTGCTGATTTCAGGAAGTAAGTTCTAAAATCTCATCAGCAACAACTTGATATTTTGCGTTGAAATCATTTTTAGGGAATAAGCGCTGATGGTCTCAGTGGCTTCGGCTTCTGGTCTCACTCTGAGCCAGTAGGTGCGTAGCCCCTTAACTGTTGCTTGCAGCTTATTATAGAAATAAAATGGTTTGTTCATATGGAAATATCTTTGGGGCAGTTCGGTTCTAGAGTCAGCATTTACATTGTTGTGGTAATACCCGAGTATTCACCACGACAACGTGAAAATTCAAGATTTCTCTGAATCATATGCAGTATTTTGAGCCTCTCCGGTTGTAAAAAGCAGCTGGTCTTACAGGAATTTCTGCTCAGTATAAGCGATGGATTAATAATACTGCGATCTGGTGCTCATGTCCTTATCCTGCATGAAAAAAATAAATTCAAGGCAGCTTCAACGAACTTTGATTTATTTGCCATTGAAGACGGTGTGTGTCGTACAGACAGAGTGAAAGGGTACGCTAACCCATGCTGTTTGTACCAATCGCCTTGGCATTTGACATCACGCGTTTGGCTCAGCCTCATGGGGAAATGGCAGGTTACAGTGAGGTTGCCATGGCGAATACAGCACCTCAGCCTATTCGAAAATTAGCGTCTCCTGTTTCCTCACCTTCTCGCATAACGAGGTGATTTCCGAGCAGAAACTGCTTCTTTGCTAATGTGGGTGGCCTGCTGAGTCCAGGGTCCGTGGAGCATTGTTGTCACAACCAGGCAGAAAGGCCACTTCCCAGGAGAGAACAAGAACGTCTGGAGTCGGGAAAGGATGCAAGAGCATGCTGTACTGTGTGTGTATGTGTGTGTGTGTGTGTGTGTGTGTGTGTGTGTTGATGCCATGGTCTCTACCAATCCAGCTTTAACTCCAAACAACA
>JAOUQX010000041.1:11150869-11163024 GCA_028566295.1 Liobagrus marginatus | reverse complement strand
GGTCCTTGAGCAAGGCCCTTAACCTCACTTGCTCCAGGGGTGCCGTTCGTTCTGGCTGACCCTGCGCTCTGACCCCAACATTCAAATTTGTATGCTGGGATATACGGAATCAAAGAGTTGTACTGTATGATGTGCATGTGACCAATAAACTCAACTTTAACTTTTTTAGTCTGTGGTTAAAGGGTTAAAGCGCTGTAGAAACAAGATGGCTGTTCGGATGTCGTCCTCTGTGTCGAATGTTAATTAAATGTTGTTTCTTAATTGTCTTTACTGTTTATCAACACATGATTGTTAAGTACACGTCTGGTTTTTATCTGGGTTTTACCATGACTAGACGAGGCATGGCTGATGAGACTAGACTGATCAGCAGAGCTCATTGCAGTAATGTTAGTAAAGTGCTCATTTTTCAGCATGTGGGAGAACGACATCGGATGTTAATCGCACTTTATTGGGGCCTCTGCCGGGATTTAACTCCCCATGACAAAACGGAGTGAAAAGACTAAGACCTAAATGTATAAATTCAAAGCCCGTGTATGAAGCTAAGCAGCGGTGTTCTGTTCAAGCACAAGCAGTGGGCGCTTGTAAAGTAGACCACATCAGGTGTTCCCCACTGTTTAAAAGATTTAAACAGTGTCCTGGTTGGCTCTTATTCTAAGGCCCTTTATAATGCAAATGGGTTTTTTTTTTCCCGTCTTTGTGCCGTGTTGCATAAAGTGTGTTGGTAGTGGTGTTGGTGTTGGTGCTGTTTGTGTAGTCATGCTGCATGTATACGTTAAACAAGCAGATTAATGAACTAAACTTCGTCTGAGACGGTGTTTAAGCTTGGATGAGCTTTACATACCGTATTTAAAGCCAGCTGATTTATAACTAGCTGGTTAGTAAGTAACGCTGATTGTCTCATGGTGCTTGATGGATGAATACAACTGACCGAGTTTAATCATTTAAGCATGTATGCATCAGTATAGAATAAGAATAAGAGTTTTTTTGACTTATTTCTTCCATAAACCAAAAAAATAAAAATCAGTTTATAAGTATATTTATTTGTTGAATAAAATGAAGTAAATTGAATTACTGAAGTTAGTGATTTTTTAAAATTATTTTATTGAACAAACAAACAAATGGTTAGGTGATATATTTAAACCTGTTTTCACTAATTAATGATCACTATTGCAATGAAATAAAAAAATTAATACAAATCAAAAAGGATATTTTTAACGCGTTGTCTTAATGATAAATATTTCAAATGCTAAATATCAAGCAGCCATGTTAGGGGTGAGACAGACAGACAGACAGACAAACAGACAGACAGACAGACAGACAGACCTTATATAAAATAATATTTAAAATTATATAGATAGATAGATAGATAGATAGATAGATAGATAGATAGATAGATAGATAGATAGATAGATAGATAGATAGATACTAGTCTAGTTTATGATGTCAGCCCTACCTCATGCTGTTTTGTTCTTATGCTATTATCGCACAGTGTTTTCATCTCCGACGTCTCTATCCACTGGTCACATACACATTTTATTTCTAAATGTTTCCTCATAACGTTTGCATCACCCAAGTCTCTCTGTCTTGTGAAGTGATTAAAAATAAATTCTCCCGTCCCTGATTGCAATTTATTTTTAAAAACAACTGCATGTGTTCCCAGCTGCGAGCCCTGAGGGCTTTAGGGGCGGCGGAGACAGACAGACAGACAGACTCGATTCATTTCTCAGAGCATGTGCATTCCATTTTGTGTCGTACCGTGTTACATACGTGTTTTGTTTTAAGTTCTCTCTTGTGTGTTTGTGTCTGTGTGTTTGTTTGTGTGTGTGTGTGTGTGTGTGTGTGTGTGTGTGTGTGTGATTCTCGTAGGTCCTCCGCTTCATTGCTCCTCTGGCTCCTCCTCCCCCGTCGCCACCCTCTATCCGCCCCCTGCCCACACAGCCAGTGAGAGCACGGGAAGGTTGCTAGGTAACACCGGGCCTCGGGCCGACCCCGACTCTGAGTCGGAGGATGAGTTTGGCCCTGCTTCTTCGTTCTTAGTTAAAACCGGCTCAGGAAATGTGAGCGTGTGCGCCCCTGGCTCTGCGGCCGCCGACGGTGAGTGCTTCACACACAGGCTGAGACTGTTTTTACCCCTTTTTTAGTAAATTTGCATTCTAGTTTTCCAGCTTTGCTTTTATCTACACTTGTCGTACTGTGTTTGCTACACTCTGGTCCTGGGGGCATGTGTTCATGTATTTGGATGGGATGACAATAGGCTTTGAGTCAACTTGGCACATTGAAGCTCAAGACGCTCACCTCAGGCATGTTTTACACTGTATTTTAAGATGAGTCAAGAGTCAATGGAAGGGTTTTTTTTTTTTTTTTGCCTGGGGTTTTTTCAAAGGCCCACAGGGGGGTGTAGTCCATATTTTAAAAAACTACACACGTTGTGAGCAGGGTTTTACCACAGATAGATGCCAACACACTTTAAAGTTTGCTCAGAGAAAGAACGACCTGTTACTCATAAAAATGAAAACGTTGTTTGGCTGCATAAAATCTGGAGTTTAAAATTTAAAATCCTATGCATTTCCTTTCTTCAATATAAATCACCATTCCAATGGTCAGTCTTTATTTTAAACCGTATTAAAGCTTCAGAGATGGTAATGCTGCCTTTGTCATACCAGTTACAGGAAATCCTTGTATTCATTTGAAATCGTCGCACCGCAGCATATGAAATGTCATTTCAAGATCTCGATTAAGTCGAAATGTCTCACGGAATTATTATTATTATTATTTTTTTCAACAAACAGCTTATTCCTCGAATTGTCCCTGATGTGCCAAAATGCATGACTCTTATTGTTGGATCGCTGCTGTTTAGCGCAGACCTCAGCAAGTCCTGCTTCATTGCCCTTGTCACGCTAGATTTCATCCTGTGTCGCGAGCGCTGGCATGAACCGCAACCGCTTCACGCTTGAAGGGTAAAGCAATTCGCCAGTGTCTTGAAGTTCAGACAACTTTAGTAGTGGTTTCTCGCAGGGTTTTTAATGCATAGCTATGAATTAAGAGATGTAAAAAAGTATGAAGGAATAATTCATTGATAACACGGCTAACACAGCTGGCAGATTGTAACTTGTTTAATAAACATAAAGGAAGGAAGGAAGGAAGGAACATGGCCGGCATGTTTATGTAATAGCAATACCGTGGACGTCCGCTTCTTCGAGATGAGATGTGATGTCATGCTAATTGGCGATGGCAGCTTTCTTTTATTGCCTCATTAGCATTAAGTATTTCCACTACCCCTATAAGACTTGTGCAATTCCGCGTTGGCTCCTTATCTTCTAAATGATGACTATGTTAGGCGACATCAATAATAAATAAAACGCTTTTACAGCTGGAAATTGGCCCTCAACGCTTTTAAAAGTTAAATAGTGGAAAATGAGCATCAGTGCAAAAAGTTTTATAGAAATTCATTCAGGACAGAACAAGAAATGATGAGCCGCTACATGGAGCACCTCCACTATTGTTTTAAATGTTTGATATATCAAATTTGATGTTTTAGATTCAAGCAGCTGATGCACATTTAAGCAACTCATAGTTTTGAGCACTGATTGCTCTAATGATCATTTTGACTTGTGACTAGGCACTAATGAGCTGTTAATTAGAAGCAAGGTCCTGGATGGTAAATCAGGTGTCGGAATGACGTTATGGAGATACTGATTTTGTTTATGAAGCCTTTAAAGATGTTCACCAAAGCTTCCAATTTAACTCGGATGTTCTTGGTCTGTTTAATGATTCATTAATCCTTTGAAGGATGAAAGTAATGAGTATGATAAAGTAACCTATCTTTATTAACCTCTTCTAAAAGGTGCACTGCAAGTGATTGTAAATTTTTATTGCAAAATCTTCTCCTTGGTGTAAAGCACTTTGCTTTGCCAGCATCATGCGACATAATCGTCACTATTTTTGTGACAATCCTTTTCTCGCCATGGCTGCAGTGATTTCTGAAGTCTGCCGCTGAAGTATCTGAAAGCTAAAAGTCACTGCTGTATCGGCTGGCTTTGGTCAAACGATGTACAGTACATGCACTACGAACAACAACCACAGAATAACAGCCTTTTTCTGCTTGTGTCATGCATAATTTAATCTTTTTTAAATGCAAAACAAACAGTTTGTGTCGGCTTTTATTTATTTATTTTATTTTGATTTTTTTAAAGGAAAATGAATTTTTTTTTAAGTTCTCGTGATGGGTTTTGAACCGGCGATCAAACAACCATTCAGGTTTCAATTTTTAGGGTTAACAGAAATAGTCCGAACAGGCAAATTGTACACCGACTGTTCTTTATTTTTATTTGTTCATTTCCTCCTTTTTATTTTTCTCATAGGTTTGCAGGCAGATAGTGAAAATGTGAGTTTTAGTTTAGAATTCATGCGGGCATCGGCGTTCTAGTTATTATACAATCACTGATTCTGATGTGCTATTGACTTTCTCTAAGTTTTATTTTTTTTTTATTTAAAGATTCATTTTTGGGGTTTTATGCAATAGGACATAGTGAAATGAAGGAGAGATCAGGAAATGACCACAGGCCAGATTTGAACCTGGGTTGCACACAGCACAAATGCACCGAGTATATGTGGACCCAAGTGCACTACTGCTGCGCACTTGTTTCAAAGTTTCTGTTACCAAGTGACATGAACCTGCAGGATGTTGTGTTGTTGGATTTAGCATTCAGCATCATCTTAGCATCAAATATCAAGCATTAGAAAATATGTCTAAGTAGTTATTGATATTCCAATACTGAGTTTATTGGTTAAAGTTAAAGCAGTGTTTTTGTTTGTTTGGGTTTTTTTGTTTTTTTATTAGACCAGCAATGAGAACATGCCCAGTCAGAAATGGACATGAGATCGTAAATGGCTGTAAGACTATAAGCATTTGCTCTCTCCCAAAGGCCTTTTGATGCCGCATAACATAAAATGCTTTAAATAATTAAGCAACTTTACCAGTTAACTACCCAAAGGCTTGCACTTCCATGACGCTCTGGAGGATTACAGCCATCTGTCAGCACATTAGATGCCTCTGTGTTGATTCTGCTTCCTCCATAAACAACCCCTGGTCATCTAGCAAACAACTGTGATGAAGTGACTTAAAGTCAGGGTTTAAAGTTGGGATCCGTCTCCTTTTTCATCCGGCTGTGATTTGCATGGGCTGTATAGGTTACCCTGAGGCTGCCAGTAAGGGGTAGCGCAAACACCAAGGAAGCGGCCTCTTTGCCTGCAAGCTATGTGAAGCACCATGCGGTTGTGTGTGACTGAAACAAAAGAGCGCGCACCAGCAGCTTTAGCGTGCGGAAAGTAAGTGTAACGGAACGGAAGACTTCTTGTCGAGGATTAGTCGTGTTAATAGAGTGGCAGGCCTGAAACGGCTTTTTTTTGATTTCCCTCGACAATTCATCAGCAGTCTAACCTCCTTCTTATTACCAGCAAATAAAAGACACACGATAAATGAGATAGAATCTTTAGAAAGGTCATTTTTCATCACTTGCCTGCTATTATTGGCAAATCTGTGCCATGACAACAATCCATTAACAATAAAAGAAGTAGGCCACTGTTTATTCACTATATGCTATTACTATCATATACACCACTTAATAGCTGGCCAAAAACGTTCTCTCATATTACCTGCCTACAGTGTATCATTAAGTATTGTATGTACGTATGTAATTTCAAAGTTAAGTTTATTGGTCACATGCACATCATACAGTGAAATGTTTTTATTCCGCATATCCCAGCATACAAATTTGAACACTGGGGTCAGAGCACAGGGTCAGCCAGAACAAACAGCGCCCCTAGAGCAGGTGAAGTTAAGGGCCGTGCTCAAGGACCCAATGACGGTGGCTTGCCTGGTGTGGGGCTTGAACCCCCAACCCTCTGATCACAGCGGAACACAGAGCCTTATACCGCTGAGCCACCACCACCCTAATTTATTTTTTGTACTCGCAGCTCAGCCATGCCATGTCCCCCTTACATGAAATTCCTTTATTTTAATGAACAGGTGTCATCGCATTCGTTTTGGCGTGGCATTGTGAGCATTAATCATAGCTCGAGATAGCACGCTGAGTTAATTAGCGCAGTTAATATAGAAACTGGCCATTTGTTTTGAACCCATTCTCTCATGCTGTCACCATGTCAGGAAATCAAACATGTGCATTAGAGCACATTAGTACAGTTTACTGTTTTAACTGGGCTTCTTATGCAGGTTAACAAAGTAGTATTTGATTTAGAGAGAGAGAGAGAGAGAGAGAGAGAGAGAGAGAGAGAGAGAGAGAGAGAGAGAGAGGAATCGAGTGCTTTGAGAACAGCATGCATGCGACATGTGCGAGGCCAAGTTCTCACGTCTCATGTAAAACGATAAGGGAAGATGGAGCCAGCACTGTGCTGCTCGGCGCTGATATGATTGCGCATCCATCTTTTGAAATCATCCCTATTATGTAGTTACGGAAACATGATCCTGTGCTGAGAGGTGAGCTACAAAGTCTCAGGGTTCCAGCATGTGTTCTTTTCTGAGGTATTTGCGAGTCCTTTCAGGTGGATGAGAGAGAGTGCTAAACAAAGACATGGCAAAGATAATGTTGGAATCTGGGTATTAAATTGTACAAAACCACCTCTTCCTGGTGGAAACACCGGGCATCACACGATTCGGTCCTGAAACGGAACAAACAGCTCATTTTAGGAACAGAGAAATTAAAACATATTGCCACAGGGGCTGGCGTACATGCCTGATCCACTGGTGTTCTAACATCCATCAGACTGACTGTGGTCTTCCACATCTATTAAAGCATGTTGCATAAAGTGAAGGTACTGGTTGTGCTTTTTAGATGCACTCACTGCTTAATTTGGTTCATCTGCATTATCCCTCAGACACAGAAACAGATTAAAAAAAAAAAAAAGGAAGAAGGAAAGAAAATAATCCAGGTCTAAATGCTTGCTAACCCGCTTTAAGGCCAATGAGGTGAGATCACTGAAGCTTGAGCCTCTTTATTCAGCATGCGTTCCACCGTGGCCCCTGGGTTTGTGTCCGGGCCCAGATCCTGGAGAGAGTGTTAAAGCGGGGTGTGGACTCCCTGCTGGGCTGCTGTGCTCCAGATCTTGGGCTCTGCTTTTAAACCCACCATACTGTTGTTTGTATCTTTTGGGCTGAGGCAGCATGGGGTTTGGCCACAGTGGGCTGCTAATTGAGTATGGCTCTCCTCTGTAAAGGCCAATTCAACATGCCTTTGCAGCTGACTGGGCAGGAATGAGCGGCGGGGAACGAAGCCGCCGGGTTGTCCCTCATACCTGCATTTAGATGAGAGAAGCTTCTTTTGGAACTGGCTTTATCACAGGCCTCCTGCCTGTCGAAGGCACCAAGGGAGCAAATGGGGGTTTAAAGAGGTCACCGTGGAAGGAGTTTTACGCAGCAGAGTTTCTTATTAAAATATGGATGAAGAAATTGAGCTGCACATGGCAAAGGAGGAGTCTGTGTGAAACTAGAAAAGGTTTTTACTCGTTGGTATTCCATTGCCGCATCGACTTTACACTCTTAGAAGATTTATAGCTATACAGAGGTGAAGTGCGGTCAGCCATCAGGACTGGAAACAGTGAATCAGCAGGTGCTGGTCCAAACTAGGTTTTAATGTTGTCTGTTGTTTTAGTTGTTTTTTTTTTAGGTTAACGTTGAGAAAACAAAAAGGCAGTTAAAGCCGTCTGTGCATTTAGCAATTAAATCCATCTTCAGGAAAAATCCTTTAAGGATTCATGAGTTCCATCACGTATGTTAATCAGGGTTGAGATTTTCAGTCGATAGTGTAGTGAATAGTTTTGTTAATAGTCATTATTAGGGAGAAAAAAGATGAAGCATTTTTTTTTGCACAATATAAATACAGAAACATGCCTTATGCACTATACGTTCTGATACGATTGATTTTAGGTGCAGATATAAAATTTGAGAATTTCAGCGCTCCTGTGATCTAATCCCAAATTTCATTCTTTTACCCTGTGTTCTTCGTGCTCTGTCTCCTCTAATGGTGAGAAACATTCTTTTGACTGATGAGCAGAATTGAGTACAGTAGTGTTTATACCAAAATTCACCGAGCTTTGAATTAAAGTCAGGGGAGACATTTCTGCTTGTGCGCCTCTCCGTATCTAACATCTGGTAGGCGAAAAACTGCATCGGTAAAAGAGCCGCCTTCATCAGCGTTGTATTTAAGTACACAAACACTATTAAGTTGAGGGTTGATGCTGCTGCGCTTTGCTGTAGGGGCTGCAGCAGTGGATTGCTTTTAATGATCCGTCTGGCTGTTGGCTGTCTTTTGATTAATTCGGAATCAAATCCCTCCCAACTCTTCGGTTTGAACCGGTGTTCAGGGCATGTCGGGCCTTGTCAGGCATGACCGTCGTTGGAGTTGGTTGTTATTCTTGAGCTTCAGATCACACACTGCTCATGGAGGGGAGATTCACTTTATTTCTGCCTTTATTTTTATTTTTTTGGGGAAAAGTGGCGATGAACAGAAAAAAGACTGCTGTCAAACTTTTATAAAAAAGCATAGCAGGTATATCTGAATGCCTGACCTCACTGCCTCTTAATTATTTAGATCCACAAATCAATTCTGCGCAAGCTTTGATGGTTTTTGTATCAGCAAATAGTTAACTAACCCTGCTGGCTGAAGCAACCTGATTTTCCTTAGAGATTGATTTCAGACTTACTTAATGGGCCTTTGTCGCCTGCGAATATTGAGCATGGAACAGGAGTCTCCTATTTATTTATTTATTTATTCATTTATTTATTTATTTATAAGACCCCACATTGAACATTTAAGGCAGTTTTGAGGAAATAACCCTTGGCTTACATTACATTCGGATTTCTGATGCTTTATAAACTTGCTATCCTCCAAATCAAAATACCGGTACTTTATTAAGCCGAGGCGGGACACTGTGTTCGTTACCGCAGCTCCAAGTCACAAAATAAATAATAGAATATATAAGAATAAGACCTATGTACGTAAGAATAAAATATGCAAATAATATAGTAAAAATGCAATTTAAATAACTATACTATGCAATTATTACATAGAAGGATGCAATAAAAATGATTGCGCAGGAGGATGTTTCTATACATAAATATAATAAACCTATAGTTTAAATAACAAAGCCAGAGATATTATTGTCTATCCAAGTGATGTAACTATACAATATGCAAAATATAATACAACTACAATTTTAATATCAATACCAGGTATGATATTGCAAGTAATTGTACGTAAGAAACATTATAGCACAGAAGGAGAAGGATATTAATACACTGTAAGATGTTAATGTGTGGAAGTGTACAGTCTGATGGACACAGGTAGGAAGGATTATTCTATCTTCAGTGTTTCTGATATATCTTCAATAAACACCTTAAATAAATTAGATTGTAAATACATTTTTGTACTACTACTACTACTATTATTATTAATAACATTAAAAATGAATAGCCCTTAACTGTGCCAATATATATATTTGTTGTAAATTTTCAACAAATATTTATACAGATGTTTTAAATATCTGTATGGCAAAATGTCTTAGGGGAGAAAAACTATTTTTATATTTTTGTGTGTATAGATTCATGTCATTTTTTAAGATATATATATATATATATACACTGTATATCTCTTACGTATGATTAATGGCGTATGATTGTATGAAGTAGTAGATGATAACGTATGATTGTATGAAGAAAAAATTCACATGACAAAGAATTTGAATCTGGGTTGGGTTTCAAATTATTGTAAACAATAATAATAAATTGTAACTAATAATCGATAACAATAGCTTTACCAGTCAAATTCAAAACGTATGGGGAAAAGCAGGTCTCATAAAATGGAGCTGAGTCAATATGAGCGCTTTCAAATTCTTTACTCCAATGCAATGTTCATAAATATTCAAATAAAGGCATTCAAATGTTTAGCATTTTCTTTCTTTAAATCAGGCTATGATTTGTGGTTGTAACGTGGAGGCATGTGCTTCACGTGGTTTTATATTCGTTTGTTGCACATGCTCCATTGTTGTGCACATACACTGATCGCCACGCCTTAAACGGCTCAGTACTAATTATGTGTTAAGTGTTATGCCTTAGTTAATCACGTACACGTGTGTGCACTAATTATGTGGGGGTTTAAAAGGGCAAGCATTGCCGTAGAGCGATGCAGATGATTGTAAAGTGTAGTAGGAGAAACAGAGTGTTTTATGTTTATATTGACCGTGGACGTCAAAATAAAGAGTTATGTCTTGCAAGCCTGCGCCTGTGTCGTGTCTACGTCCCGGTTCAAGACTCACGATCCGAAGACAGCCCTTCGGAGCGAGCTCCGTGTTACAGTGGTGACTTACGTAGATATGTATTATATAACATGAAATGACAGGTCACTGCAGGTCACTTTAGTGATGGTCTTTAAAAAGAGTGAGAAAAAAAAAACTATAATGTACTCGACAATGTAAAGTTAAAAAAAAATCGAATCTTTCATCAAATCAAAATAAATCAATCAATGGAAGTGTTGTCGTTTTTTTTTTTTTTCTTTTTCTTTCCTTGCCCAGGTTTTCATTTCTAGTGTGTCTCCTAACACAGTGAATGTCATGTGCCAAAGCATCATGGAAAGAATCATTATCTAAATGGCATAAAATACCATAAGTCAAACTATTCCTAACGCACGGATGTGTTGTACGTATACATTGATGCTTTTACTGTAGATATGGAAAAGGACAAATGCATCAATTCGATTCGAAGTCTATGAAAATGATGCGGAAATGTTTCCACACTGTTGCGAGGGGCAAACACTCAAAAGCATTCGGAGTGTTCCGATATTTACTCGAGGAGAAAAGACTGCAGACGCTCCTGTGGATGAGTAGTAGTTTTGTTTTACTTGTGGTTACGATACATACGAACGAGAATTGGATTACAGACATATTTTATAACATGCCACCTTGTACCTTGCGGGGTTAATCCACTCTGCTACACAAATGATTGTTTTAGTATCCTCTCATTAACACGGTTTCCATTTACATCTATTTCTATCTGGATAAAGAAGGTTTTTTTTTTTTTTCTTCTTTTTTTTTGTCCTCAAAGGTGCCACTCTCCGTCCATGAGAGCTGCATGAGACATTTGTTGTTTTGTAATTATAAAACGATTTGATATGATACAAAACTGTCAGCTTGGATAATGAGGTGGAAATTACTCGTCATCTCCTGAGAATTTTCTTCACTTTTATTCTTTAGGCAAAAGGGTTTTAGCAAACATCAGGGACTGGTTTTGTAGGGGACCTATTTTGAAGTGTGAAGCTTGAAATCTCATTTTGTTCTCCTTTGGCATGGCCTGCTTTGTCTAAATATTGATCAGCCCTTCCACACAGTTTTAAGTGATTTTGGACTGTGGTTGATTTATTTATTTATTTTTGCTGAATCATCGCTTCTGTTGTTGCGATTCTTATTGTCTCAAACACTCAAGGAATGTGCCTCAGCATTTGTGCTTTACAATGAAAATAAATAAAGCTCATAGTCGTGAACACGGCATCAGCTTTTCTTATTCGCTGTCTGCTATTTAAAGAGAGCCAAAATGATTTCGGAATGAAAGGTTTAAAAAGTAAGATTAGGAATCTTGTTGGGAAAAAGAAGGGTCTCATAAACTATCCTACAAAATAGAGATGCATAAATATGAGGTCTTTCTAATGCTTAGATAGATAGATAGATAGATAGATAGAGAGAGAGAGAGAGAGAGAGAGAGAGAGAGAGATAGAGAGAGAGAGAGAGAGATTGATAGAGAGAGAGATTGATAGATAGATAGATAGATAGATAGATAGATAGATAGATAGATAGAGAGATTGATTAGATAGATAGATAGATAGAGAGAGATAGAGAGAGAGAGAGAGAGGGCGAGAGATAGATAGATAGATAGATAGATAGATAGATAGATAGATAGATAGATAGATAGATAGATAGATAGAAATAGAGATAGATAGGTAGATAGATAGAGAGAGAGAAGGCGAGAGAGAGAGATTGATAGATAGATAGATAGATAGATAGAGAGGGCGAGAGAGATAGATAGATAGATGGATGGATGGATGGATGGATGGATGGATAGATAGATAGATAGATAGATAGATAGATAGATA
>JAOUQX010000041.1:11125536-11137940 GCA_028566295.1 Liobagrus marginatus | reverse complement strand
GGAGCAAGTGAGGTTAAGGGCCTTGCTCAAGGACCCAATGATGGTAGCTTGCCTGGTGCGAGGCTTGAACCCCGACCTTCTGATCACTGACCCAGAGCCTATCATTGAGCTACCAACACCCACTGTTTCAAGTTTTTCTCTGTTTTTTTCTTTCAATTCTGATTAAAAATTCTGCTCAGATTACTCCATCTTTTTACTTTGTACTTTTCTGTAAAGGGGTGATTTAGTTTGTACTTTTCAGGAGAGCTATAGTGAAAACATTTGAAAGATTGACAAGCTCAATGACTTTGTAAGTGAGCCAATTTGAGGCAAAGTTTTCCTGTTTTTTTGTTGAGTGCGTCGTTGTTTTTGTTATTCTAACAGTTTATTAAATGCTAACTACTGATTTTCATTTCAAGCAAAAATAATATCGGATGATCGCTGGGTATTATTTGATTATTAATCAAAAAATGCACCACTTCCCCGCATGCACACATGTACGCATGTATAGGCAAATACACCCTAACCAAATAGAGATCGAGAGAGAGAGATTGATAGATGGATAGATAGATAGATAGAGAGAGAGAGAGAGATTGATTGATAGAGAGCAAGAGAGATAGATAGATAGATTGATTGATTGATTGATTGATTGATTGAGAGCGAGAGAGAGAGAGAGAGAGAGAGAATTCACGGTTTAAATCTGTATGATAAACTGTTTAATTCATTACAGAACTCATTTTATTGTAACAAGCAAAACATATTAATATAATAAACAAAACCAGATGGCGAAGTCTACAGTGTGCACGTGACAAACGTGTTCTTCTTTTGTTATCTTTTTCGGCACCCTCTGGTTATATGAAGGCGTCAATACCGCATCAGCACCGAATGCATGCGGATGTTCGCACATACTATTCAATATTCTAGAATTGATTTAGCTGGCTAATCGAATATTCGAAAAATGGTGACCCCGCCCTAATGGTAACCTGTAGCATAAGCCAAGTGGTAAGCGACTTAACTTAGATTGGGGCACTAGTAATATTGTCCCACTTTACTATAAAACATGAGTCGCTCCCAGAGAAACGTGGCCTTTTAATAAAAGAGTAAAATGAAATTGCCCTGGCCAGACTTTCACACTCACAGTCCCAGAAAAAGAAAGATGATTGCAGGGAAAATGATTCAGTCGTATCAGATTCTCCTCACACGCCCCGTTAAAAGATTTGCTCAAGGTATCGGCATGTACTGTATGCAGGCACAAAAACCTAATCAAGGACACAGTGTACAGGATGTTTTCTCCCCTACTCAGTCAATGACCAACAGCCGTCGCACCTCTCACTGACTCTATCAGGCTTTTGGATGTGTGACACAGACTCCCCGCAAATCTCATCATCATTAGTAATCAATGATTTAATGAGATGGGAAAAAAAATCTCCTGCTTCCCCCCAGTCAGTGGATTTAATTACCTCTAGATAATTACATCTATCCTTGCAAGTGGCTTCCAGTAATCGTGTCGCTCTTCTCTTCACATTATTTCACCTTTTTTTTTTTTTTAAAGATTGCCTACCAGTTGCCAGTGTGCTAATGGCAGTCTGGTCCAATAGGTCAAAGCTTCACAGAAAGGTGGCACAGGTTTGCACGCTTCAGAAAAGGTGTCAAAGTCATTACGACGCTAATGAGCGGACAGTGGACTACCTGCATTTGACACATCATCAATTCAAGGGTCTAAAAGGAGGCGTGTATGGCAAGACGAGTGATAGTCGTTGTTGCAAAATTCTTACGCCAAGTCAGTTCTTCCCCCAATGCCACTATTATTCTTTTATTCTATTGTTTATGCGCAGCCTTGTTTTTAATTCCTCTCATGTTTTTCTGTGTACGTTGTTTACACTAATTATGTTTTGTGCAAAAGGCTTCATTGATGGCACAAACAACCTTGTTAGACCCTGCTTTTTCCACCGGACATTGGAAGAAGTACCGACTTCCTAATTGGCATTTTCTGGTCTTCCCATGCCAAAGAAGGAGAAAAAAGCAGAGCACAGATTTTGGACGCCAGTCTGCTTCCATTAGAGCTAGCCAAAACTCCAGACTCAGTTTGGAATAAGAATGGGGAATATTTCTTTTATAATCCACTCTTCTGGATTCAGACCAAGCACTGTGCATGCTGTCGATACCAGGAATCTCCTGACGTAAATAATGATAGTGTAGGGGTAGGCGTACAGTAGAAGGGTTTTTCTGGCAAGTCATTCTCCATTATCAGTGAAGAAACTGAGAGTGGATGAGTGACAGACCCAACATTGGAGTGATTGCTTGGATGGTTTGCATGACACACGGACTCCTAATGCTGTCTGTTGGGCTTGTCCAGGCCAGTCTTAAAGCACCGACTCAGAAGGGAAAGCAATGGAACTGGAGGATGAGATGGCGACAGGCTGGAAAAAGAAGGCGGAGGGATGTAAACACCACCCAAACTTGACAAATGATGCCATCTGCCTCAGTGTGTTCACACCCGCCTCGGCTGTAGTCACTTTCAGCCAATGCAGAACCACTTGATCGTTTACATTTATATTGCTTCACAAGATATTTGGGGGGTGGGGGGGGGGGGTGACCCAAAACAGAAATGCGTCGGCAGGACCACTGAAACGCAGTGTAGTACAATCAGCACTCAGCAATTTTCCAAATAGCTATTGATTTAGTAAACCAGAGCCGAGACACTTTGCAGCGTCTCTGACAAGCTTTATCAAAGATCTCATTATTTTTGGAGACCAGATTTTCATGCAGCTTGTAAATGGGAAGATGTAAAGCAGGATATCGAAGACTAATATGACTGTAATTAATGGATGAGAGGAA
Source organism: Liobagrus marginatus (assembly GCA_028566295.1). Classification (NCBI taxonomy): domain Eukaryota; kingdom Metazoa; phylum Chordata; class Actinopteri; order Siluriformes; family Amblycipitidae; genus Liobagrus; species Liobagrus marginatus. Next base: position 11,135,123 of record JAOUQX010000041.1, on the reverse strand, counting down.
CTGGAGAGCGAAGCTGTGCTTTTTTTTTGATCATTTATCCCCGAGTTTGTTCAGTACTATGTCAGCTTAGTGCTGGAGCTTTTTAACCTACTAGTGTAAAGCTATTTCTAAAGGCAAGGCAGGATCACTGATTTTGCAGAGGGGTGAATACGTGTCATAGAAATTAGCTAAGTAGTGCCTTTAAATAAACTATTTTATCAACAAAGTCATTGGCAAAGCCTTATTACCACTTAATAACACATATTTCCCTTATATTAATTGCCCATGGCTCTTTTCTAATATGAGAAAACTTCTGCTTTATGCAACTTGGCAGAGAAAGAATCTTTGACATACACAAGATTCATGGCACTCCGCAGTTATTATTAGTGTGGTCAAACAACTGTTATCATTATGTTTTGACCTCAAACACAAGCACTGGTCAATTTCATAGTGTAGGTGTATAATTTAGAATAATGGCCACTCTAAAATAGGTTCAAATCAAAATGTTCTTGCTTTATCTTTGTTGGGAAAGAACGGCAACAAATAACTAGATAATAATCTGGAATAATTATAATAATAATGTAATAATGTGTACACAGTACCTTACAATTACACACTTCAGCTTTTTCCTTTTTTTTTTTTTCTTTTTAATTTAGCAGAACTTCTAGCCAGAAACCTGTACTCCTTACACCGTTGGGTTCCTCTTATATGTTTGAAACTGCAGAACGCAGCACAAATTAAGATTTATTTCAGTATTTTAAGAATTACGCCAGCTAAGCTTTTCCCCCCAAATGTTGTGACATGAAAATAAATTGATTTGTTTCTTTCCCCTTTTTCCGAAATAAGATATTTGTCATTGAATGAACCCAATACTTGGTCTTTATTCGCTGTGTTGTTAAGCGTAATGGAAAGCTTATTTTGCTGATGTACTTTGTTGAGACGGTACGGGCCGCTGCGCAGGAATGTACTTGGGCACCTTGTACCAATTATGTGCTGATAGATGAACTGAAATTTAAGAACGAAAGAACACACGAGGTTGGATAGCCAAGCCATACTCTAAGCTGTAATTAGAACTCATCTTACAATGAACTGGCTATGGTTGTGTCTACCAATCCTGAAAAAGCCTTTAAACATTGATGATCCTTGTGTGTTTTTAATGCTGACTAAAGGGTACTGGGCTGTGACATTTCCCAATAAAAACAGGTCACGCCTTTGCTCTTTCTGGTGATCCATCATAGCGCGCCGCTCTTCCTCAGACTTTGCTCCATGGCTGTTCATCCCAGAGGTCGCTCCTTTTGTTGATTCCGAGCTTCTCTGTTCTCTTCGTGCTGACTTGATCATTTCCTTGTCGCTCATGCTCTGGGGAGTGTCTGAAGGGAAGGGTTATTAGTAAGGTAATTGGGATGAGAAGAATAGTGTTACCCCAGGGACCCTGTGCTGGTAGTTACAACACTCTTTTTGCCCTGTAGGATTAAAGGGCTGTGGGGGTTTACGGCTCTTTTGGCTTTTACCATGCTTTGTCAGCAAGAAAACTCTATTACTGGTTCTTTCGCATTCTAGTGATTCGGCAAGAGTTCATTCTTATAAAAGTATTCCGTCATAACGAGAGAATCGCTGGCCAAAGCACCACATTAGGAAAAGCCAGGTTTGCTATGTTATGTTGGGCAAAACAGTGTGTCAACCGATCATCATTCAGTACTGTAAACACTGTTTTATTGCAGTGTATGTACCTGAACAGGTTTATATTGTCATTGCACTACAGAGAATTTCACAAACAAAACTACGGAATATTAATAATGGCATATTAGGACCTGGCGGTAGCTCAGCAACGGCGCAGTTTCATAAAAACGAGTCTGGATGCTAATTCTGTGACACATATTCCCTTACAGCTATGCACCTGTTTGGGTTGAACTGGCACTTACAGCCCATGCAAGGGCAGTTATACCGGCTGGCAGAAGACAACACCAGCAGCTTGTCCATACCTACAGACCTGGGCCTGCCTCCTCTCGGCAATACAGGACTGGAGCTCCCGGACCGAAGGGGTCGAGAAAACGGTACGTACCAAAAAAGTCTCCTTAACATTGACAACGGTTATCTGTAACACAAACTTTATGCACATACCTCATTGAACTTCAACATTTTTATTTTCAATTTTCATCATTAAATGTTAGTTATGACTGAGTAAGTTTTTATGCAATTTCAGGGGTTAAGGGTACAAAGTCTCTGTAGTAGTAAGTTACTACGAAGTGTTCTCCCAATGACTTGCACTTGAGTGTAGTTGAAGTAATATAAAGCACAAAAAGAGTGCAAGAGAAACTCAAAGCGAGTGAATTTTCCAAGGTTCTATTTTTTTTGACAAAAGCATTCATGCACTGATGTGTGTGTGGTTTTACAGCTAAAATCCTAGACTGTGGAATTAATCTTACTCATTCAGTTGATTGAATTCCTGGATTTATCAGGTGAGTAAGTATTAGTTTGCATGGTGGATAGCTTATAGCAATAATGTTAAACACTCAGGGGATCATGAAGCATAGACAAGAGAAATCACAACCTACCATTACGACATGTGTTATATTTATTACTGGGTCATTGTTAGCGTTAGCTGTTTTAAATGGAACAACAACAAAAAAAACGCAATTGTTACTGTAAATGTTTAAACACTTTGTATATTTGGATTCTGGTCTTAAAACTGTACCAAGGAGGTCCTGTGTAATTAAAAAAAAAAACTATTATTAGTCTGATTATACCTAACCCTATCCAAAAAACCTTCTTGGCAACCAGCATTGCACGTGTCGTATATCCAGCGCAAACGCACTAACGCATTCCAAAATATTTTATAGAGGATCCCCACTGATGCAGATCATCACTGGCCAACATTAAAACGTCTTATTTTTTATTTTTATTTTTTTTCCAAAGGCTTCATCAGATCCAGTATTATTTGCCATTCATCTCCATGCTGTGCCCAGTTTTGGCAGCTTTCCATGAGATCTGCATTGTAATCTACTGAGTGTTGCCAGACAAGTTTGAGGGAATTATTTATTCCTAGAGGAAGTGATGGCACCGCTTTAGGGGGTAGCAGGTATCCAGGGGCTTGAGTGGGATTAGAATTTGTCTTCACTCCAAATTAGACCACCCTCCCTTCATTGGGTAAACTAGATTCCGGTTTTCTTGGCAGTCCCATACAGTGCGCGCTAACCCCCCGTGAGCTACACAGTAGTGAAAGTTTAACTTTTTCTCTGCTCTCAAAACAGCACAGAGCCCAGATTTAGCTGTTTGATTTGCCAAAAGGGTGGCGATCACAGCCATTACCATATAGATGAGTCACAGAGTCATCCCTTTTCATTTAGCAGACAGTGAAGAGGAAGAGAGAGAGAGGGAGCGTGAGAGAGAGAGAGTCACTACTAGCGATTCCCTGTGTGAGTGACGGCTATAGCTGAAGGGAAATCAATAGGCAGGAGTTTGTAATTCTGCCTTACAGAGCACAGTTGTCACCAGAAACATACCCAATCAGTCCAGTGTCATCCCAATTCTATGCGCACTTATTTTCTGATCCAATCTCAGTGTTGCTGAGATATAAGAACAAGATGTAAACGTCTGCTGTATCCAGAATTTTCTGTTGTTTAAATAATATGATGCCTTAGAAGAAAAAAGACAAGACACCTGAAATGCAATAAGGGCAATTTACAGTTTGACTATAGTATGAAAGTATTATATAATGTAGTACTGGTTGTTGATTTCTTTGCACATAATCCACAGCAGTACACCACGAGGCACGAGAGCGTACCTTGTCGCTCAAGATTGAACACGCTGCAAATGACGAGGGTTTTTTTTTTTTGAGAGGCCGCCATCTGCTGTGGCGTGTGGCGTTTCCTGTGGAGCCGACTGCCTCCGAGTCCTTCGGGTTCAGTTTGCAGGCATGTCTGGTTTTGGCGCCATCATCATGGAAATTGGCCCGTGTACACATCCAAGCAGATGTTACTATTTTCCACCGTGGCCCATAAAGAAAGGTGTGGCATGGCGAGCATGCTTTGCTGCCTGATAGACTGGTCATTATGTGTGAATGAGACCGGGCTGTCAAGAAGATTACCAGTGACGCTGTGGTCATTTTGTTGGTTCATTTGACTAACTCCTTTTTTTTGTTTGTTTTTTAAAGAAATGTATTATCGAAATCACCCTGACAGCAGTCCATGGTTTGTCTCACAGGTAAAATGGATGGCTTGTTCCCCGATGACAGCTACATAGACATGGGCGAGATAGACGTGGGGCGTAAAGTCACACAGCAAATACCTCCCGGGATCTTCTGGAGGTCTCAGGTCTTCATCGACCACCCCATGTACCTCAAGTTCAACGTGTCGCTTAGTAAAGATGCCTTGGTGGGGATCTATGGAAGAAGAGGCCTTCCTCCTTCACACACACAGGTGGGTCGTTCAAACAAGGCAGTCATTTGCCGTAATCCCTTTCGGTTCTAGGAGCGGATCAGTAGGAATCCCCTCTCAGATAATGCTAAATGTGAATAAATGTCAGCCATTTTTGTCTTGCTAATGAGCAACAAAGTCCATGCTTGTTTAATGTACAATTGCTTTTTGCTAAAAGGTTACGCCTGCAGCATACACACGCGCACACAATGTTTTGGTTTGGCGATGCAGTCTATAATCCACACATAAAGACTATAAAATCAAACAGACACCTAATTTTGGTATCGAACTCCAAGCATGTGGACCGGACTGTATTGATTTGTATTATAGTTCCAGTGTTATTATATTACTGCAAATTACTTTAAGGCCTAAATTGATTTTTAAAACAACATTTGTGTGTGTGTGTGTGTGTGTGTGTGTGTGTGTGTGTGTGTGTGTGTGTGTGTGTGTGTGTGTGTGTGTGTGTATGAATTTCCAATTCAGTTTGTGTGTTTGGTAATATGTAGTGGTCATGAGTAATAAGCTGATAGCGTCTGATCTTTTTTATCGGTTCCTTTCAGGTCCTTTTCCCCCATTAGCACCGTGTTGCCTTTCACTGACACCTGCAAAATGAAGAGCAGGCAGCAAACCTCCTCATGAGAACATATCTCACCGAGATTGTCACATAACCCCCTGTCCATTTTGTGTCAGTTCGTCGTGTGTGTGCGCTTGTGTTTAGGAAAGCTTGTATGTCATTCTAAATACATGTCTCTGGTCTCCTTGTCTTTGTCTTTGTCTCCAGTTTGACTTTGTGGAGCTTTTGGATGGACGGCGGCTCCTGGCTCAGGGGGTACAAAGCCTGGATGGACCGCCGGCTCTGACTCAGTCACGAAGCTTAGTGCCCCTTGGCAGTCATGACACCGGTTTCATCCAGTACATGGACTCAGGCATCTGGCACCTGGCAGTGTATAATGATGGCAAGGAGACAGAGCAGGTGTCTTTCCTTACCACAGCTATAGGTGAGTAACCCAAGAATGTTTGGCTTATGCAGTAGCTAGCAGGAATGTGGGACCTGTGCTCCTAAAACAGAAATACTTGCTTTGTGACTCGATACTTGAATTCACAGCTGACAGAAACCTTCTGGATTTCTCCATGTAGTCCTCTGTGTCAGGATTTGATTTGATTCAAGAACGTGTGGCTACATTTATTTGTGTTTATTTAGTCATTTGGTTTAATTTAGCTGTCTCAACATACGTTTAAAAATAGGAGCCGATTCGATTTGAAAATGAGTGCTTTGCTATTTACTATTTTTTACTATACAACAATATCATCTTCAGAATTTTTCTTGATCTCATGCCGTGTTATTCGGAACAGTTTGAGTGTTTTACTACAGGGAACCCAGCGGCTGTGACTGTGCTAAAATGTTAATCATAGTTTAATAATCATTCAATTTATTCAAAATCATGCAACCCGAAAGCCTTTCTGCACGGACTGAGTAGTTCCTCTTGTCACAGATGCAGTGATGACAAGAGACAGTTCAAGCTTTTAAATCAAATGTGGATGAGACTCATTAGCTCACACATTCGTTAGATTGCCACGATTCCCATCTCACTCTGTATCTTCATTCACAGCAAGCAAAGACACTTTCCCATTCGTATTCCTCAAATATTAAAATTCCCCCTTCAGATAAAGCAGTGCGAGAAATTTACGGGAGCGCCCCGCCACTTATTAAACCGACCTGCTGCTCTTCATCTCTGATCAGCGCGATCTCAAGAAGACCGACCCTCCACACAGCAATCAAGATGGATAACAAAGACAACGAGCTCCACATCATCCTGCTTCCCCTTCAAATGCTGGTTCCCGAGGCTTCTATTAGTATTCAAGTGTCTTCACCAAGGCTGGTTTAGCATTTTTTTGGCGTGTAACCCATTTGAATACGATGCTGCCCAGATTCAAAGCGTCTGATTGCTCAGCTCTTTACCTGCCCCCTGCCTGAGCCATTATTGCTCGTTAGAACGTTTTTTTACATTTTTTTTTTTTTGAACGAGTTTGCGTTCACATTTTCTTCGGAAGAATAACGCTCTCTTTTTAATACTATACTCGGTGTCCGTGCACTGCCCAGTGACCATGCAGCCCAGCCGGCGACATCTGGCCTCCTCCGGTGTAGGCTGTTTGTTCGTTTTGTCCTCTCTCTCATGTTCGCTAAAAGCGTACTTGATTGGCGTGAGCAGAGAGGTAGGGCGGGGGGGCGCACAAGGTGTCGGCTTTCCCGAAGGTGGCAGCTGGGAGCTGTTCTCACATGCTCTTTAATTAAAAGCTCCTGAGCCACGGTCCATCTGTGACAGTCGAGGGGTGGTGCGGTGGGGTTTGATTAGAGGGAGGAGCACAGCAGATCGATGGAAGAAGCATGTCCTCGGTCGAAAAGGCACAGCAGCCGTGACCCACCCGGAGACAGATGTCAGCACAGTCTCACACCAGGCACAGATATTTGATACTATAAGGAGGGCTGATCTAATGAAGTTAAAGAGGAGAGGGCTTCCGGAGTGAAACACTCTCTGCTCCCAGAGGGGCAGACATCTAAAGGAAGGGCATTTGAGGTCTAAGGTAAAATCTCTAAGGACTGGACAAAATATATAGAGCATTGGTTAGGGTTCGATTTAAAGCCATAGTTGGATGAGGCTTTTTCTGAGAGTTTTGACAGCATTAAAGTGGGTCAGATGATAATGTCCTTCAGTAGGTGTTTCATCTTTTTTTAGGTAGCAAAAGCCTTAGATGATTCTGAAGCATTTCCGGGATTAGATCGTCTTTTACATTTACTAATTCTGGAGCTGGTCCTGTTGAAGTCATAATGAAGTCATAAAGAAGATTCGAGTTAGAAGTCATAACCTAAATATATGGCCGGAGGGTTTAATTAGATATTTTAATAGCCATCGCTTTATTATTTTATCATTTCAGCTGCAGATATTTTGTAATTACTTTTCGTTCCCTAAATGAAGTGGCTCCTTGTGTACAAAAGTGTGGCTTCAGTGATTTTGTTTATCACGCCAAAATAAAAAGAAATAATCCTAATTTCTGGAACAGCTCATATTCTGTATTCGTAAACATTTATTTCTACCATCGTTCATAGTGGTTTATCAACATAACTGAAGGAGCCCATTTTTTTCCTTCTTTTTCTCTTTCATTCTTATTGCCTTTCATTCATTACCACGTTGAGATGCTTGATCCTTTCCACTTTCCACCAGAACACTCTCATTTGTCTGTCCTTGGACGGTGCTCACTCACATAAGCGTACCCTGAAGAAATAAACAGTTGGGCTCTCCAAATCAGTCTCAAATTCACAATCATCTATTGTTAATAGCTACAACATGTTATGTTAATGTCAAGGTTCTGTAATATAAGGTTATTTGATGGTTATGCCACTTTAGTCGTTTTCTTAGCCAAAGACACTAGCTAGAAGCATTGTGTACTACAGCCTTGCTGTATGTCCACAGACTTATGTATATACACTCCAGTGGATCAGATTCTGATGGGAGAAAACAGTATTTTTCCCATTAAAGAATGTCATTAAAAACTTAACAAAAAAGGTGCGATTGACATCTCATACCAATGGATTAATCTGAAAGTAGGGGATTTTTTATGACATATTTATTGACAAGAAAGCGTCAGGTATCTTACGGTCTGGCATGTGAGATAGCCTTAGGCTCAGAAACACTGACCCAGGATTGCCTACGTGCGTTGTGATCCACTGGTCACTACTTAATAAAATACATACATTCGTACATGGCATATTGCCATGCCTGTTAACGTTTCATAAGTATTCTAACAGCGTAACTGCTTGCGAGACTGTTAGAGATCCTGAGAACTTTTAGGAATCGAGAGCAACCTTATTTATTCTGGAAAATACTTGAGGGCACTGACGTTTCACATCAGAGTTTTAAGGAGATGAACTCAGTTAAGCGCCAGAAGCTTTCTACCGAATAGAGACCGAATTGGATGCATTTCAAATGGCAACTTGGTGAAGCTTTACATCTCAGTATGCAACTTATTACACACTCGCAAACACTAAACACGCCGGTGCCATTTCGGTCCCCATCAAACCCTCAAACACTAAATTTTTGATGGGACTCACCAGGGGATAGGCAAACTTGTCACCTCTATTTCTTGCAAAACTCCATTGAACCAGTCACTGATGAATGTATAATATACACTCCTTTAACTTACCTTGGAGTTGCCTGCTTTCACTTTTCTGCTAACAGCTTTTTATCTCCTCCTATTGCATCCTTGCTAGTGATTGACTCTCCTGAGGAAGGACAGAGGACTGTTAGATGGTTCACTTTTGCCCTTTGTTGCTCCGCAAAAAAGTAGTTGTTCAGGTCGATTATGGCTCAAGGAGTGGCAGCAGCCCTGGGGGCCTGGAGAGAGGACATATTATTCCATGCCAATTTTGGTTTAATCCACTGCCTAGTCTGATTTTGAATTCCAGCCACTACTGGAGTTTGTAAAGTGCTCGGTTGTGTTGGACACTAATGTAATGTAGAGAACGTACAGAATAACCTCCAGATCACAGGGGATATTTGGTGATGACAATATAAGCATGAATAGCGATCATGAAAACTCAAACTGCAGCACCTTTTCCCAGTAAGCTATCACTCCACCCCAAACCTCGCAAGCATTAGAGGCACTTGCAGTCTTCCTTTTTGAACCAATGGATCTGTCTATAACTATTACCATGACCAATAGTTATAGACAGATCCATAATATTATGTGATCTAAAAATTGTCCTCCAATGGGATTTTCTTTCCTGTCACGCTTATTACAGGCTTTATTCCTCGATAATAAATGCTGTTGTGTTCTTCTGTTATGTCAGGTTAACCTGCAGTTTATGCTCCTGTCAATTTTCTTCTCTACTGTTACATGGAAAATCTGCTAAAGGATTTTATTTTATTTTTTTTATACTTTCTGTGGAATTTTGGCTTTTATATGTTTAGAAAATAGAGTCTTAGTATACACAAATAATAATAACTGCAACTGATATAAGTGCATTGGAGTATGTGTAAGTGCTTAAGAAGAATGAGACAATTGATTAATAAATTAAGGGGTGATGGTGGCTCAGTGGATAAGGCTCTGAGTCAGAGGGTCGGGGGTTCGAGCCCTGCTCCAGACATGCTGCCATCATTGGGTCCTTGAGCAAGACCCTTAACCTCACTTGCTCCA
>JAOUQX010000041.1:11112563-11124201 GCA_028566295.1 Liobagrus marginatus | reverse complement strand
TCTGACCCCAGTGTATTCTGACAGATATGCTGGGATATGCGGAAAATAAAACATTTCACTGCGTGTACGTGTATGTGTATATGACAAATAGGATCTGAAAATGTCAGTAATCATTCAGATCTTCAATTATTATTATTATTATTAAATGATACAAAAATGTAGACAGACCTTTTGCAGTTACCCAAGTATGTTTGGGTAAAAGCGTCATATTGATTTTTAAAATAGTACTACATCCATGCTATTCGAAATCCATGGGGTATAAACTTTACTGTATTTGGTTCCCTAAAGGGTACATATTTTTGTATTTACATTATATGATAATATTATCAGCACACTTGACCACCACATTCGTTTTCCGTGTTCTTGAACTTCCTGTTCCAGATTTAGTCTCACTCGTACTCTTAGCTGGAACCTCCTCCCATCTGAAAAGGATTTCCACTTGATTTTAGACCGAGAACGTGGGGATTTTTTCGTGGTGACATGAGGCACTAATTTTGTTGGGTGTTTTGGGGTTCCAGTTCATTCCAAAGGTGTTCAGTGATGTATTGGTCAGGGCTCTGTGAAGAACACTCAAGTTCTTCCACTCCAACCATAACACATGTCTTATGTGGGTGTGCTGGTAAGGTGTCCACATTCTTTTGGCCATATTGTGCATTTATATCCTCTGTCTGGATAAAAAATTATAATAATACAGCTCATTCTAGTTTTAAAGTCCAGTATTGCTACAGCGTTTCTCAGGAGAATAACATCTTGTTTGTTTGACATTGTTTGAGGATAGACTATATATATATATATATATAAAAAAAAGGCTGACATGTACGTATTTATAAGATTATAGATGATGTTGTGCGCTGCTCTGACAGACAGTGTACTGTGGCGTTTGGTTTTAGACTCAATAGATGACTGTCCCAGTAACTGTTTTGGTAATGGAGACTGCATCGCTGGAACCTGCCACTGTTTTTTGGGCTTCAAAGGACCAGATTGTAGCAGAGGTAAGAACCCTCGCTCTCTTTCTGTCGTTCTCTTTGGCTTTCAGCGCTAGCTTGCTATTGTTAGCCTCCCCGAAATCTCCTACCCAACCTTTAATAGATTAAGCTAGCAAACTTTTCGTAGCATTAGAAAAACATTCATGCGAAATTAATTATGCTAGTAAAATGTTATACTCTAATTTTCAATTGTATTGTTGAGTCTAAAAATCATCTTGCATACTGTAGTCACAATCAGCACTTTGATTATTAATAGAAGCAACTTTGTGCTTGCTTTCCGCACAGCATCCTGTCCAGTTCTCTGCAGTGGAAATGGTCAGTACCTGAAAGGTCGCTGCATGTGCCACAGTGGTTGGAAAGGGCCGGAGTGTGACGTTCCAACCAACCAGTGTGTCGATGTGACCTGCAGCGGGCATGGCACGTGCATAGTTGGGACCTGTATTTGCAATCCAGGCTACAAAGGAGAGAACTGTGAAGAAGGTAAGAGCTTCCTGATAATCAGAGTAAGCTGTTTGTGTCTATTATGTTCAACACTTACTCTTTTTTTTTTTTTTGTAGAAAAACACTATAAAATTATTGTAGTAAGTTGCTTTCAAAAGGTATCATTTAGCTGCTCGTCGTTCACTTGTTAATTCTTAGGAGAATTCACTCCATACAGGAACCTGTGTGAGGCTACGCTGATTGCAGCACCCTGCCGAGCACCAAACTGTGGTTAGGCAAAGTGTTTTTTTTCTTCTTTTCACTAGTCAAAAGCAACATTTGTCCAGTGCCAAGCACACACCTAAAATTTAGAGAAAGCCTCTGGTATGCTAGTGGAGCTTTTAAAAGGCCAGTCCACATCCTGTTCCTGAATGTTATGGACCCTGCCGTTTTTGGAGTCAGGCCCAGTAGTGATCATTTCCTGATAAGCTTCTCGGAGCTTATTTCTCTTTCATATATAATGGATGGTTTGGAGAGCTTTATGACATTGCATTAAGTATCAAAACAGTCCCTTTTGCTTCTCTGAAATCCAATAAGTTTTGCACACAGGCAAATTGTCACTTTAATCTTTGAATGGTGTCCCAGTGGCCTGGCAGAGGGTCCCAGGGCAAGGCGCTGAGAGATAAGATTAAGCGTGCCCATTGTGTTTGGCACCTTTTGACGGCTCTCATTTCAAGATGATAAATAGAGCGGTTGATTTTGATAAATGCAGGGTTTGACACCTCTGGTCCCTGCTGCACATTCTATTTTGGGTCTCACAGTCTGCGGGCAGGAGAGAGAATAGGGCGGCTCTCTCTTTAAGGGCCCTACCTTTCTTCCCCATGACCTTCAGGCAGCGATGATTAATTGCCAGGAGAGTAGCTCCTGTCTGTTAGCCTATGATCTCAGCCTTGCAGCCAAGCCATCTGCTAAGAGGCCATAGCTCCCGTTTGTTTATAAGGGTTTTCCGCATGCTTTTATGTTGTGAAAGAGTGACGCTGCCATGCTGCAGGCCTCTCCATCGGCTCCCTATGGGTTCCCCTACATTGTACATTCTCCATCTGTGAGATCTCATTTCTTGTTGTTGTTATCATTTTCTAATTGCGTTTTTTTTTTCTCTCATGGTCCTCGTCCTCTCGTTAACCGAGGCCACATTCGCCAGCTTTCTCGAGGTCTCTTGTATTCATTAAACAACCATTAACCGTCATTAGCATGCGGCTGAACAGACTTTCTGTGTTTTTTTTCCCCCCTTTTTTTGCCAGAGGTTGAGAAATGGAGGGATCAAGCATCATGAGTCGGGCAGGGTAATATGGTCAAATAAAGAGCAGCGAACGTGTTTGGATAAGAGTGTTCGTTTCTTTGTTTTCCCACCAGGGCTTTAGCTTGCGACAGACACCTTGTTTGCATTCCATCCTGCTTTTGGTTTTCTGGGTTCAGCTGCGTGCAAAAGAGGGAGCATGTCCAGTGCCGCTTTTCAATTTATCCCAGCATGCACTGGCTACAGGCTCTCTGCTTGGCAATAGGAGGAAATCTTCTTTATTACAGAGAGAGAGAGAGAGAGAGAGAGAGAGAGAGAGAGAGAGAGATTCCACCTGATGGCATGTAGAATGTTTATGGAAGTGGCTGTGTAATTTGGCAAGTTTAAAATTTCATTTCTGTCCGGATGCGAAACAAATTTGCTCGAAATATTGAGAGGACCTTATACAAAAGGTTTTAAGAACACAATCTTGGAAAATCTACCGAGTACATCGTTGAGAAAGCATAGCAAATGTAATTTGAAGAATTTAATTTGTATATGTCAATGATAAATAGCAACTCTAAGTCTTTTTTAGCCTTCTCCTCATGTCTTGGTGTTTCTGTTCTACAGTGACGTGTGTGTGTTTATTTGAGCATTTGTAACCTTTTCAGACTCAAATCTGACCCTTTATTATTCTTTACAGTGGACTGTTTGGACCCCACGTGCTCAGGCCGTGGTGTGTGTGTCCGCGGCGATTGCCACTGCTTTGCGGGATGGGGAGGCTCCGGGTGCGAGAGTCCACGAGCGTCCTGCATGGAGCAGTGCTCGGGTCACGGAGCCTTCCTGGCAGAGACGGCTACCTGCAATTGTGACCCCAACTGGACCGGGCACGACTGCTCAACAGGTCAGTACTGTTACAGAGAAGGGAAAATACTCAGACTACTTCATTCATCTAAAGCAATGGGTGGCCGTGGTAACTCGGACTACTTCATTCATCAAAAGCGATGGGTGGCCATGGTAATCACACTCTAGAGAAAGAGTGTTAACTCATGTGATCCCCTAGAAAGCACTGAATACATGTCTGAAACAATGGTTGCACTTCTTTATATGGAATATTAGACATCTTTCTACGTTATTTACATTTTTTGTTGCTATGGTTTACATCATTTATGTGTCTTCAGTAAAGAACATGATGATTGTTTAAATAGTGGCTCAGTTCAGGATAGTTGATATCAGAGGACTGGGATTCGAACCACAGCACTGCCAAGCGTCCATCTTTGGGCCCCTGAGCAAGGCCCTTAACGATCTCCCTGCAATTGGGGTGCAGTATTATGCCTGAGACCAACCTACTAAGCTGAGGTATGCAAAGAAAAGAATTTCACTGTGCAGTAATGTATAGTACGTCACGTACTTTACATTGGACAATTCTGCTAATGTTAATAGCAGTTAAAGATAGTGTAGTGCCGGACTGTACATTCACAAGCATCACACTGTCATAATTGCAGTTTTATTTACCGATGCATTCAGTGCAAGCATATATCCATACATACAGTGTGCCTCATGCAAATATGAGCCTCAGGAAAACAAGCTGCTCAAATCTCACCTGTGCTGTTAATTTATAGCCAAGCTGATGTGAAATCCACAGAGGAGCAATTACACCTCTTACTAGTGCCACTTTAAGAAGCTGATGTTTATAGAACACTTTTTCTGTTTCAAGAGTTTGCATAAAAGACGTGTAATAAACTACAATATTAAAACTAACCCCTTTGCATTTTTACAAAAGCAAGCATCTCCAGGAGCGTTGAGGACCTGAATCTAGCCTTAGTTTTTCCAAAACTAATTGATCTTTACAGTGGAATCTTTTTTTTTTTCTTTTTTTTTTATTACTACAAACCTTTTTAAGCTACATATAGGCAAATAATAAGAGTGCCTACCCTTAATTAAAGCCACTTTTTTCCCCATATGAAATGTTGTTGAATTTTTGCATATTTCAATTTAAAATAAATTAGCCTACTGTAAAGTAGGTGGCGGAGTGGTTAGCACTCCTGCCTCATAGCAAGCAGGTCATGGGTTCGATTCCCAACCCAGGCCTTTCTGTGTGGAGTTTGCATGTTCTCCCCGTGCTTGCGCGGGTTTTCCCCGGGTACCCCGGTTTCCTCCCGCCTCCAAACACATGTGATTAGGCATAGGTGAATCGGCTACTCTAAATTGTCCATAGGAGTGAATGTGTGTGTGAATGGTTGTCTGTCTCTAAGTGTTAGTCCTGTGATTAACTGGTGATTGTACAGGATGTACCCCGCCTCACGCCTTAGGTTAGCTGGGATAGACTGCAGCGTCCCCGTGACCCTGATCAGGATAAAGTGGTAGACAATGACTGATTACTGTAAATTGTGAAGTGCCGCCGTGACCTACATTACAGAGTCTTCCAGCAATAATAAAAAGATGTCCCAAGCATGTATTGGCTGCATAGTGCATTTCATCCTTGTTCCACTTACTGTAACTTCAAGTACAAGTTGGCTCAGTGGAACAAAAAAGCAGCAGGCTGTCCCCAGTCTTCCCTGATTACCTGTTTCCATGGAAGCAGTCACTTCCTCTCTTCCTGGGGTGTTGGAGTATAATTGCGCGCTAAACGTAATTTGTCTTGTGGTTCACCATTTGCGTTATTCAAAGAAATCTCAAGAGCAACTTTTAGGCCTGCTATTTTGCAGTTGATTGCTCGTGATTCAGGACAAATGATTGCTGCTGGGTCTTTCGGCTACGACGACTCTCAGATGCTCCGAGACAGCATAATTCATTTGCTAGCTTTATGTTGATGCTGCAAGCAGTTTTAATAATTGTACAGCTTTTCTAAGGTTTTTAGTTAAAGGTCCTGCTCCGTGCTTTGCTAGGCTGCTGTAACCCGACCATTTTTCTTACAGGTCCAATAAATGATCCAGTTGTCTACCTGAAATTGGAGTGCAGGTTTTGCTTTGCTAGGTTGGGCCATTTGTTTCTTCATATTGGTATGTTCGGCATGGTAAAGTGTCTGTCAGTTGTAGGGGAGGTTATAGTAGAATTGGATTTGATATATATACGGTATCTGCTGTCTGATCTGTGCGGTAAAACGGCTGGAACAGACTTGGGTCTGTGCACTCGTTCTCCTGAGACTACGCTGCTTCAGCTTTCTTCTGTAGCTACTATAGTAACAGTTTCTCTGTGCAAGCCGACGCAGGACTTATTATCAGCAGGAAAGTGCCGACTTATTCCACTGGTTCAGAGCGTTAGTCTGTCTACACACTATAACCACCCAGTGCTGACTTTTTTTGGTTTATGATTTATTTATTTATTTGTAATGCTATAAAATGATTCCATGAAATGCCTATTTCATCTTTTCTATGTTTTTGTTTGTTTGTTTTATTGTATTTGGTCTTTTCAGAAATCCAATTCACTTTGGACTTTGGTGTTTTTTTTTGGGGGGGGGGGGGATTTGTAGTAAAATGCTTCTCTCGCCTTAAAGAGATGATGCAAATCAGAAAATCAGTCTTCTTTTCCACAGTGTCCAAACACAACGATCTGTGACCGTGAATATCCCCCACTAATGCCTAGCTGACAGTCTGACCTATTAGGTAATCCAGGGATTTGCTGGAAAATAGGCATTTTAAAGGCTGGCTTCTCAAGCAGACGGGCTTGTGCCGTAAATTATGATTGGCTTGCCGAGCTTGTGAGGCACGCCAGAATTAAAATGGCGGTGAGTCTGCTCATGGAGAATGTGTAGCTCAGGCCAAAGAACTCGGGCACAAATCCAAATGATCGTATAAAGCTAAAGTGCATTTTACCTGTTAGCAGTGAGGGGAGACCTTGAATTATCTAAGCGTCATAAATTCCCAAATGTGATGGATGCATTTGAGAAAAAAAACCCCAATGGTAATCCAAACAAGCAGGCGAATACGATTAGTTAGAGCGCATCGAAAGGGTTGGCACTGTGAAAACGCACTAATCCTAGGCAAACCCAAAGAGCAAAGTATTAAAAAAAATATCAAAACCGGAACAAGTGCAATAAAAAATTCACAAAGATGAGTAAAGTCAGGGACAATAAAACCTGGAGACAGACTTTGCTAATGGCCTTGTTTATGTGGGTTATATACAGGTAGGCGAGTTTGCAATGAGTTGCAGATGTGAGTGATCAGACATGGTCAACCTTAAATAGTGACAGCAAGGGAGAGGTTTGTGCAATTAGTGTCATTTTCATAATTTTATTAAAAAAAAACATTCTGAAAATAAATTATAATAAAATAAAGTAATAATAGATAAATATTTTATCTATAAATTAAGATAAAATAAAGTTTTTAAGAATGTTCCTAAGTGCCATTCAAGAGCTCAAATATTTTCCTAAGAAGATCGAAATGTTTTTCTGACGAATCAAATTAAAGTAAGAACAATAAAGTTATTACTTCAAATGTATTAATTTATATTGAAATTATTATATAGTAAATGAATGTATGAAAATTATTTTAATTGTATCACTTCATTATACTTCTTTAAAGTAGCAACCACATCCTGATTGTGTTTTTGAATGTAAAGCGTGTGCATGTGTTAGTTTAACAACATTAACCATCAGATTTTTTGACATAGATGACAAGAAAAAGTTATTAAAAAATGTAAAACTTCACAGACGTACAGTATCTATCTTACTAACTATAGCCGTATAGTTATCTGCTCAATCTCTAACAGGCCTTACTGGCTCTCTCTAGCGCTATCTGTAACACGGACATCTAATTAGCCAAGTATGCTAGTTTATATAGTATGGTGGTTTATCTTATATTTAAGTAGTTGCACAGTTTAATTTACGTTTTGTCGTTTTGGAAGGTTTAATATTTGAAAAAAGCAAACATTTCATTAAAAGTGTTACCCTAAGTTTAAGAAGTTATTTAAGATGGATCTTAAGAACATTATTTTCAAGAATTAAAATTTGGAATTAAATGAATGAATTAAATGAAAATGAATGGAAGTAGAATTTTGAATTAAAGAACAATGTTAAGAAAACAGATAAGGACATTCTTAAAAAAATTTTGAAATTCAGAAATTCTTATCTGTTTCCTTAAATTGGAAAATATGGAGAAATTGGCAGAATTGTATTCTTAAGAACGTTTCGTGAATCCGGCCCTAGATCCTGTTAAAAGGCTTTTTCTCTGTTATGGCTTTATATCACAACTTTGCTTGTTTTTAAAGTTTTAAAGTTTAAAGTTTTTAAAGTTAAGTTTATTGGTCACATGCACATCATACAGTACGCTGGGGTCAGTGTTTGTTTGTTTGCTTGTTTGTTTGTAAAACATGATTAAAACAACATAATGTGCAATTACACAACTTTCAGACAAACAATGACTAACGAAGGTTAAAAAGGCTCTCGCTAATTAGCTTATTGAAGCAAGTGCTAATTCAAGTAAGAGCAATTTCAAGTTTCGTTTGCAGTAGCCTAAAGACAGTCTTAAGATGTAGACGTAGTCTAGTCCAGCGTTTCGGAGATGTATCACGTGATTTTACATACAGTATACAGTCGTAAACCAAACCTACACTATGGCATATAAATAAGCGTTATTTCCCATACTTTGTACCAAATGTTGACTAAAATTGGATTATAAAACAGAAGTTCTTGGTTATTACTGTTCCCTTGGTGTGTCAGGAACGGTGCTGTTTTATTCGATCTTATCGACAGTATGAACTCATATGAACCATTGCATAGCAATTTTCTACCTTTCCTTTCTGAAACCCGGCTGACTGTAAAAAAACATCCTTGGCTAAGAAAGGTTATCTAGCCGTACCAGTGAAGTGTTACACTACTGTATTGCCTCATCCTTGTGTCGCTTTACCCCACCTGGCTGCTTCCCCTAAGCTCCAGAAGGCAGAAAGGGCATTTGATTTGTAAACACTCAGATGGCAGACTTTTTTTAAATGCAGGTTCTGGTAGAGCGTGTTGAACATTTCCCATCTGGACCTGCTCTCCTCCACTGACTTGCCTGCAGTGTGCGGCTTTGATTTATTTATCTATTTATTTTCACCGTTTTTCCCACTTTATTGCAACACTTCTTGTGTTGCAATAAAGTCTTGTGTCACACAAGTCTTGTGTCACTTCAGAAGCCACAGTCGGCCTCCTAGCCTTCATATCACGGCAAAGCAGGCTTTAATAAAGGCTGACGTGTTGCTAGCGCCAAACAAGGTCTAAATTGGATTTGTACTTTTTCTGTTTTGTTACAAAAGTTTAAGCAGCAGTGGGACAATCTGGCTGAGTTCCTGCCTTCTTCCGTCCTTTTGAGACAGACTTATTAGATTTGTATTGTCCAAAGGGGATCCTCTCGTCTCTTATGAGGCGCAAGAAATTCCTTTTCAAGAGCCATCAAACAAGCTAGTGGAGCATGACCATCTGATCTCTGACAATAACTTCTGGATTTGTGTTCTATTATATGTACCCCCCTCTGGCCTATGCCTTTCCTGTCCCCCCCTCCTTAACTCCCTCCTTCCCTTTTTCACTCCACTAGAGCTCTGTGCGTCGGACTGTGGAGGCCGCGGCATCTGTGTGGCGGGCAGCTGCCGGTGTGAGGAAGGTTGGATGGGCGCCGTGTGCGATCAGAGGGCGTGTCATCCGCGCTGCAGCGAGCATGGCACCTGCAAGGACGGCAAGTGTGAATGCAGCCCAGGCTGGAACGGAGAGCACTGCACTATTGGTACGGTGAACAGGGTGGGGGTTGTACTGCTGTGTATTTCTGAATGTGTGTGAATGAGAGAGAGAGAGAGAGAGAGAGAGAGAGAGAGAGAGAATGGGGGTTGAGTCATGTATGTGGGGGTCACTGGAAAGAGAGGAGCATGCGTAATTGAATTTGTGTAATTCAGCAATGCATGAAAAGGTTTGCTCAAGGATCTAAAGCTTGACTTCATGCATTTTAATGTGAAAATATGCTAAGGTGTCTTTTCATTTCCGCTCATCCTTTCTTCCATTCCTTTTTTGTTTTTTATCCTCCCATATTGCTGTCGCCTTTTGATTTGGTGATGTGAAATATAAACATTTGCATCGTCTCCAGCAGCACAGTCACTGGAAAGACACTCTATTTCAGTAGTGGGCCGCTTGGCTAAGAAACAAATCAAATAGAAAGCTTTTATATAATACAATACTTCTGCAATTCAAAACACACATGCCGTATTTAAGGGAAGCCTGCGAGCTGATCTTTAAATTGAAGTTAGATTTAAGGTTTAGCTCTAAAGGCTAGATTCTACCAAACACTGCTAACACCGTTATTGTTAAGCCTAACATTTGCATTTTGCATGATGTCATTTTTATTGCCATCACCAACTCCATGGTAGGTTTCAGTGTTGTTTGGTGGAACTCTCCTTTTTATTTTTCTCAATATCTTGCTTTTACTTCCAAAACGGCCAACTCACGAGACAGTAAAGAACCCATGAGGTTGAACCGTTTGCGTGCAATTCCACGTTTCTTCTTTAGCTATTGCTTATTTACAGGTTCGTTGATCTGCAGTCACTATAACAGTGATCAGGGGCGGTTCTAGGATTTCATCCTTAGGGGGCTTAAACAAAAACATTGCATATCCATTTATTAAATAAAAGTCTTTCAAATGTGTAAATATAAGCGTAATGTTGTTCGTCACCATCTCATTATTATCATCACCCAGTATTACTGTTAGCTAGCTAACTGCAAAAAATATAAACTTTGTTTTTCTAGAAATGGGTCGTTTTATGGTAGACAAAAAAAGTCGATTGTTTCAGTTTGCAAAGCGTGCCCAAGCCATGCGTTGTAGTTCATCGTTTTAGTAAATCATAGCCACAGCCCATGAGTTAATTAAATAAAAACAGTTGGATAGCTGATAGCTGGAACGATAGATAGCTAATTTGAGATGGCAAATTTCCGTACATTTGAATGCATTAATGCAGGCTAAACAATTAAAAAATTAATAAAAACTGTTGCCACGCATGCACATGCAGCAAATTGATTTTTTACAAATTATTTTTAATTTAATTAATTAAAAAATTGTAATATATAATAAAAACTACCGGTAATCTCGGATCACATTTTTTTGCGACATGTCCTGCTTTTCTTAGTTCATTTTTATGTATATTTGAAAAAGCAAAAATTATACTTTTAATAAATTTTGATCGTTTTAGGGGGTCCGAACTGACAGACAGAAAAAAGGGTCTAGAACCGCCCATGACAGTGACGTTAACAGTCTTACATAGATTCTCATCTAGAGAAATCTTATTTTCTCACAATTCCTGAATGATCCCATTTGGAAAAAATCTTGGATGAGCTACTCACAAGTGAACTCAAAAGACAACCTCTTTAGTCAACTGTATATGTAAAGAATCAATTAAATAGAAGGTGCTAGTTATGCTCTTTAGATAAATTAAGACCTTGACGCTTGTCAATATGCTGGAATATAGAAAGAAAAGCATCGCATAACGTGATTTGCCAAGTAATTTGACCCGTAATGGCATAAACGAAGAATCAGTGTGTACATTCAAAGTATGAGCATTTGATTCAACTGCTGAATACAGAAGTGAGAATTTGGCATAGGATTCATTTGGAAATGTTCCAATTTTGAATTGATTGGGTTTGTAGGGCTTTTAACTCGTCTTTAATAATGCACTGCAGATAAATCCATAGTATTGACTATAAAAGCAAGAGATCGCCGTTTCCTCCCATGAAAATGTCTCTAATGTAGAACCGAACAGTGTTTATATGAATGTATAAATGAGAATCGTAAACGTTAGTGTTTCTCTCTTGGGTCTGTTCACCTTGTGTTTGCTGAGCAGACTCTCATTGTCCCAGTTGACCTTAGAGATTCTGGATGGACCAGTGGACTGACCCGTTCTGGGAGACTGCCTTTCCGTGTCTGTCTAAACACCATTGTTCCTTGTCCTCACGCTCTCTCTCTCTCTCTCTCTCTCTCTCTCTCTCTCTCTCTCTCTCGCT
>JAOUQX010000041.1:11073114-11085785 GCA_028566295.1 Liobagrus marginatus | reverse complement strand
TTTTTTTCCTCTCATTTATTTAATTAAATGAATTTAATTCAACAAATCGTCTTCACTTCCCCTGTACTTGCACTCCTGTAATAACCTCCACAGTTCTAAAATGACTTTCCACTACATAATGGAGCATGGCTTTGGCGGTTTTCTCATTCAACCACAAAATGATTAGTGAGATCACACACTGCAGTGCAGTCGGTGTTCCAGTTCATCCCAAACGTGTTCAGTGGGGTTGAGTCCGAGTCATGGCTCTGTGCAGAACACTCGAGTTCTTCCACACCAACCATAACATAATATGGAGCTCTGGGGTGTGCTTTGTGCACAGGGGCATTGTCATGCTGGGACAGTGCTTGTGCATCTTAGTTAAAGTAAACCATGTAATGCTATAACATACAAAGACATTCAAGACTATGCTTTCAGCTAAGGTGTCCACAAACATTTGGCCCGATAGAGCGCTTTGTGTATTAAGTTTAGCTTATGTAAACAGATATTGTATTGTCTAATAATATCTTCTCACCGAAAGCCTACACAGACCACTGTGAAAGTTGTTTTGTGGGCTTGTTTTTCCTGAAAAGCGCTTGACTCTAAACCGTTAATGAGCCAGAGCATTACACTGCACTATAGAATCCATGCGTAGAGCTCCGAAGTATGAAACGGGTCTAATTGTGATCAATGCCCCTTGTGTACCTTCAGGGATGATCTGCAGGGTGTTAAACAGCCTTTGATTTTTGAAAGTACATGGAGTCGGGTGTATACCCTGATGGGGGCATGAAAGCAGTCAGTCATCGCATCAACAAGCAGACTGCAGGCCGTGTAGCCGGACCGATTATTCATGTTAGCGGTCTAATCCAGTTAACCCTTTTGGGTTTACTTGGTTCCCAGATGAAATCCTAAACAGAGAGAGTGCTGTTGTGGAGAATTATAGCACGTGTCACTTCTTGTGCCTGAGTTGCTTCTCGTGATTAATAACGGCTCTCGTTTATCGGCACCGCAACCCGTAGGTGGGCGATTTATGTGCAAGCGTCTAGCTGGGCTTTGTATGTGTGACTGGCTGTGACTGCAGTTCACCACAGGCTTAAAGGCAGCATGAAAGCACACATGTGACCATTCTTTCACACACACACACACACACAAACACACACACACACACACACACACACACACACACACACACACACGGAGTCCCATTTTAGCAAGGGCACCATGGCAAGGGCAGAGTAGACCTTTGTTTACAGACTCAGCCAATGAACAGTATGTATCAGAAGACAGTCTGTAGGGATTTTCAGCTGAATTAATGCCCAGGCAGCGTGAGGGTTTGGCTGCATAGCCACTCTTTAAATTGGAGGCCTGGAGATTCACGGCCACACTGTCCCAGCACCCTCCCAAGGGTCTCCACATCACCTACTGCTAATGGCTTGTTAAAAGCAGCAGTTGTGCACTGCAGATGTACAGTCGGTGCTTTGGGATAATGTGTATATTACTTACTGGTTGCATGTTTATATTGTGCAAATGTGCATGTATTTATGTGTTGGGTTTTTTTTCTTATACATTAGGAAAATGATTGCATCTATTGCTTTTATATGTTTATTTTTGACCCATATTATAGCTGTATATTCTTCATATTTACATTTACGGAGTGAGTGAAAGTGACAGTGTGTGTTAATGCATTAGAAATTTTACTTTACATTAAATTGAATGGATGTCTATGTCTGATCAGCAATATTACATCCTTCTTCTTCATTACTACATTACTTCCCATTTTTTTTATTCTGGAGGTACATACAGACTTTTATGGCTTTTACTTATTATTCACCGTCTTTAAGTCTGATTAATGAACTTATGACAGGGGTCGATTATAAAAAAAAAAAAAACCTTCCTTATCCAGATCCTTATCCAGACTTTTGTAAGCAATGAGTTTTACAGTATGTATCAAGAGCTTTAAATAGTTCCCCCTGTTGTTTCATCTAAGCATCATTGTCATTGACTTACGACTGCTGCGCCCCAGATACCAAATCTGACGAGTGACGGTGCTGAAGATCTGATTGATGTCTGAGTATCGCTGTAACCATTCCTTTAAGCTTCCTTTAAGCGAGCCAGAAATAAAACCTGATTAAGAAAACTCAATGCAGATGTTTTGCGCTATAGCAATGGCAGAACCGAACCCATTTAATTTCCCATAAAAAATAATCGTTGTCAGCACCACCCTTTCAAATGGTTTTATTAATTCAGATTTAAATGCTCAATTTTTCAAAGAGCCAAAAGCTTTTTTGTTTTTACAGCATACCGTGAAGCCAGTAGATTAAAAAACAGGCTTAAATAGCTTCCGCCTAGTTCTTTTCAGCAATAATTAATGCATAATTAATTGCAATCACAATTAAATCCCCTTAGGGTGCCGAAGATCGAGTTAGAATATGTTGTTTATAAAATGGCTTGCGTTGACGCGTAAAAAAAAAAATGAATCGTTTCGTTGTAATGCGATTGCACGGCGAGTCATTATATTAGTATGTAACGTAACATTTTGTACGTTTAATTAAAGGCGTGAGAATTGAATATGAACTATTCATGATCACGCCGCGTCTATTGCTCTGGTGTTGTATTGAAGGCAGCGCATGTACCGAGTAGATCGTATCGTACAACGAACGCTATCGTATCGTGTCGAAATCAACAAGAGGTAAAAACATTACAGATCCCTACATGCAAGGGGGAAAAAAAGAAATGATTGCTGTGAGTGAGACATCTTCTTGTTCACTCGGTGTGTTGGAAGCTATCCAGGTTGTCAGTGGAATGTCAGCGTGACAGTTTCCCTGAAGCACCGTAATCTTCTGACTCTGTTGCAGTTTTGACCTGCTCTCCAGTGGGGGCGTGGCCGTAGCACTGCGCTTCGAGCGCGCGCCGTTCATCATGCAGGAGCACACGCTGTGGCTGCCGTGGTCGCGCTTCTTTGTCATGGACACCGTAGTCATGCGGCATGAAGTCAACGATATCCCCAGCTGTGATCTCAGCAGTTTCACGCGCCCGAGTCCGATAGTTCTGCCCGCTCCTCTCACCGCCTTCGCCTCAGCCTGTCCAGACAGAGGCATTGTTGTGCCTGAGATTCAGGTGAGTGCTCACGAACAGCCTCAACATCTCTTACTTATCCATCGTGACATGAAAGCATCTTGCTAGTTGAGTTATATTCATATGTCAGCTCTGACTTGTGAAACCAGTGTACCTGACCCTAACCCAAACCCTAAGTCTGGAGATAGATATGACACTACCTTTAAGAAATTCAACTTATTTTACGTCTTACTGGTGTTTGTTAGATCACACGCATCATACAGTTCTGCACGGTGCTGGTGCGCTCAATGAAATTAGGCCTGCAATGTCAATATCCTGATGAAATTAACTGGAAATTTAAGTAAAGCATTGAGATCTACCACACACTTATTTAAAATACAAATACAAATCAAATCAAAATCTGAAGCCTTCCATCCTGCCTTATCTTCCGCTTGAAATCCCTCATGAAATGACAATGAAATGGCAAAGCCGATGCCTTACTCATTATCTTGCTTTGAGGCATTAGTGATTCTCGAGTCCGCACATGGTACCAGCTTAATCTCTGAAAACATCATTAACGTAATGTTCTGTTCAACTCAATTTTATAGGAAGAAAAAAAAAATGTTTTGAAAAAAAAAAGTGACAAAACATCCACATCTGCTTGGCTGTAAAATAATGAGAGTGTTTCCAGCAGGTTTCTTTTCCCATAAATTCTTTACGGTGCCATCATACATACAGAAATGATGATATTATTGGGTTGTGAATATATTTATAGAAAACTACAATTCTGTATAATGGCATATGTGGATGTAATACCAGTTTTGAACATCTGGAGGGTTTACAATAAAGAACTGCAGCCAGCCGGTGAGATTTTGCTGCTTCTTTCTACTGATGTGTCACTCGCAGCAGCTCGCCTTTTTAAGAGAGCGTCCCAAAGCCTCTACACCCAGAACGTGTTTGAATGCTTTAAAGACAAATCAGACAAACAGTGGATTAAGCAAAAATTGTGGACAATCTGGGCTGAAATTCTCAGATGGGTATAATATATACATACAGTATACATAAGACCACCGTGTGAAAGGATCAAGTCACACCAGCTTGCTGTGTAAAACTAATGGCATACATTAGAATTGGCTGTTATTGACTGCTTCAGTTCATAACCAGGAAGCAGCTGCTCATTTCGACTCATTTCGAGTGGATTCTCTGTCACTCCACATGCTGGGAGGCCTATATTCATTATTCAGTGCATTTGGAGACATATTTGTGTGGCACTCTGGGAAATCCTTCCACTGGGTGAAGTTTTGACATGTTCAGTGATACATATAGTCACATGTACAGACTTTTTTTTTTTTCTTTTCTAAGCTCACGTCACTTATACCACAAGTACGTACAAAGTTTTAGCATTTTGAAAAATAAATATTTGTGTGTGGCACAGTGGGGGAGTGGTTAACACTCATGCCTCACAGCAAGAAGGTCATGGGTTCGATTACCGCCTAATGTCTTTCTGTATGGATTTTGCATGTTCTCACTCTGCTTCCCCGGTTATTCCGGTTTCCTCCCGCCTCCAAACACATGCGATTGGGCATAGGTGAATTAGCTACTCTAAATTGTCCATAGGAGTGAATGTGTGTGTGAATGGTTGTCTGTCTCTAAGTGTTAGTCCTGAGATTAACTGCCGATTGTCCAGGCTGTACCCCGCCTCACACCATAAGTTAGCTGGGATAGACTCCAGCGCCCCCGCGACCCTGAACAGGATAAACGATAGATAATGGATGAATGAGTTTTCTTTCCATTTTATAGTTTCTAGTCTAGTAATAAATAAATATAAAACTGTACAAAAATCACTATAAACATATTATAAGCTGTATATATTTATAATCCAGCGCTGAGTTTGTCAAACTGGCTCGTTATTGACGTATCGTGATCTTTGCAGAAAGTCCAGGCAGGTTTACAGTGTACATTTCCACAGGGCTCTAAGATGCACAGCAGAAAAGTATTTGCTCAAAATCCTAGTGGTCACCAGTTTACACCCAGGTGATGATGTAGCCGTACTGCTATCCCAGGCTACCACACCTTTTTCTTCCTGTAATTAAACACATAGTTACTATTAGCTTTTTAGACCAGTGCATCAATTTCCCTACCGTTTGCAGACCCACACCACACACCTTATTGACATCTCATTGGCTGTTTTATGTCAAAATCATATTAGACGTTATGGGCAGTGTTGCACTTTATCCTCTACGGTTTAGCATATACTCTTCGTTAGCAAGCATATAGATTCTCATCGGGAAAGCTTTAATTAGATGAAGCGTTGCGATTAGCTTTTAACAGACGGAAGAAAACACATCTGGCCCTTTAGTGCTCTCTTTAAATGGATTGTATGCCCTCTATTGCACTGCGTCTGTGATTTATTCCATGCCAGCTGTAGTCCCTGATAGAGCACCCCGTGCCCTCGTATACAGAGGAAGCAGATTGGAAAAAACATACATCATGTTGGAATGGAGGAGTGACTCTTGCTAGTGGCAACACTTTCATCAGAGCTTGGTAATTGGTTGGAGATGCACAGTGTAATTGACAGCGCGAGCTTTTTGCCGAGCAAGGATAATTACGTTTAGCAGAAAGCAGACACTTATTGAATTTTTATATGCAGAGTTTGCAGTCACTAGTAAAAAGCTGCATGTTTTGCTTTAAAGATAATTATTTCTTTTGTCGCATGGCACCAAGGGCTTCAGTTCAGGTGGTTAAAGCGCTTGTGTTTGTGAGCAGGACAATGAAACGATGCATGCGGATGCCGATATGGCCCTATGCTCGGTGATCTGTTTACGAATGACAATTCCTAATGTCTTGTGTGTTTTTCTGACTATTCCTGCATGGATTTGTCGGCGAGTGCGGATCTGTGTCCATGTGCTTCCGTCTAATTATTTTTGCCTCCCCCTTTGCTGTACAAGATGAATGGCTCTGTGCAGCATGCAGTGCTGCCTGGCTTATTAATGTCAGACACTGTCTCTCCCATCCTTCCTTTCAGTGGCCCTGAGACACACACATACACACATTTGCATTCAAATCTATGATCTTTTACATGCGTTTTACACCATTTTGGGTTTTTTAAAATGTCTACAGTCTTTGCTAATGTCATTATTAGGAATTACAAACGAGCACAATTTAGCAGACACCATTCTTTTTCTTTGTCGTCCTTTTTATCCGTGCATTTGTGAAGGAGTCACTGACTGTGTTAATTGCTCTGGTCTTGTCTGAGAAGCAAAGTGCTACATGTGGTGACTTAATGAGAGCACTGCGGTGTGCGTCAAGAAGATTGTAAAGAGGAAAGTAACAAACTCATCCATTCTGCGCACTAGGCCTTTGCGAGAGATCCGGCAGGGCTCTAACCCTGCTTAACTTCTGTGCTAACGTCTATCTGCGATTTTAATTTTACGTTGCTTTCATAGCAGAAAATAGTTTCTTATTGTGCCAACTCGGTCAAATAAATCGAGTTTATTCACATCTTGTTATCTGGACCTTTTTGGCATTCCAGCTGTGAGCATCTGCTTTAGTGCCAAATTAACTCTGCACACTTGTCGTTTGTCCATTCTGAGAACCTTTTGTTCGAGATTGAATCACTTTTTGGACTGGGTAAAGCTGCCATCTTTTCGTCGGCAGGCTCTTCAAGAGGAAGCGCGTATTCCCGGGACTGAGTTGCGCCTAGGATATCTGAGCAGCCGCACGGCGGGTTATAAGTCGGTGCTGAGGGTCACACTGACCCACGCGGTCATCCCTTTCAGCCTGATGAAAGTGCATCTCATGGTGGCCGTGGAGGGACGTCTTTTCAGGAAGTGGTTCTCAGCGGCGCCCAACCTCTCGTACGATTTCGTTTGGGACAAGACTGACGTCTACAGCCAGAAGGTGTACGGCTTATCCGAGGCTTTTGGTGAGTGGACTTTACTCCTTATGTGGTAAATTTCAATTAAAACTTACCTTTCTCCCATATCCACTCTATCATAATATTTCAGTTTAGGAAAATAAGGGGTTGAATTAATGTGTAGGCAAAAAAATATAAAGCTTTTGCCTTTTGTGTCATGTATTACCATTTTAGAGTTAGAGTCTCTTTAATTTAATTGTTTATTCTGATCATGAAAAACATATATATATGTTTATAGCACATATATATACAGTATAATGTTATAATACCCTCTGTAAACTGTCTCTTCAGTGTAAGTTAGAATCCTAGCTATTTGCAAGTGTGAGCGCTCACTCTAGTGTGCTGTGATTGAACAGTGTCTGTGGGCTTCGAGTATGAGTCATGTCCTGATATGATCCTGTGGGAGAAAAGGACAGCGATCTTGCAGGGCTACGAGAGCACAGCATCCAACCTGGGGGGCTGGAGTATAGACAAACACCATGCACTCAGCATTCAGAGTGGTGAGCAAGCACACATACTCACTCCCACACACACAATCCCTCTTGCTTTTGACACTTCTACACTAAAAGGGTCAAACGTCAACACGAACCAGAATCTAAATCTTAAGAGGATTCGCA
Source organism: Liobagrus marginatus (assembly GCA_028566295.1). Taxonomy (NCBI): domain Eukaryota; kingdom Metazoa; phylum Chordata; class Actinopteri; order Siluriformes; family Amblycipitidae; genus Liobagrus; species Liobagrus marginatus. The sequence continues at coordinate 11,078,222 of JAOUQX010000041.1, read as the reverse complement.
TGGTAACCGGTCAACAGGCAACTTGCTGAATTTACTGTAGGACCGATGCTAAATTACTAGCAGAGCAAAAACAGAAAGTCAGTGACGAAAAGGTTGAAAGGGAGAAATGCCTCGACATCAGAGTCATTCAGAAATGAAGGAGCTCTCAAGGATACAATCTTTTACCAAATAAATAGCAACGTGACCTGTGTAATGAGGCAGTTAATACACAACTCAGCAGCAGGTCTAAGTCAATTCCAGTCAAGTGTTTTGTTTTGCAGTTCCTTATCCTAATCCGATTGTATATATTTATGAATCTTTATTTTTTTATTTTTAGGTCGTGTAACCCTTTTATTGAGTATATTGGATGTAACAAAATATTGCGTAATAGTGCGACACAGCAGAAGAAAGTTCAAAGTTCAAAGTTTATTTGTCACTAGTACATCATACGTAGTACAACATAGAGTGAAATGCTTTGACGACTGACCGAAAGTTTGCTGTAAATAGGGGTGAGGGAGAGAAAGTGGGTGTACAGGGGGGTTGGTTGCATATAAATAGTATTTACGATAAGTACAGTAATTACAAATGTACATCTATATGAAATAAGTATATGACAATAATATAGTATATACAGTGTACATATACATTCTGTGCAATTTTGTGCATCTGTGTGTGCAAAAGAGAGAGTCCCGGAGAGAGTACTGTGCAGATGTGTGTGCAAAACAAGTCCTAGGAGAAAAAGAGCAAGAAAGCAGAAAAGCAAAAAAGAAGAGTTCTGTTGTGTGTATGTGTGTGTGTGTGTGTTATGTAGGAGAGTTCTGGTTGAGGGCCCGGATAGCTTGCAGAAAGAAACTCGGAGAGTTTAGAAAGAATAGATCGGAGACATAAGTTAGAAGTCATTTAAGGGGTTGGAATGTAAATATATTTGATATCTGTTAGTAATAAATCATCTAGTGAAAGGAGAATTTTTATGGGAAATATTTTTATCTTATCTAGTGTCCAGATGTCATTCTGAAATATTAATAAATAAGATCTCATGTCCGGATAATTAATGCTACAGTACTCCAGCCTCCACAGAGCACAGTGATTTCAGCATCATGGACTTCACTGACATCCTGACATGAAGAGGCCATTTTGTCCACTCTATTTCTCTTTATTGTCTTTTTTATGCCTTTTTGTTGGGAGGTCAGATTTCACCCTTCTACCGAATTGGTTTTGAAAGACGGGCGCTAAGCGCACTCGGCACTTGCTTCAAAAAATCATGACAGGAAATGAGGCGTACGTACAGGAGCGTGTGGAGCGCAGGTGGCATTTCGATCTGTCACTGATAGCAAATCCAGTCTGCGAGAGAACAAACTGCTCAGACGGAGGACTTGCTCTGAACTTGATTCGGTCTCACCATCAGATACGGCCTTTATTCAGGCATCCTTTCTTTCTCTGACTCTCTCTCATCATTCACTCACCGTGTACTCTATATTCTATGTGTATGGATGGAATAGACAATGCTCAAAGATAGCAGAATTTGTCATTTTGCAAATCTAATGACAGGAATGATTTATTACATTTATATACACTCATTTTTACTAATATCAAATATGTAATATAAACCTTTTTTTTTATTACACATACAAATAAGGGAATACATCCCGAATTCCGGAAACGTTGTGAGGTTTTTTAAACTTTATTGGCATCCAATAAAGGTCTTCTCCCTTCGGCCTTGTCCCTTACGCACAGATATTTCTCCAGTTTCTCTGAATGATTTGATGATGTTATGTTCTGTAGATGATGAGATTTACAAAGCCTTTGCAATTTGACGTTGAGGAACATTGTTTTTAAAGTTTCCACAATCTTTTTACGCACACTTTCACAGATTGGAGAACCTCCAATGCCCATCTTTAATTCTGAGACACTTTCTGAGCCTCTCTAAGAGATCCCTTTTATTGCTAATTATGTTACAGACCTGACATCAATTAACTTAATTAGTTGCTAGATGTTCTCCCAGTTGAATATTTTTTTAATTTCTTTGTCAGCCATTTGTTTCCCCGTACCAACTATTTTGAGACCTGTAGCAAGAATCAAATTTGTAAAAGAGCTCATTTAGTGGATAAAAGTGAAATATTTGTCAGTTTAAACATTTCTGTTATCCATATAACAGAACAAAAATATTGGCTCGTGTGATTTAAAAGTCTTGTGGTTTGCTTTTTACTCAAATTTAAAAAAAAAATTTTTTTTTAAAAACCCCAACTTTTTGTGAAAATCGGATTGTATTGTACTATTATGGATATATCGATCCCACATGTTTGAATTTATAATCATGCTTTTATTCTAGTTTACATTTATTTATTTATTTATTTATTTACAAAGACTCTTTTTGACAGAGTCTCAAGTTTTTTTTTTTTTATAACGATTACAAAATATGGACATCTGGGTTTAAATGATAAAGCAAAAATGATAGAATTTTGAGTCAACCTTGGTTTAAGCTCCTCATAAAACTTAAGCAGTGATGGAATAATGTGATAAAGTAGATGTTATTTTATCTGCCGAGCTACCACTGCTGGGCCCTTAACCCCCAACTGCTCGGCTGTAAGTTGCGCTGGATAAGAGCATCTGCCAAATGCTGTAAATGTAAGCGTATCTGGACCCAATAGAATCAAGTCATGAATGGAAAGAAAATGCGAAGGTAAATAAATGCGAGTTTCGCTTGATCTAGTACTGTTCAGCTCCGGCAATAAAATGAAATGGCTTCTCCTGGAAGAGCAGAAATCCTGCCTCTCCATGACAGTAGAATGCCTTCATAAATAAAGCTGAATTGAATTCAACTGTATTGAATCAGCAGTAAAAGCCCATGACTTATTGCACTCTTGCTTTCGACCAGGAAGTAGAGAATGCACTCCCAAAATTCATAAATAAATCCCACCATGTATCGATACACACACTCATACATACAGAATAAACTTTTAAAACTGCACAGTAATTGATATGTCATTGTTACATGCTTTTTGTTATCTCTTATTCTTATTTGACATGAATGCTTTTTACCAGCCTTTACACTATCTGCCGTGTTCTCCTACAGGCATCCTGCACAAAGGCAACGGAGAGAATGTATTTATTTCCCAGCAGCCCCCAGTCATCGGTAGCATCATGGGAAATGGGCGTCGGCGCAGCATCTCCTGTCCAAGCTGTAACGGTCTGGCTGATGGGAATAAGCTTCTAGCTCCTGTAGCTTTGGCCTGTGGCTCAGACGGCAGCTTATTTGTGGGTGACTTTAACTATGTCCGTCGAATCTTCACCACTGGGAATGTCACCAGCGTTCTGGAACTACGGTACATCATGTCAGCTACAGTACATACTCCCACACACACACAGTTATTGATTATTTTTTTATGCTTCTGAGATAAGCTACCTGAAAGATAGCGGTTATCAGCCAAGCTTAAAATCCGGAGAGATTTACCCAGAGTTAAAGGGAACAGACTCGGTTGTGGAGAGTGTTTGAAATGGTTGAAACAGAATATACTGTATATAGAGAATGGGTTGAATATACCTTACAGCTGTGTAAGCTCTCTGGCTCTATCCATTCTGTGATATTTACCCGTTAAAATTCTACCTTGGTATAGTTATTGATCGTAAAGCATAGATTACCGTGACTTATGAACTGTTCAGTAACTGCAGTTAAATGAATAAATCATTTAGAGCAACTGATGCATTCTGGAAGTTTACGGTATTGAAATGTCTGTATGTTATTCTACTTTTGGAATGGGCAATATGATTAAGCTATCCTATTTAGACACAGTTTGTTTGTTTTCTGATACGTTTCATGCATGAGCTGACTACTAACACGTTTAACACCTCTATGCTAATCCTAACCTCTGCTAATGCCTCGGTTATCTTCCTTCTTTTTTCCTGCTGTTCTTATCAAACGATACAGAAATAAAGATTTCAGACACAGGTAAGAGATTTTTTTAGAAGGATCACTTCTTCTTTCAAGCATCATCCATTTCATGATAATATCTTTTGTTATTCAAGACACTTGAGACTGTAAGGATTTGCACCATATGGGTGAGATCTGTTTTTCCAGCCCGTGTTTCGAATGAACATTCTGACACAGCTACCCACTCAGTGCATTAGAAAGAGTCCGATTTCACTCAGAGGTGAAAAGGACAAAGCAATAACAGGCCGTCTGATTTGCTGATGGATGTGGGCAGAAGTTAGTTTGATGCACAATTGCCCCTCCTTTCCCAAATTGTGGTCGCGCAGTATACCAAGCATTTGCAGAAGAAGATTTGTCAGTGCAGCCGAAAGAGGCAGAATTCTCAGAGCCATTACTTGAAATGTCACAGAGGGAGACGGAGCAGCCACAGCAAGTCATGGACTTAGCATAAGCTCTGTTCCAGTGCTTTAAATATTTTTCATCCTCAGGGGACATGACTCCCATAACGACAGTATCCACTACTCGGAGCAGATAGAAAAAAAACCCGATTGCCTTACACATAGACTAATTTGACATTTTGGTCAGAGAAAAATGGCGCACTTAACCGTTTTTAGTGCCATTCAAATGTGTAGCTCATTAATGAAGTTTGGTGTCACGAATTGTAGTTCATCATCTGAAATGGCCCTAGACGTCACATTGAATATCTGAAGTTAAAAAACACCGCAGGATGTGCCCTTGTGAGCATTACTTTACAGAGAACATGTTTTAGTTGTCTGTGACCAGGTGTCTGGCATGACAGTGAGCAGCAGTGCTCAGGTTTGACTGACAGGATGTACAGTAAGTGATATTTTAGACTGGGCAGCGGTAACCTGGCAAATACCAGCTGCTTCCAGTCTTCACAGAAAAGCCATCTCGCATGAAGTGCTATTGATTGATCTTCACGCTGGCAGGTCACGGCTCCGGTGGTGAACTTTCAGTGCTAGGCAGAAAAGAAGAATGCTTTACACATTATATCTGTCTCTACACAAGCATCGGTGGACAAGTATAACTATAGATTCAACCGTTTGAATTCCTAAGCCTACTTGATAACAAATATATATATATATATATATATCTTCAATATAGGCCTTCAATTTAAAACGTGCATCATACGAACTTCTTCGTGTGGGTTCCATGATGAAGGGGTGAGGATTTGAAAAGT
>JAOUQX010000041.1:11040615-11050871 GCA_028566295.1 Liobagrus marginatus | reverse complement strand
GGTAAGACTTTTAACATGTTTTTGGCGATTTTTTCACCGGGTCATTTTTTGTACTTTGATTATAAGACGACCCCCCCCCCCCTATTTTGGTATTATACTTTGGGTGTAGAACGTCGACTTATACACCAGAAAATACGGTATATAGAATTTAAAAGACACCACAATAGTTTAGATTTCTGAAGTATCTGAATTACAGTTAATATTAGAACGTATACTGTTAAAGCTTAGTCCGGTCTCATCAAGAATCGTTTGTGTGTGTAGATTTATTAGAGTCTTATTATATGCATCGAAATATCTAATAGCTGCTATAAATGAATCATATACAGTAGATCTATTTAAAAAATGTGTCATAAGCATAGACTTTATTCCCATCTCAGAAACTGGCATTATAAACATGCACAAACAAAATAACTCACTAAGATATACTCCTTCTTGCCCACAGGCTCAAAAGTCCTACAAACCTTGATTCTAATCACCTACTTCGCTCACAGATTAATCTCGGAGGAATGACACATGCCCACGCACCACCTCTAGCACATATAGAAAAGTGCCCAGTGTAACCTGACAGATAGAGAATCACAAACACACCTCCCACAAAGTCAGTCTGGCAGCGAAGCCCACACAGTCAGAAATAATTCTACATGGGCATCCTTGTCATCCTGGCACAGGCTGGATTCATTTTGTACTGCTCTGACACTATGTTTCTCAGATACACACACTCAGATGTTTTCTTAGATGCTCACTGACTCATCTCAGTGCAGACAACTCAGTTTTAGCCCTAATTGCATCTTAATTACAATCTCTCTCACACTCATGGACATGGTTGACGACCGCACCTGTCTTTTTGAATGATGACCATTTTTATGATTGCGCCGTTACGTTCTGACCCAGCGTCGGCAGGCTTGAAGCTGAACACCAAGGTCGCAGAGCGTGGGTAAGCTCCCAGTGGCTCTCAGCAGTCAATTCATCATTGTGTAGCATCCCACTTTCTGACCCTGAGGACTGGGTCAACAGCTAGGGCAGTCATGAATCCCCAGAGGTTTTCCTACCTGTACCACACTGACACCTCCAAACATCTCATCAGTGTGTCTCAGCTATACTTGTATAGAAATTGGCTTCATAAATAAGAGTTGCCACAGACCTTCTTTCAGTCACAGGTGTGCTTTTGTACAGTGGAAAGAGGACGAGTCATGTCACTTCAGATTGGGTTTGTGCCTTACAACCTCCAGGGAAGTAAAGTGTGTGACCCAGTTACCAGCACACTGTGACCCTAGTTGTCTGTTAGTGCAGTAATAACAGATGTGATAATAGAAAAAACACTTTAACCACTTCACTGCACAGCCTTCAACACAAGACAACCCATTTGTGATTTGAACCATAGTATAGCAACCAAGTCAAGGTCGCTGGCTGTGGATGTATTCACCATAAATTACTACACCGGGTTTCATGCACAGCGTGTATGCACTCTGTTTGTCTAAGCAAACTTGAGGCAGGGACCGCAGGCAGGGACCGGTTTGTATGCTCAGGCAGCATACTAGACGGGTGGTCACAAGGTGGCATTCAGTTGGTGGATAGCGGCTGTGGTGTGTCTCGAGGGACTGGGGAAATGTTTAGCGGATGCTCAGGCCCCTCAGGGGTTTTGTTTCTTGTGCGTGTGTGTGTGTGTGTGCGTGTGCATTTAGATATGATGAGATGATGGGAATCAAAAGGGTGAACTTTGCTGGAATCAAGATATGTTGTGCAAGATTACACAGTGTATGTATGCTTGTGTGGGACGGGGTGTGTGTTTGTCTGAAGATATCAAAGTAGCATAAAGGTTGTGTGTATGCATTTTTAAGAGGACATTTTAGATGCTTTAAGTCAGTACGATTGCAGTTACAGATCATGTAAAAAAAGAAAAATCTGAAACTTCAGTGATGTCCCTTATGGCTTCTGCTTCCGCGACATTACAATTGCTTTTATCCATGACAATATGGCTGCCGCTCTGCCCCCAGGCTTTCGGAGTGTAATGGGGCAAATTCTCCATTTACTGTGAAGCTAGATGACACAAGTCCATACAGCCACTCTTGAAACCCGAGTAACAAAACATTCACAGTCTTTGGCTATTTCATAATGCGTTTATCAGAACGGTGTCATATACACCTCATAGCAGACACAATAAACATGCAGGCACACTTGTTTGCTTCAGGAAGCAAAAAAATTGCACTGACCAAACAAGATTAGCTTTCTTATCAGTGAAAAAGCCAGGACATGTTTCGAGCGGAAAGCGCAGGCAAATATTGGTACTGCAAAACAAAAACTTGAATTGGATTAGAACAAAAGCCAGTTGTTGTAACATTTGTGTGTGTTGAGTGTAGTGAAGTTGCATTATCTATGTTGATTGATAGAACAAAGTAGATCCATCAACAAGACAATATTTATTCATTTCCTTTTTAGAAAATATGTCTATCAAAAGCCTTAATACCCTTCATATCTACTGACAGCATCAATAATCCCCATCCCATTCTTACCTTGGCATAAAGAAATCCATTGTTTTGAAGGAAGACTTTATAAAGCGTAGTTTCTCTCCCCATCAACCGCCCTGCCTTGTTCTTAATGCTATGTAGTAGTCCATCATTGCTATCTGTTGTGTTTTGTTATATGATGCTCAGCTAATCAAAAAGAGAATAACAGAACACTGACTTTACATTAGTACGGGCGCCTCTTCTTCATTCTGTATGTCTTGGTAGAAATTACTGAATTTCTTACTTTAGGTGTAAAATAATCATCTTAATTAGGTTTAACTGACTTTAATTGGCTCTGGTGTAATTGTCCCTTTTCACACAAGGGCTCCCAGCATGCTGGTGTTATGTGAGAACACTTTCACCCTCTTTCTCCACTAGTGGCACTGGACAGCAGCCAACAACAATGAGCAAAGCTGCTGTTAGACTTTGCTAAGACACAAGGAGTGCCATGCCAAGATGGGTGCTCATGTACCTGGAGTGATCAACTTAATTATACTTTATTCGGGATGAGTCAAGGGAAACGTTGCGGGGTTTTGGATGATTTATGTAGGCATCTACAGCATAGCAAAAATTGATAGTACTTTACAATTACATGGTTAAATATACCACTCAACAAGGTTATAAGCCTTATAATATATTATAACCTTTTAATATAAGGTTACTAAAGGAATATTGTTTCGACTTTACAGCGCCAGAGTTCCTGGCTCGATCATGATTTTAAGTTCTTCTCTTCGTTCACAGTTTCACATGTTCTCTTTGTGTGAGTTACATGAACCCAAAATTTTTTTTGTGTGAGTTTGGAACTAGGTGAGTACATGGTCATCTGCAATACATTGGTATCTTTTCCAATTGAATCTATACAGTACATGGTAGGATGCACTGTGACCCTGAACTGAGTTTGGTTAGATGGATGAATAAAAAGCATTAAACAGCATTGATTTTCCATTTTAGAGACCTCACAAAGAGTGACTAGAAAATGATTACAATATGTTTATATATTTGCAAAAGGGAACAAAGCCACCACATTAGCATTAGGCATTAGCACACAAAGCCTGACTATGAGACATTTTGTTCCTCTCTCTGTCGATCTGTATTGAGCGGGATATCCAACAGAATATCACCTCCATATGAGTGACTCTTTTCTCTGGCTCAGCATGTGCTTGGGTCAGAAGGCCCTTACCTATTAGAGTGGACTGATACTCAGTGTGACATGCCATTTGTGCCCTGTAGTCAGTCTTTTTACTATCTGAACCTACTATCTCCTACCGTTCAGAAGCACCACTAGATTTCCTGTGAAGTTTTCTTTTCCCATGTAATTAAGGCATACTGACTGACTTTTAATGATCAGTGAACTTCTCTCATTCCATTTATCCTGGCTTAAGCAGACCCAACAATTCTCCTTAGTTCAACATGCAAGAATAAAAGTGAGAACGTCGTCACTTCAAATGAACAGCTCACTGTATGTCATTTAAAAGATTTTCATCTTCATAAATTTTGGAAGTAAATCTCTGCATTTTTCTTTGTCAGGTTCATAACAGAAATCTGTTGTCCATGGATTTTGATCGCATCACCCGAACAGAGAAAGTGTATGATGACCACAGGAAATTTACCCTGAGGATCCACTATGATCGTGCAGGCAGACCCACCCTGTGGGCACCAAGCAACCGGCTGAATGGGGTTAACGTTACCTACTCCTCTGGCGGGCATGTGGCTGGCATTCAAAGAGGCACCATGTCTATCCGAATGGAATATGACCAGAATGGAAAAATCACTTCACAGATCTTTGCTGATGGCAAGTCATGGAGCTATACATACCTTAAAAAGGTAAACAACTTCTGATTTTTTTTTTTTTGCAGTGATAAATATAAGAATTACGTATTTTATTAGAGTAGAATTGTTCAAGACCCCTATACCCTACCTCTAGACTTTGTCTTTGTGTGGTATTCTCAAGTTTTAATTTAGCAGTTAAACTGTCTTTTGCACTCTGCTCACATTATGCATTGTTACTGCTGACAGCTTGACAGTATATTTATGCCCAGAATAGCACCTTTATAGAAGAGGTAAAATGTCTCTGTCTTGCTAATTAGAGAGCAGGTTCTGGTTTTAGATCTGATTTTAAAATGATTACAATTAAACCTTTTAACAGCCTTGAAAGGATAAGAGTCCCTTTTTGGTTGCATTTTAAATTTAGTCAAATGTGTTTTTCAAAAACCTGGATTTTTTTGGGGGTGATTTCCCTTTCAACAAGGTCACACTCTGGCATGCGCTGTTTCATAAAAAAGCTGAAGTTAAAAATCTGCACATTAGAAAATTATCTCCATGCCCTCTATATATTATTTGCACTCTTATTGCACAGGGGTTTGTAAGCCTGATTGTTTTGTTGCCATCTAATGAGAATTTGCCCCGCAACATTTTTCAGCCTGCGTTGCAGTGGGCTATAAAGCTATTTGTAATTTGTATACCCCCTGAAGCCAATGTGTGACACCCCATAGTTTGTTGCGCACTTAATCACATAGCGAAATGTGACTCCTGGGCTCATAATGACCTTCACTTCCATTGGACAAAAAATTTAACATTTAATGCTTTAACATTTTCAGGCAGTTTTCACAAATGTGTCTCAAATTACCATGCTTCATTGACTCAAACACACTGTCACTTTATGTTTCCCTTGGCAGTCCATGGTGCTATTGCTGTACAGCCAACGACAGTATATTTTTGAGTTTGACAAAAATGATCGCCTCTCATCTGTCACCATGCCAAACGTGGCCCGGCATACACTAGAGACCACCCGCTCTATTGGTTACTATAGAAACACATACAGGCCCCCTGAGGGTAATGCCACTGTGCTGCATGATTACAGTGAAGATGGGCTGCTTTTGCAAACCCTTCACCAAGGCACAGGACGTAGGGTCATCTATAAATATGGCAAGCTCTCCCGCCTGCTTGAGCTCTTGTATGATACTACACGTGTTGCCTTCTCATACGACGAGGCAGCAGGCATGCTAAAAACAGTGAGCCTACAGAGCGAGGGATTCACCTGTACTATCCGTAACCGCCAGATCGGCCCACTGATTGACAGGCAGATCTTCCGTTTCAGCGAAGAAGGTATGGTCAATGCCCGATTTGACTACAACTATGACAACAGCTTTCGGGTAACAAGTATGCAGGCTGTGATTAATGAAACACCACTGCCTATTGACCTGTACCGCTATGATGATGTGTCCGGTAAAACAGAGCAGTTTGGGAAGTTTGGAGTCATATATTATGACATCAATCAAATTATTACCACTTCTGTAATGACCCACACCAAGCACTTTGATGCCTATGGACGAGTCAAGGAGGTGCAATATGAGATCTTCCGTTCACTGATGTACTGGATGATGGTGCAGTATGATAATATGGGTCGTGTAGTGTCCAAGGAGCTGAAGGTAGGCCCCTATGCCAACACTACAAGGTACACATATGAATATGATGCTGATGGCCAGATCCAGGTGGTTTCGATAAATGACAAGCCTCTGTGGCGATACAATTATGACCTGAATGGCAACCTACACCTTTTAAGTCCAGGAAACAGTGCCCGCCTTACACCACTCCGATATGACATCAGGGACCGCATCACACGATTGGGAGATGTCCAGTATAGGTTAGATGAAGATGGGTTTCTAAAGCAAAGAGGCAATGACTTCTTTGATTACAACTCTGCTGGATTGCTAATAAGAGCTTACAGCAAGGTTGGCGGATGGAGCATAAAGTATCGTTACGACGGCGTGGGCCGCAGAGTGTCTAGCAGGAGCAGTCAAGGACACCACCTGCAGTTCTTCTACGCTGATTTGTCCAGTCCCACCAGAGTCACCCACATGTATAATCATTCCAGCTCAGAGATCACATCACTCTACTATGATCTGCAAGGCCATCTTTTTGCCATGGAGCTAAGCAGTGGTGATGAGTTCTATGTAGCCTGTGACAACATTGGTACTCCACTGGCTGTATTTAGTGGCTCAGGCCTTATGATCAAGCAGATGCTCTACACTGCTTTTGGAGAGGTCTACCTTGACTCAAACCCCAGCTTTCAGCTTGTAATAGGATACCAGAGTGGCCTGTATGAACCCCTAACAAAGCTGGTGCACATGGGCCGCCGGGATTACGACGTCCTTGCCGGTCGCTGGACCACACCTGAACATAATATCTGGAAGCAACTGAACAGCAACAACATTGTGCCCTTTAACCTCTATATGTTCAAGAACAACAACCCCCTGAGCAACACACAAGAGACTAAGTGCTACATGACAGGTAAGTGTATAGTCATTTAAGATTTACAAACTCCATCATCTACTGGTTGTATTTGATTGTTCCCCAAATTTTATAGAAGAGTATGTAATGTATGAGCTCCATACTTCCCTAGCGTCCCTCCTACAGCAGCGAAGATTATTCAGACTCTGGTTTCGGGCTCAGCCTAGGGTATTGTTAGGGTATTGTAGGGTAATGTCCTTTTCTGACTCCCCAGGTAACATGACAGTACACTGGCTTTCTCGGCCTGTTTTGTGTTCAGTTCTCTTCCCCAAAATATTTCATCAGTCTCTGTTGCCTCAGAGCATGGCTAAGGTAAATAGCAGCAAATGTTCCCCTGCCAGAGAACACAATGGGGGCTGTACAAATCAGTGCCAGTGGCTATTGTATCAGCTTCTCCCTGCTTGGAAAGCAAACACCTATTTTATAGGAATAGGGCAAAATATTATACGCCTGTTTAAAGTATGTGCTAGTGCCTTTAAAAAGCCAAGTCCAGGCCAAAATCAAAGCCTAAAATTATGCCAGCGGAGTCAAGGCAATATTAATGATTGAGAATCTTGACTATTGGCTGTGTTTATTATTTTGTAATCAGCGTATCGGGTTCTAGTTTTTCCGGGTGTATGTAATTAAATTGAATGGTAAAAAACAGGAATGTATGGAATGTATGTTAATATGCATCCACTGCTTTGCGTTTGTATGCTAATATTAATATGAATCAGCTAAATAATAAAATAAAATACAAATTTTAATTAGCAATAACATTCAGCCACTAAGCATCAAACTATATAATTATTTGTGGTGGAATCGCTAAACTTATATAGCCGATAACTTTGATAGGCTCTAGCGTTTAATGTAATTGATATTGACATTTGTATTGCTTACTTGGAGTCATTTAGTTTAATTGTCCTATAACATATTTTATTAAAAAAAAAAAAAAAAACGAATCTATATGCCTATGTCCGTATTTTTAATGAATAATGGTTTGGAATTGCAGAATATAAGACAGCTGTGTAGCTTATTAGGGTTAATGTCTACATTCTTAAGCTTTTGTCAACGCTGTTCATTGCAGATGTGAATAGCTGGTTAGTGACGTTTGGCTTCCAGCTGTACAATGTCATCCCTGGGTATCATAAACCTGTCACGGATGCCCTGGAGCCATCTTATGAGCTCATTCACACCCAAATGAAGACCCAGGAGTGGGATAGCACAACGGTAAGCATACACATAGCTATAACACCAAGAGTAAACACAAGTGTATACATTTACAGACTTACACACATACAAATAAACATGTATGTATCTGTAACATCGTTGGAATTAGGATGATACAGATGTGTATACTGTAAGTGTATGCACTAGTATGTATATACGTTTTGGATTTTTGAATAAAAACATAGGACATTGTTTTTACATAGGACACTTCGGCACATTTTGGTCCTTTTGGCTCTAAATTATTTGGCGGAAAGGTGCGATCTTGAGAAGGATCGTAACACACTGTAGCCTGTATTCATGGTATCCTGAGCAGTTGGTTCAAATCAGTGTCAAGTGTGGTCAAACCAAGGGAACGGGGTTAAAATGAAGACTGCTTGTAATGTCGTGTCATTAGGGAAACTCATTGCACATTTCCTCCACCATTGAGCATTGATTTTAGCTCAGCTTTACACACCTTTTATCTTCCTTTTCTTTCGTCTGTTACTTTCCACTTTGCACGCTCTAACTCTTCAATGGATCAAACCCCTGTGTCTTCTTAAAGTCACCTGAATAATTTAGAAGCTGTTTGTTGTGAGGTCATGTTACGGATACTGGCAAACATTAGGTGTGTATTGACAGCTGTGCGCTTCTTTACACCCAAATACACCTTGTTCCCTTGATACAAGCCAGAGTTTCAGGGCAGTCCTGATTTAAAATAAGAAAAGGGCCGTGCTAATGGAAATGTCAACTTGGCTTGTTGAGTTTGAGACGTGGAGGAAGTATACAAATCGCTGGTTGTATCGGCTGATCGGGGCTTCAACTCAGCCAGTCGGGCATTTGAACAGACTACAAGTCATCAGTATAATCTGCATTGCGATGGATGCACCATAGAAGACTGACATTGGAAAGTATGCGGCATCCGAGGTTTCTGATGTCTGAGATATGAGATTTTAAATGCGAAGCGATGGATCCATTTGAGGCAGTCAGTCTGACAAGGTTCGCATGAATCTTATACACACTCAATCAGAATGAGAAAGCAAGCTAAATATACACAAAAAGCATAGACTTATAACAAAAGCCTTATTTCTTTGGGGCCATCAGAGCTATTGTCATTTTCAGTGCTTTGATGGCTTTAAAACACATTAACAAACCAAAAGCACTGCTGCAAGACAGAACACATCAACATTATCTCTCAGCACAAAGAGAAGGCCCTTAGCCCATCACCAGCATTAGGCTTAGAGGATGTAGTCTGGAAGATTTTTAAATAAGAGAAAATATGACTGGAAATGAATCGATTGATCTTCATATTCATGGTTATTTTTATCAAAGGCTCTAGAATATCATCTGATATTATGCGAGAAATGCCGCCAGCTCTGTCCAGCATTAGTATGAACATGCAAATGCTGAAAAGGAAGCTGGGATAAAAAATATACTTACTTTAGTAACACAACTTTTCTTTTGATTATTTTCATAATTAGACAGTAAGCAGAAGTAGTGCTTGTGAGACTCATATATGCCATGTCCAATCATCAGCAAGCGTCTGATGTTAAATAAGTACCGACTCTTTTGTGTTAAGGTTGCTGTCTTTCTGAGTTGGCTTTTGGCTAATTTTGAATTGTTGTGGTGTTTTTGGTTTGTTAATCAGTTTAGCGCAAACAGACACAGTATTTACAGGATATTTTGGAGCCCACACAGACTCCAGAAGCTGTTTTTTTTTGTCTTTTTCATTTGTTTTTAGTACTTCAAATCCAGCTTAATGAAATTCCCTTTGGAAAATAGTCATTACAGTGTAATCGCACAGACACACACACACACACACACACACACACACACACACACACACACACAAACAGACTGGATATATTCAATTGTTTGGTTTGCCAGCACGCACAGTTTCACGCTAATTAAAAGTTTTGAGCTTGTCATGAAAGCATTGGATGGCAGCAAACCATGCTAGCTAGACTAATTTCAGTGTGCATCTTAATTATCACTAACTCGGCCACTTGAATAGACATTGAAGTTGAAAGCAATGCAATTTCGAGACTTGTCAGATGTTTAAAACCTGTTCCTTTATAAACAGGTCTGGGAAAGGTTTACTTACATGATACAGCAGCATATTTGGGTCCAGACTCAGCCCATATAGAGCTCTATACCCTAAGTAGTAGATTTCCTCTTCTATCCTTTTCCCCGTTTAAGGCTTCCACAAAAGAAATACCAGCCTAAATCCTACACAAGTAGTACAAAACTCATAAAGTGTGTGTGTGTGTGTGTATA
>JAOUQX010000041.1:10939523-10954092 GCA_028566295.1 Liobagrus marginatus | reverse complement strand
AAACGTTTCACTGCATGTATGTGTATGTGACAAATAGGATCTGAAAATGTCAGTAATCATTCAGATCTTCAATTATAGTATTAATTATTATTATGTGTGTTTCCATTAAATACAGGCAGGTTGTACTTTTCATTTTCCAAGCGCATTATAAAGAGAATTTACAAGAATTTGTGATCAAACATTAATCTAATTTAGACCCTAATATGATGTGTATATGTATTTTAAACTTTTCTTGACACCTTTTTTATAGACCAAATTGCTATTCAAATCTCCTTACTGTCATTTTCATGGCTGTGCCTAAAGGGAGAGCTGCTGCACAAAGTAGATCGTCAGAAGCCAGAACATGATACGTATATTATGGCTTTGACTCATTCTGACAAGCCACTATAAAGCTTCAGAAGCCAGGTGTGATGTGTTGTTTAAGCATCACAGGTGCCGGGGTGTTGTCTTTCAGCTTTCATCAGTTTGGTGAAGTCATTTTAGCTTGGCATTGTGCTGTGTTCAGTTAAGCCACTTCTTATGAATTTATGCCACAGTTAATAGCGCAAATCTAAAAAAAGTATGATTATTTATTTAATAAAAAAATTGTATAGGTGTATATTCAGAGCATCTGCTAATTCTGATTGTACAATCTTAATGAGCGTGGGACAATCAGGACATTCCACAGTGTCATTTGTGACAATTTTTGAAACCAGAACTACTTATGTTTATAAGAAAATATTAAGGCAGGCAGTATGACAAAAGTCTCACGCACACCTTTATTTTCTCATGTTAAAGCTTTTAACGTTTACACTGATGTTAAAAAAGACAGCGTTGGGAAACCTGTCAATAAGTTTCATCCTGTGACATCATAGCATACATTTGATCTTACTGCCAAAATGTTGCCTGTACATTATTTAATATTTTGCAGCATTTGTGGGTATATATTACTTTTTCTTGTATTAATGTACACAATAACAGACAACACACAAACACACGATATATGGCTACAGTGCTTCATCACGTTCATTATGCCACACACATGGCAACCCTGCTGCAACTTTAACTTTTTAACTTTAAAACTTTAGATGCTACACAAGATGGTGATCCTCTGATTTGAGTTATTTCCTAAGCTACAACCTCCTTCAGAGAAAGAAACACGCACACACCAGGCTTGCAGTATAGATCTCTCTCTATCTTACACTTGTCTTTTTTTCTCAGCCATATGCCATTGCTGACCTCTCATTTTCACCTATACTGTATGTCAGCTGCTTTAAACTCTTATGAAAACGTAGACAGACCAGATTACATCTGAGCGACTGCTCTGATACTCACTCTGCCCTACAGTAGCCTTTAAATACATGGTGGACATATCAAAAGGAGCAATTACACAAAGTCATAATATATAGAGGGCAGTTTGATGAGCGTTAAGTGACATATACAGCACATTACAGTACAGCACCACATTAAGATATTCACTTACATTACTTCTACACTAAAATTAAATAGATATGCTTTTAATTATATATGCTTTATTTTTGGTAATTATATAGGCTTTCTATGATTACCGGTATATATAGCGTCAAACGATTATTGCCGTTTCTGACAATAAAAACGCTTGCGAAATGTCAATAACTTTCCTTTAGAGAGGTACAAAAGTGGTGTTATTTTTAACATGTACTAGCTAGCTGAATCAGAATTAATCAGAATGTTTTTATTTGCTATGTACATGGTGTACAAGGAATTGTTTTCGGTGCAGTCACACAGAACAGAACAGCACTTCAGAGAAAGGGAACAGCAGTGCGGTACAATACAAAACATTACCATACACTACAATGTATTTACAGGATGACAGTACAAATGTTTCACGGGATGTTTGGATACTGTTAATGCAGCATCATTTATAGGTATAATATAATTATTACTAATGACTGGAATTAGTGTTAGTGTTGTTAGTGTTACTAGTGTTTCGCATGTCGGAGGAGAAGGGTTATAGTAAGCGCCTTTACTTAGACAGACTGTAGCCTGGGGGAAGAAACGGTGGAGATGTGAACTGGTACGGGATTTAAGGGATCGTATTCTTTGTTTTTGTTGTGAAGGGAAATGCTAAAAAAAAGAAAGTGATCTGTTTGTGTGCACTAAGCCATGATTTTCCTTGCACTCTTCTAGCATTATCTAAGTTAAAAAGTTTTTCCCTCCCTAAACAACAGGCAAGCTTTAATCGAACAACACTAACCAGTGACGCTTGTCAGTAAGTTCATGTATTACACTTCAGTGATGTGGAATATGTAGCAGTTTGAAAAGATGCAGTGACTGGCCTCATGTGTCTCGAACAAAGCACATACTCACATTAACCCCTTCCTTTGTGGTAGCCGTCATGCTATTAGGAAAACTAGCAAGTGGGGTATAGTGGCAAAATAATACAAATTTTTGAAAATGACTGAAGGTTAATCACAATTTTTAACCCTAACCCTATTTATGATATTTAATATCTGTTATATATATATATATATATATAATTAGTTTATTCATATTTAAATAAAATACAATTTAGTATTGTTATTAGTGTACACAAATATAATTATTGGCAGTGAAATACCCAGTGCTGTGCATTTTTTGGCAGTGTTAAGAATCTGTCATTACTGCAGTTCATGTCAGATCACAAAAATGAGGTTTTAGTGAGAATTTCATTTAAAAAATAAATGTTTTTAAACAAGCAAAGATGACCATATCTACTGCTGTCCTTGCTTCAGTTGAGAAATCATAAATCTAAGGACCCCTCATTTCTGACCGTGTCTCAATAAAACTTCAAACCTCTTGTTTATCAACAGGCATTTTCTTTAGCCCCGAACTTGTGGGTTGTGATTATAGTGTTGTCTTTTAATCCTAGTTCTATCTACAAATATGTACATCTGAATAAACAAGGACGTTCTGTTGTCGGGATCATATTTGTAGCCAAACATCTGTTTTTAGGACAAACAAGACGTTATTCAGGTTATCAGGGGTTTAACAGCTCTAGCAAAATAATACCTACGAAATTGTGCAGACCTTTGGATCTACTTACACAGATGTAGGGGATTCCCAGTGTGACAAAGCTAACAGACGAATTTGTTCTTATTTCTAAGGTCCCAGACAGTTCACATGGAGAGCACAGAAATACCAGTGTAGTCAAAACAATGATTCACAGCAAATGTTGCTGAAGTCTGACTCGTGCTTTATCTGTACACTTGAGCATGAATTCGTTATGGTAGCTTTTTGTATAACTTCCATTGTAAGACTTTTCTACCTATATCTTTATTCAAGTGAAACGCCGTTATGCTCCTTTTTGTAATTAGTAAGTAAAACTTTATTCATGTAGCACCTTTTAAAACCATGTTTACAAAGTGCTTTACATGATAGAGAATTTAAAGAAGACAATAAAAGGATACATGTAGAATAGGATAAAACATCACAACACAAAATAAAGATATTAAAATGAACGAAAGAAAGAAAAACAAAGTCAAAATATTTAATAAAATACAATAAAAGATTCTAAAATACAATAAATCAAATATGGGTCAGGGAAAGGCCTGAGTGAGCAAAAGTGCTTTGAGATTCTTTTTATAAGTGTAAATGAATAATTAAATTTTATGTGATTTTTTTTCCTCCCTGTAGACAGACTTTACAGGGAAAATGTGTGTGTGTGTAATAGAAGTGCTCTGGGGGATGGTACAGTATATGCAAGCAGCAGCAGGCTGGTATTGATACTCGGATCTGCCTGACTAGCCAGGCAAGGTTAGCTTGCACAGAGAATAGAGGTTGAGTGTAAACTCCTCGTGGGACACTCATCAAGGTTATGCAAGGGCAGGCTAAAGAGGCCTCCTCCCCTCCAGCAATACCCGCTCGAAAGCACACACACGCACACAAAGTGCCCTTCATGTCCATCGATTTTTGTTGAAATAGGGAGACGTCATGGTGCTGTAGGGTCAGATTGCTGATGTTTGTCAGTTGTCTGCCTCAGACTGCTGCTCATCCACAGCCCAGGATCCTGGCACTCATCAGCACTGCACCACAGGGCAGGGAAATGCTGCCTATTTCATAACATAGTACCTTTTTATGGAAAAAGAATGTGAATGTGATTAATTGATGTAATTCTTTTTCATCTGAATATTATACTTTCTGTGAAGCTGCTTTGAGACAATGTCTATTGTTAAACGTGCTATAGAAATAAATAAATTAATTAATTGAATAGAATTGAATTTAAGACCAGCAAAAGGACCTTTTTTTTTTTTCTTTCAGAAAGCACTTCCTTATTTTCTAATGAGATAATTATTTCAATAACAGTCGGGTTGTCACATTTGCAACACAATTGACAATTTTTGTTTCGTTCATTGATTAAAGTGCACATGTTTCTGGTCAGTACTTAAACGACTATAATCCCATGAGTTCTACTGATCAAAGCATTTGGTGTCTGTCTACCAACCTTCACATTTGGAGTTCATATAGAGACGGTTCTGTTGTGCAACGTTAACCCTTTTGGATTTTTTCCTATGAAAGTGACCGTATTTAGTGAAGCATTCATAAAGGAAATTGATGCTAGTTTGCAGCTCTGCAGGAGCCATCTGTAGGTTTCTTTTCACTGGCCTATTTCAGGTTGTATAATATGCACCATAAATGTAATTGCGCAAATAATTTACTGACTGGAGATTTTTGGTCGTGAACGCATAAACGTTACATGCTTATCAGCGGTACAAACCTTTTGCAGTGTCACATTTACGGCATTTGTCAGATGCCCTTATCTAAAGCGACTTGCATTGATCGCATTTAAGCAACTGAGCAGTTGAAGGCCTTGCTCAGGGGCCCAGCAGTGGCAGCTTGGTGGTGCTGGGAATTGAACCCATGACCTTCTGGTCAGCAGGCTAACAACTTAGCCACTGAGCTACCACTTCCATTTTCAAAGTTTTGATATTAATATGGAAACGATACAGGAACGGGATCCTTCAAGAAAGCAGAAGAATTTTTGTTTAGCGTCTTCAAGTTCAAGTACAAGAAATTTTAATGTCGTTACATCATATACAGCTGTTGCAATACACAGTGGAACAAAACAACGTTTCTCCAGGACCATGATGCAACACAACACAGTCGCACAAAACAGAACAACACACAGTCACATAACACAAAACAGGACAACAAAGAGCTACGTACAACACAAAGTGCCACAAGTGCAGAACAAACAGTACCATTCAATACGCTACAGGACAGATACATACAACATAGAACATAGCGCTGAATGGTTGTGCAATATGTGCCGATGAACTAAATAATGATAGCAATAATTTAAGTTACACTAGCAGCATTATTTAGCACAGTAAAGTAAAGAAACTAGTGTAAACAGTAGCAGAGTAATGGAACAGTGGAACATCTTCCTGTGGAGTGTAGCTATCAGGGTTTTTCGCTGTCCTGAAACAATAAGCTATAATTACAGTGCAGATCAGTGTGCCTGAGATTTCCAAATAAGTTTGTGGTACTTTCCGGCGCCTGGTTTGAGCTGGATTATTTCGTAATACACTACAGGTAATCCAGCTAATCAAGGTTTTCAGGGGTATCTGAACATTAAAGGCAGCTGTGTGAAATTCCTGCCTTTTGTTTGCAAGCCATATTAATATTCTACCAAGATTTGTTGTAATTGAATTTTTGTGTCAGTATATTTCTGTGCTTGTCTTTTCCTCAAGGCTGAATAACGACAGATGTCTTATATATCAGGAATTTTTTCCTGGCTGGTGAGTAAATAAAATGAAATATGTGCAAAAGCATCTCAAGGTTAAAGATAAATGGAAAATTGTTTTTGAAATGTCGTAATCTCCATACAATTACAAAATCTACTTGAGTGATTACCTGGACCTGTAAAGGGATATGTTGTGGTTACCATTTATATGATAGGGGCGACACTAACAAATAAATAGCACGGAATACAATCCACTTACTATTATTGAAGTGAGAGTGTAAATATGTGCTTATGCTCTGTTTCTGTACAGTAGTACAGCACATGGTGTCCATAACCTTAATCCATTAGGCTGTGCTGTTTGAGAGCATGTCATGAGATCATTAAGGGCATCCATTTTGGTTTCACTAGTTTGTAAATGCTGAATTTGGCTCATGAAACAACACTACTTATTTGTCAGGTGTTTATGTAAACCAGTTTTGGAAATATGACATTTCCATAATTGGACGTCCAAAATAATTCTAGAATTTATCCTAGTAACAGTTAGTGCTTGGGTTAAAAGCTTTGTTTAGGAGCCCAGTGGTGACTCATTCTCTGACCTCTGACCTCGAACCTCAAAAAATTACGTCATAGACACCTAACAACCAAACATTCAGTGTATCAATTGCTCAGCAACACCCTAATCCAACGGCTTTGTTTATATACTATGTAACACATATTATCACTAAGGTACTAATTGCGGGTTGATGCATTCAGATCACATAAGTAGCTCCGGGGAAGGGAATCTACCAAATTCTGTAAACTAAAATGTAAACATAAATCTTCTCAGAATACTACGTTTATTCTTATCACAAGCATCAATGTTTTTGCAATTTCTCTAAGTCTCTCTCTATAGTATCGGTTACCCCTTGGCCAAAAGAGCCGGTGCGATCTGTTCCAGGTATAACTCTCAATTTTTCCACCAAGCAAAAGAAATCCAATCCTCCGCAATGAACTCTCTCACTTCTTTTCCCTTCCTTCACCCCTCCCTGATATTGGATGATCATCAGTTTACTGCTTTGCAGTGGTGCTTGGTTTTTTACAATCTCTCTGTGAGCCTGAACGTATAGTACGAAGGCTAATTTCCTTCTGTCTTTCTTTCATTTTTTTAAATATTAAAAAATTATTCCATGGTATGATACGATCCACGGGTCCTGGATAAGCCGGACATATCCATAGATTGATCAATCCAGGCTCTTGAAGCTAATTGATGTTGCTGTGTGGTTCTGAGCAGCACTCACATGGTAGAGGGGGTTGGAGAAGGCTGGCTCCTGGGACATGGCCCTCATCTTGCTGTGTCACTCTGATAATTGCTTTATATTCCAAGCTGGTCTCTCTGACCACCTCGGCTCACTTTTATTAGTTTGTTTGCTCTGTTTTAAAGGCCACCAGTTTTATTTTTAATTTTTTTATTAGGTAACATTTTACATAACACCACCACAATTGTCACAGTCGTCTTTAGACATGTGTCCAGAGAGGTTATCTATTAGTCAGCTTCCTAGCAAATAGGGTGTCCCAACTCAAGGAATGTAAATTCCTCTTGGCTTACCATTTTGGATGCACCATTATCATTGGACTGGGTATTGTGAGGGGGGAAATGGACACACATGATAATTGCAGTCTGTCCAGCAGTCTTTTACTAAAGACAGGATGAAGTGCTTCTTATAAACATTGTTCATTTTTGAAGAAACTCTTGGGGGAAGTAATCATTACCCAGTCATTAAAACGTAAAAAAGCAGGTTTTCTCTGTTTTGATATAATTTTATCTGATATGAAGGTGAATAAGATTTAGAAAAAATAAACACCAGAGCAAGCCATTAAACAGATTCTCCAGAAAATATCTAGAATCTTGTACCATATTTTATATCTTAAAACAGATGCTATCATTGGGCCAATCGATATTTCTATTTCTGTGTAAGATATAAATCCTGTGTCCTTGGATTACCCTTTCAATGTAAGGAGGAAATGAGGTTTTGATAAGACTGCTTTTCTCCCCTCTTTTTCCTTATTCCAGCTCTGCTAATTTTGTACTCCTGATCTTATTCGATTGTGATACATTTAGCCATTATAGCAGCATTGATGCCTGCTGATTGACCCATCACTAAGCAGGCTACTAAAATTGAAATGCTTTGGTCATGTGGGTATCATGACATAGGGTTTTTTTTTTTCTTTTTGGAAATTGTGATTGTGGTCCATCACTATTTAGTTTGAGCGCAGCCTTATTTCCGCCTATGTAATGGCAGATTGTGTGAGCCGTGAGTTGTGTTGCCCAAAAATGTACCTGATACTCACAATATCATTGAGGAGACAGGACAGTAGTTTGATAGCTTGATCTCATTGTAAAGATGGATGCAATCCCGGTAGTTAATTTTTTAATAACATTTTTTAATTTTCACATAATACTTTGATTTATTATGGATGAACATGACATGGTGCATAACTTTAAAAATTCTTAAGATCACATATAATGATTTCAAAAACAAACGAACGAATGCTATTCAAAGATTATTAGGATAACAGTACATTGTTAACATTTTTTGGAAAACTTATACCAAACAGTTCGAACACTTTTTGTACCATCAAGCCTTTTTGGCCACTCTACTGTAGGAAACATATTGCTTAATCCCATTAGCATCAGCGATAAGCCATCAGGCATACTCCCTCTTCTGGGTTGAGGGAGGCAAGCTCTATAAGCTTGGTGGAGGAGAGCATCCCCCAATAAATCAATACATATCATGCTATAAGGGGACCGGAGCACACAGAGATGATTGAAGCATTTACAAAAGTCTCAAAGACTAGCCATAGGAAGGGTAGTGGATTCTCATGAAACAATGGACTAATTGAAGACCAGTATGTGCCCATTGACACTGCCGCCTGGTCTAAGCCTTTTTCCGGTTGTCCAGTAGTAGCACAAAGTGAACAACATCTTTGTCTCCCTTTGTCTCTATTTCCCTCTCCCTCTGTCTGTCAGGGGTATGACCGCATTCCCCCCGAGGTCCATTTATTGAATAACTGCCATGCTGACTCTTCAGGTTTAGAAATAAAACTCAGATTCTATTCTTGAGTATTTTTCATAATTGTGGCAAATAGTGAGCAAATGCATGGCCTGCAAACGCATGGCCCATACGTTGAGCAGAAAAAGAAGTCTGGATATGTGGTAGTAGTATCATTCGGCCTCCCACTAAAACATGTGGAAAGTGTAGATCTTCTCAAGAAGTGTAATAAACTTAGTTTTCCACCCACTCTTTGGCACTCTCTCACTTTCTGCCCAGCTTGTTGTGTGTAAGAAGGATGATGGGTAGTGGGAAGAAAGGGTCATATGCACTTTCTGTTTTTTTGGCTTCCTGCCTTGTCTATTTTCAGTTACAAGGCCTGAGATTTGCCTCCACTCAGCAGACCCATGCTGCAAAAATCAGATGTCATTAAGAAACAGCCCAACGCAAAGGCCATGCTGTTCACACAGTGCTGTGTTAATACACAACGCAGACACAGTATAGATCATAGAAGCCGCATAATGTTGTGCTTGTTAACAAAGCAAGGAAATCAATGCGATGAAAAACAAAGCTAATGACAATAAAATGCTTTTGTCTCTTCTCTTTCAACATTTGCTTTCTCCAACAATTGAGTTTGGAGTCACACTGAAAGCTGTTCAATCCAAATTGCGGACGTTGATGTTACGGCTTAAAGTTCTTAATTTCATTTTCCACGTGTTGATTTCATTGATCATGCCCGGAAAGAGAAGCTGGCTGCACTTCTTGGTCTTTTTATATACAGACATGCAAAAAGAAGTCAATAAATCCATTTTGGAGGGTCATTTTAAGGGAACTGTTTTCTTTTGTGTTCAGGACATCCTGCTTCCTGTGACCTTATGATGTTTGTTATGAATTATGTCTAAATGTCTAAATCTTTCACAATTTCTTTTTCAGTTACTGCTGATGATAGGCCGTCCACTGCCCATTTGCATCGCTCCATGGCTGGTGACCTGAACAGTTCTCTGGCTCCTCTGTTCTCAGGCTCCTCTGGTGAACGCAAGACAAGTGTGCTTTCACACTCGAGCCAACCGATGCTGTTCACCTTCGACATGCCAATACGTCACTCCCATGCCCCCCTGTCTAACAGCGCCCCCCAGGACTACCTCCTTCTTCACCAGTGTATGAGCCGGAAGAGTGAGGGCACCCGGTAAGGGTCATGACCTCTGCACACACAATCTTTTGGTTTCTGATCATACTAAAACATCCGTATTGAGTTCACAGGCTACGCATGATACTAAATACTGTTCGTTTTTTTTGCTTGAATATCCTGAGCAACTGTTGTAATCCATCCTTAGTCACCATTTTCATTTTCATTCCATTGTGTGAATTTTAAAAAGCAGTTATTGAAGCTTAACTTTGAGAACCAAAAACACCACCAAATTTCTAAGCATGAGGATGTTAATGATACGATTTGAATTACAATCGTCTCTTTCCTGCATGTTGACCCTTTTGGGCTATTCCCTGATTCCCTGGTCAGATAACAGTCTCACAAAATATTTTAGTTTGCACCACTTTAGATTCCACATCATTCATCCACAAGTCAGAGATTAAAGTGCTCAGGGTTCACAATCATCTGGCACAAGAGTATTTACGTTTGACTAATAGACTTACCACCATAGTCTAAAGGATTTAGTAATGTAGCTGGATTTGGAACATGTTTCTTGTAGTTGGATTTAGAACAAAGGAAACTAAAGGCAGCATGGGAAAATTAGTGATTCTTTCTCGATCCTTAACGTACTACATGTTAGTTCAGCTCCTACAGCTCGTGTATATGAATTTACACACACACAAAAAATCCAATTTTTAATATGGATGTAAGATGTAAACGCAATTCCCACAGACCCGCTACATTAGACTTCCGTTGCAATGAAATGACTCAGCTAAATGGGAGATGGCGTTATACTAAACTCTAATAGCATCATCTTTTATGTCTGAGAGTGAGAAACACTGACTGTTGTTGCATTTTGATGTAGTATGTAATATAGCATTTATGGCATGTCTTCTATATAGATTTTGTGTTTTAAACACTGTCTTATGTACGCCACTCCAGCATACACATTACTGGTGCAGAATAGATGCTCATGATATGTTGATTTTGCACCAACTCTTAAAACAAAATAGAATAACAGTATCATGTTTATTCATATAGTTATGTATGGACTATGTGGAAATGGTAAGGAAATTCAAAGAGACTTTGTTTAGGGTTTAAAAGTTAACCAAAAAAAAAATGATATTGTTATTTCCTCACGTTTGTGTTATTAATTATTATATTAATAAGGGATGTGGTTGCTCAATGGTATAAGGCTCTGGGTCAGTGATCAGAGGGTCGGGGGTTCAAGCCTCGCGCCAGGCAAACTACCATCATTGGGTCCTTGAGCAAGGCCCTTAACCTCACTTGCTCCAAGTGAACTGACTTGGCGCCGTTCGTTCTGTCTGACCCTGCGCTCTGACCCCAGTGTTCACATTCATATGCTGGGATATGCGGAATAAAAACATTTCACTATGTGTATGTGATGAATAGGATCTGAAAATGAAAAATAAATTGTTTTTGTTGATAATTTGTGTTATAAATATTCAGTATAACAGATAAGCATCAAATATCGGTTCGAAATAAGCAGCATTAATAATGCATATTTGTTAAAAAAAAATTATAATACATGCTATATATTTGTCCACAGGAGTGCCAGTTTCTCGCAAGCGCAGCGGGGCAGTCTGTTGTTGGGCAGTGACTCAGCAATGCAGCGTCTTGCTCATGGCGTCTCACAGTGTCTAAATGGGACAAGCTCTCATCTGCACAGCTCCTACAGCCTTCCTAAATCCAACAAACTCCAACAACTTGGAGTGTGTGTAGATTCACCCCATGAAGCTTGCTATGTGCTGCCCCGAGCCCACAGTGCAGAGGAGCCTTCTGATCTGGAATCTGACGATATTTACACCTATAAGACACCCTGTAATGCCCTTGCCACTGCACAGTTCAATGACCAGCGCCCTCCAGATAACTATGACCTGCCTGGCACACCTGGCTCTGTGTACCAGATACCTCGTGCATTCGATAGGAACCACAATGCTCTGACCCCCAACAGTGCAGATTCAACAGGTGGGCCCCCACCTCCCAGGCCACCAAAGCCAAGCCTGAATTCCTCAGAGACACGCTGGGAAAGCCCGCAGTCTATTGGAGGACAGAATGGAGACGTGGCTAACACATCTGTCATCTCAAGGAGGAACACTCTTCCAGCTGTGGAGAACATCAAGCTTCACAGAGGTACTTAGGAAATTTATGAAATGCCAACTTTATATTATACTCAATCAAATTTTAATTTGTTAACATAAAATTATAGAAATAATATAATATAATAGAAAATAGAAACTTCGTATTTCTACAAATATCTTTGGAATTGTAAAATTAAGATGAATTGAATTTCATGCTTTTATAGGAAACCTTTCTACAAAATGTATACGATTTTTATTTTTAAATAACACAATGTCTGTATTTTTAGATGTTTAGTCAGACAGAAATACCATTAAGAAAAACAGTAATAGTAATAATTATTACAAATCCCATCATACGGACTGCTTTTGACCTTATGTTTCAATTCACGAGTCTCCTTTAATGAAGTATACTTAGTAAATAAAAGTAGTAAATAGAAAGCCACATATATAGTTTTAATCTACAAGACAGTGTATTCTATCCCCAGAAATAGATTTCCTTAAATTCCTTAAAAATATTTTTTTTTCTAGCATCATTTAATCCAAAATCATATATTTTATCTGTTAAGATCAGAGTTTCACTGCGGCCTTGGTCAGTTGGACACTTCTGTTTTGGTCTGGTTCCTTTCCATTCTTCCTTCCTGTATCTTCATCTCTCTCATTCTCCATTCACTGCTCACATCTGATTTGAAACAGAAGCGATCTGGCCTGTGCTGCTCTGATCTGCAGGGAGGATAATGAAATTCAAACCATGCGTGTAGTCCCAGAGTGGCTCGTTCCGGCCTGATAAGCAGAGAAAAAACAGATGAGCCAACTCTGTTCTAGGCCTTCATGGTGGCTCTGTGCTCAGTCAGACCAGGCCAACATGTCTGGAGCAACAGGAAGTGACCTTTTGACCCTGCTGGCTCAATAATAGTCTATTCATGCACCTGCGTTTGGCAGCCATGTTCTCAGAAAGGATCATCAGAACGCGACGGACTGTATGATGAAATAGATTTATGTGTTAACCACTTTGAGAATTTCATTTCATGTTGTTTTGAAATAAATACAGGAATGACTGTATTTCTTTTTAACATAGCCCAAGAGTCTCTTAAATGTGTCTTTAAAAAAAGCATTATTGTAAATTATTATTGTATTTGTATTGTTATTGTAAACTATTATTAAATAGGGTTCTAATGTATATCTGCTCTGCAGGATTCTCATTTGAGACCAGCAGTCAGCGTCCACATTATTTCAATAACTCTGGTCAATCAGTAGAATCTGTCAATGATGGCTTCAGCTCCTACTTGGTAAAACAGTATTTTGAAGTTACATCATCTTTTTTTTTTTTTTTTTTAAAGAAATACATTCTATAGAGCAGTGGATATTTTGCAATATAAAACTAATTTGACTTTCAATCTTGACAGAGAGAAAAAAAAACACTGACCCGCTCGGACAGTGGGAATTCTGAAGACAACTATGTGCCTATGAATCCTGGCTCCTCCACGTCCCCTCTCAATGCAGCTTTGGCTGACAGCCCCAAGAACAACTACATTCCCATGAGTCCTGGTCCACACCACTTTGACTTCCCAGGATTCTCTGCTACCCTACCAGCTAGAAAAGGCAGTACGGCCTCAATGTGTTACCGACCGGGTCGTGTAAGTGACGTGACTCCACCACCAATCAACCGCAACCTCAAGCCCAACAGAAAAGGTGAGGGGTGTGTCCATTTCAGTTCACTAGTGTTCATAAACAATTAAACATTTAAGGGAACACATTCAGTACTAATTATTTTATTGCTTATAATTAATTGTCATTTGTAGTAAAGCCATCACCTCTGGATCTGAGGAGCAATGGCATCATTGATGAGCTTCCTTTTAAGAGCCCTGTGACCTTGTCCTGGAGCAGACCTGTGTAAGTGATTTTTAGCCATATTCGCTGGCTCAGTATAATTGTAGTGATTAGTTATTAACATGTGTGATGTTAGAGCTCGGAATGTTTTCTTATATTTCTGACAGGATGTTATTGCTGTGTCTTATACTCCATGTACATTTTGTATCAATGAGTATATTAGAACAGTATGGATATAATTATGGATCAGGGACTATATGAAAATCTGCATCTTTGAATGGATGTTAGTTCAAAAAAGTTCAACTCTTCTAAGCATGCATTTCCTTTTTATTTCCAGGCCTGTTATGAACTCTATCTCCGCACAACACTGTCGACCCATCTCCACTCAGAGTATCACCAGCACTGATTCTGCAGACAGTGAAGAAAATTATGTGGCAATGGTGCGTTTAACCGCATACAAAAGATTATCATTAGCATGTATCATTACTATTACTGCTCTACAGGAATTTAAGTCAGAAAGACATGAATTTCTGTATTGTGTAGAGAAGAGATATAGACAAACGTATTTGGGGGGATGTGGTGGCTCAATGGTAAGGCTCTGGGTCAGTGATCAGAGGGTCGGGGGTTCAAGTCTCGCACCAGGCAAGCTACCAGGCAAGCTTGGGTCCTTGAGCAAGGCCCTTAACCTCACTTGCTCCAGGGGGGCCGTTCGTTCTGGCTGACCCCAGCGTTCAAATTCATATGCTGGGATATGCGGAATAAAAACATTTCACTGCATGTA